>JAJOZX010001254.1:112500-225000 GCA_023014485.1 Bathynomus jamesi
AAGTGGGTTAGTTTACGCCACGAGCTACATCTAAGTTCGTGTTAGTATAAATTTTTTTTTTTGCTGGCATATCGCACGCTGGCATGTCACAAGCTGGCATTAATCGTCAAGACTCATCCTCGACCACTACCCCCAGAGCTCCTGTTGCTAATTGTTTTATTATTTTCAACAACGTTAATATATTTAAAATGCCTATCTAAACGGTTTTTAAATACATTAACGCTGGTAGAGTTCACGACGGACGCGGGAAGATTATTCCATTTATTACTTTAAACGTAAAAAAGTTTTTAGCGATGTTACTAATTAAACGTCTGCCACGCAACTTAAATCCGTTATTACGAGTATTGCTATTATCGAAAGTGAACAGTTTGTCAAAATCTACGTTATCGATTTTATTAACGATTTTGAAAACTTCAATAAGCTCCCCCCTTAATCTCCTAGTTTCGAGTGAATGCAAGACTAACTCTTTAATCCTATCTTCGTAAGACTTGTTGCGCAATGACGGAATTAGTTTCGTAGCGCGACGCTGAACCCTTTCCAACCAACATCACGCAAATACGGACACCAAAACTGAACGGCATATTCTAAACGAGGCGTGACTAGGGACTTGTAAAGGGGCAATATAATATCCTTCGATTTAAATTCGAAATTACGCGCTATGAAGCCTAACATCCTATTAGCTTTTGCGCAAGACTCCAGGTACTGGTTCCTAACTTTTAAATCCTTAGATACGCGTACGCCTAAATCTACTTCCTCGTCAACGCTCGCTAACTCTCTATCATCCATCGTGTACGTGTAATTATTGTTACGAGAACCTATATGCAAAACTTTACATTTGTCTACGTTAAATTGCATCTGCCACTTATCCGTCCACTCCATAATCCTATTTACATCGTCTTGGAGCCTCTTTCTATCGTCCACGTTAACAACTTTACCGCCTATTTTAGTATCGTCCGCGAATTTTGACACGTTACTAGTCAATCCTACATCTATGTCGTTAATGTAAATTACGAATAGCAATGGGCCTAACACTGAACCCTGTGGGACACAGCTACCTACATCTAACCACCCCGATTAACTACCATTAACTACGACCCTCTGTCTCCTAGCACGAAGCCATTCTTCTAACCAGTTAGCTACCTGACCGCGTATACCGTGCGCTTTGACCTTCGCAATTAGTCTCCTATGCGGAACTGTATCGAACGCCTTTTTAAAATCTAAATAAATAACGTCAGCTGCTCTATGCCTATCGTATTCGCGCACTATTTCGTTATAAAATTCTAACAAATTAGTTAAACAAGACCTATGGCGTCGAAACCCATGCTGACTACTATTAATCAAATCTCTACTTTCTAAGTGATCGATGATACGATCCCTAACTACGGATTCCAAAAGTTTACCGACAATTGACGTTAAGCTAATGGGCCTATAATTGCTAGCTACTGCGCGGTCGCCTTTTTAAAAATAGGCGTGACGTTAGCTAATTTGAAGTCTTCAGGAATAATCCCCGTTTCGAGTGACTGATTAAAAATCTTCGTTAAGGGGCTTACGATAACTTCTTTCAAATCTTTCAAATGTCTGGGATAAAAAGCGTCAGGGCCTGGAGCCTTGCTAACTTTTAGCCTATCGATATAATGCGCAATCTCAGCCTCGTAAACAGTTATTTCATCCAAAATAGTCTCGCTACTAAATGGAACGATATCGTCCACGTCAGGGACATTATTTACGTCTTCTACGGTAAAAACTGTCGCAAAAAAGTTATTGAAAATACCCGCCATCGCCTGAGCGTCAGAAGCCAAAGCGCCATTAACATCCACTAGAGGGCTTATGTTCTTTTATCGGCTTACGATTATTTACGTATTCAAAAAACTTTTTTGGATTATGTTTACTATCCGCAGCTATAAGTATCTCTGGATCAAATGTAGAATTCGGACCCCAGCCTTCTTTAGTTAGCTTTATAAGGCTAACTAACGAAAATATCATGACCTAACCTAACCAATCGTCAAGAGCGTACAGTTAACCTAACGATTGGTTAGGTTAGGTCGTGATATTTTTGTTAGTTAGCCTTATAAAGCTAACTAAAGAAGGCTGGGGTCCGAATTCTACATTTGATCCGTATCTCTAAATTACGCTTGGCATTCCTAACTGATCTTTTAGCCTGACGCCTAAGCTCGATATATCTATTAAAGTTAGCTGCCGTGCCATTGCGCTTACTAAGTCTATACGCTCTATTACGCTCGCTTATGAACTCTCCTATTTCCCTAGTCCACCACTTCGGCCTACCACGATTTCTAGCGCGCTTAGGCCTACGAGGAATAAACTCCCTTTCAATATTCCTAAAACTTTCTTTAAACGCCACTTAATGCAAATTTGTGTCATTACCCATAAATAAGTTATCCCAGTCCACTACTCTCATCCTATCCGCAAAACTATCAAAATTAGCCCTACGAAAATCAGGGACTTCTATTACGTTACTATCCTGAGTGTTTTTTATCGCTAACTTAAACCTAAGAATTTGATGATCACTACATCCTAAACTCTCGCCTACTTCTAAACCTTCGACTATATTCTCGCCGTTCGTCATCACCAAATCTAAAATATTGTCACCGCGCGTTGGTTCGGTAACTATCTGTCGTAAAAAGTTATCGCCCATAAACTCAACCAATCTCAAACCCTCCTCATTACCAGTAAAATTCTCGTAATTAACATTAGGGCAGTTAAAGTCTCCGACAATTATACTATTCCGATTGTCAATAAAATTACCAAGAAGTGAGTAAAATCTAGTATCTGTGTCGAGGGGTTGAACGGGAGGTCTATAAACAACAACAAAATTAAAACTAATACTACGCGCCCTAACTTCAACACATATCGCATTAATTGCTGCCGGAAAATCTAACTTAACCTCGATAGCCCTAAGGGAATTACGAATGTACAGCAAAACGCCTCCACCAAACCTATGTAACCTATCCTTAGTAAAGAGTTTAAAACCCGGTATATCAAGTTCCCCCAACAAGTCCCGAGTCACGGTATTTAACCAAGTTTCAGTGATAGCAACTATATCATAGTTGCCGGAATAAATTATCGCCT
The DNA here is from genome assembly GCA_023014485.1 of Bathynomus jamesi. Classification (NCBI taxonomy): domain Eukaryota; kingdom Metazoa; phylum Arthropoda; class Malacostraca; order Isopoda; family Cirolanidae; genus Bathynomus; species Bathynomus jamesi. The sequence goes on from JAJOZX010001254.1 coordinate 115,588, forward strand.
TAAATTCATTTAATTTATTTCTAATACTACGCGCGTTACAATAAAAGACGTTTAAGTTATTTTTTACCACGGGCCCGCGTTTTAAACTATTTATCACGTCGGGCCCGCGTTCGTCGGACCCACAACGTTTAAAGAAGGCTTCGACCTATACAGCTTTCGAACGTTTTCGTCTATTAACCTACCTAGCCTAGCATTACCTATTTCATTAAAATGCACCCCATCTTTTATAAAAAGGCTAGGATCACTGAATTTGGACCACAGCTTTACGAAGGGTACATTTTCCTCAGCACAAATCTCTTCTAATTTATTATTAAAAAATATTGTTTTTGACGTAATCCTAAGACCCAACCCGTGCCTAGGGGTAATACCTAGAACTAAAGACCTATCTGACCTCGCATTCAGGGACCTAATTAACCCCCTATATCTCTCCAAAAGGTCAGGCACTCTCGTATCGGGCCTGTACGAGTCGTTGCCTCCTACCATCGTCACCAACATCGAGTGACGGGAAGCAACGTCAATCCTATCCTAAACGGCTTCAGAAATCTACACCAAATTTAGCCCCTCCAAAATGTACATATTGTAAGACCAATTTTATTTTTGTGTGATTAATTGAATTTATATGATTCACTGACTTTTTTTCTTTTCCAGGTATTAGAGTTGTGTGAACAATGGCAGACTAGTCCACTTACACTCTGGAGGAAAGGATAGTGATGAGCACATGGGCTCATGAAAGGTCATATACTGGTAAAACGATGCATGATATCCAGAATGATTTCAACACAAGATTCAATAAGGCAGCACCACCAAAAAAAAAAACGGTATTAGCTGAGAGAAAAAGCTGTTTCAAACTGGCTCCATCAAAGACAAACCACGGTCGGGAAGACCAACAACACGAACAATGGGAAGGTGTGATTGCATCGGTGGCTCGTTCACTGAAAAAAATCACTTCAGAAACGATCACAAGAACTTGCAGTCCCCATGTCCACAATGGGAGATCACATGACAAAAGATCTCGGCATGAAATCATACCGCCAGTCATTTGTTAATGAATTAAGCGATACAGACATGCAAAAACGATATGAAGCCTGTGAACAGTTTTTGATCGTTTTTCCAACAATTCCTGCACATGGAACAGTGATTTTTTCTGACGAATGTGCAACTTACTGTTGCGCTAAAATGAGAAATGCTTACTTCTGGAGCAAGAAAAATCCACACTTCTTTGAGGAACTGGAACACTATCTGTCGCACGTGATGATATGGGCTGCAGTGTCTGCCAGGAACTTGTTCGGTCCATATTTTTTTGAGGGTCCTGTCAACCAAACTGCTTCCTTCAACATTTTACGGGACTGGTTTGTGCCTGAGCTCGAACGTTTAGGGCTGTTTGGTCGGGTGTGGTTTCAACAAGACGGGGCTCCGGCTCATTTTGCCATTAATGTGAGGGAATTCCTCAACAAAGTATTTAAAGACAAATGGATCGGCCATGGCTCGCAACATTTACCTGCCCCTTTTGAGACGCCGCTCCGAAGTCCAGATCTGTCTTCATGTGACAATGTGTTATGGGGTTTCGTCAAGCAGAATGTATCTCGGGTGCGTTACCGCACAATAGAGGAACTGAAACACGCTGTTCGAGATGCATTTGGTGCAATCACTCCAGCAATGCTGCGCCGATTCTTACACTGCACATGGAGGCGTATAATCCTTTGTTATGAAAATGATGGTGCACACACAGATATTCTTGATTAGTAGCTGTAATTAGTAATTGAATTTACTGTAATTAAAGTAATTGTTGCTAGTGACTTGTTTCTTAAATTACACCTACCACATATAAATACAATTAATCACACAAAAATAATATTGTTGTTACAATATGTACATTTTGTAGGGGGTGACGGAACTTTTCGAACACCCTGTACAATAAGGAAGAACCAGGAAATGTTTTAGTAACAACTCGCCCCTTCCAGTCTCCCTTTACGATGTGTTTCGGGGGCTTCTGCTGCACATGGTGGAGAGGGCGTTCTAATATATATATATATATATATATATATATATATATATATATATATATATACAGGGTGTCCCAAAAAACTATATACTCTTTATAGCATCATATATTTTATAATTTAAAAAAAACCAAACAATATATTGTTATAGCAATTGCCAATGAAAGGTAAATTAGTAATCTAAGTGATCAAAATGTTATAGCGAGTTGTTTACATATAAAATTTAATTAACTACGCCAAGTGCTCAAAATGTTCTCCGGCGGCATGAATGCACTTTTGAATGCGTCGACTAACTGATTCGCAGACATGGACTAATGTGGATGCTGTGATGGTCCCGCACTTTTCCCTAATTGCATCCTTAAGGTGTTCGAGTGTTGCAGGTCTTGAACCATAAACTGCATCCTTCAGGTAGCCCCACAAGTAAAAATCAAGTGGAGTCAAGTCCGGTGAACGTGGAGGATACTGAACGCTTCCTCTTCGTCCTATCCAACGGTTAGGCAACGTTTCATCGAGGTACCTTCTGACATCACAATGATAATGAGGGGGGGGCTCCATCTTGTTGAAAGTAAAAGTCGTCGTTTCCAAACAACTTCCGAACTGCAGGTATAATTTCTGTCCGCAGCATGTCGACATATGCGGCACCGGTAACTGTCCCATTAAAGAAAAATGGTCCAACCAAACCCCTGAATGATAAACCACACCATGCTGTTAATCCTGGTAAATTAACATGTTTATCCACATAAACGTGTGGATTATCAAGTGACCAGTACCTGCAGTTGTGTCGATTTACTGTGCCATTCAGCTTGAAGGTAGCTTCATCAGACCACACGATTTTGTTGTATTGAAAGTGCATTCATGCCGCCGGAGACCATTTTGAGCACTTGGCGTAGTTAATTAAATTTTATATGCAAACAACTCGCTATAACATTTTGATCACTTAGATTACTAATTTACCTTTCATTGGCAATTGCTATAACAATATATTGTTCTTTTTTTTTAAATTATAAAATATATGATGCTATAAAGAGTATATAGTTTTTTTGGGACACCCTATATATATATATATATATATATATATATATATATAATAAACAGGAACACCAGAGAAAATACAAACATCCTTCAAGGTTTAATAGTACCAACGTTTCGGAATGCACTAATTCCATCTTCAGGGCTAAAACAATAAAATTCCAAATCACATACAAAATACAAATTGCTTAATAAAAATTTAAAATAAACTTAAAAAAAAAATTATAAAAAGTGGCCACTTTTTATAATTTTTTTTTTAAGTTTATTTTAAATTGTTATTAAGCAATTTGTATTTTGTATGTGATTTGGAATTTTATTGTTTTAGCCCTGAAGATGGAATTAGTGCATTCCGAAACGTTGGTACTATTAAACCTTGAAGGATGTTTGTATTTTCTCTGGTGTTCCTGTTTATTATTAAACTGCGTTTTCCGCGCCACCAATCAATAGCCGATATATATATATATATATATATATATATATACAATGCATTTTTTAAAAAAAAGAGGTGCCGGTACTCATATCCTGATAAACTGTAAAATTCCGCTCCCGCCCCTCCCCTCTTCCTGCGCCCCCTCCCCCTTCTTTATTGAATTTGGGATGAACTTTTAATAAAAAAGTTGTTAATAAAAATCAAAAATACATAATAAAAATGAGAATGTTTAACATTTATAGACGCCGTTTATTACTTCGAGTTTTAAAGAATTAAAAAATGAAAAAGCCAAAATTAGAGTTTCGTAAAATATTCCAAATTTAATTTATTTGAGCGGACGTGTGTCAACGTCGCTCTGAAAAAAAAGGTGCCGGTACGCAGTACCGGCGCGTACCGTCACAAAAAAAGCACTGTAGATATATATATTATTCTACCTTTCACTCCTCCACCCGCTTCTCAAAGCGTCCCTCTCAACAGTCACTCCATGATTCGCGTGAGACGGCTATGGACGTGCATCTGACCTCTGATCTTTCTACTGTAACAGAACGAGGTTGAGTGCGCGCGAGTATGTCTTGGTTATGCGATTGTCTTTTGTTTTGTCTGCGTGAGAGCGCGAGGTATGAATGGCGAATGTGTGGGTATTCTATTATTGGTTGTGACCGGCGATGAAAGGTTGGCCTTCTTGTTCTGTATTTGAAAGTGTTAAAGTTTGTTCAAATTCTAAACCAATGAATATTGTGGCTGAATAAAAGGTTGAACGAGATTCAAGGCATTCCTCTTTTTCTTGAAGAATAACACTTACGAAATCTCTCTGCGCGGAGGTTTCATAGTGGGACTGGACTCTTCGAGCATCGACACGAAGGATTATTAATTTACTGCACGAGGAATTAAATCTTGCCCCACTCGTACTATTATTGGTATCCTGAGTTTATTCTAGGGTTTGCTCTACTTGTTAGTTGTTAGTGTTCTTGTTAATGTGTATGCTACAGGCCTTTCCCTCGTTACACAATCTTGACCAGGTATAAAATAATACTAGATTCTTATGAGCATTTGCATGTTCAGTCATAATCTGAATCCAGGTTTAAAGTTGAACGTTAAAAACTAGTTCGTATTGGTATACCCGAGAGCCAAAGCGTACTCGTGTATTTTTGAGAGTGAAGTTTAAGTTGGTTTATTGTTAAAGTGGCTTAATCCTGCTCCAACCGACCTTACTCGAAGTAAAAGATCCGTGCGCCTTGCGCTCGAGTGACACTGTGCTGTGACAGAATTGTCTGCCAGGCCTTAGAAGCCCCTTGTTCCTTAGGGAAGCACGGAAGAACCTGCAACTAATGTTACACCTCATTTTCACGACCCTCTTTCTTTCACACATCTCATTTCTCTCTCCTTTACACATTTATCCCTTACATACTTTCACACACACACACACACACACACACACACAGCCCACACGCCACCTTTGCCCATATACCCACAATAACACTACTATCTCTGATTGGGGCAGAGAAAACCTTCTGGCTTTCAATGTCTCAAAAAAACAGTTTCTTCATCTGTCGACTGTCTACCTTCAACAATCCACAACTCAATCCTTCCTCTTCTCTTAACATTCTTGGTGTTTTCTTTTCTCGTGATCTTTCTTGAAAAGCTCACATATACTCTTTCTCTCGAAAACAGCTTCTCAGAGGTTGTTGTTGTTGGTTAGCCGATCAGCCCACCCTGATCGAGCAAACCGGCGGCACGCAGGTAACCGATCGCCCTCTCCGGAGTGGACCAGAGGTTCAGCGCACTAGTGATGTTGTGTTGTGTTCTATGTTGTGCTAGAGTGATACAGTCTGTCATAACGTGTTCAACTGTTTGTGGTGTGTCCTGGCACAGGTGGCAGGTGTCGTCTGTTGAGTTGTCTAGTCTGTGTTTATATGTCTGTAAGTTGGGGTGATGTCCACATCGGAATCGTGCTAAGTTAACTCGATCCGATCTGCTCAGGCTGGTCTCTGATCTGTCAATGGGTGGCGGCTTCGCACCTAGAACCGCATTCAGACCGAGTCGTGTCAGTGCTTTGTGGGTTAGGTGTGTGTGTGTGTGTGTGTGTTTGTTGTGTGTATCTGTTTTCTGTACTGTGATGTCTGTGGGGAGTGGTATGGAATGGAGTATTTGGTTATAATGTCTCTCTGGTGTTACCTTAATGGTGCGAGGTGTTGGTGCATGATTGTACAATGTACATGTAGTGGCAAGGGTGTTGTGGGTTAGTTGTCGCTGCTGCCATGAATTGTGTTCCCCTCATGTCTAAATGTTCCCTAACTTTCAGTATTTTTGTTTCTGTGTGCAGGTGTTCTATTGATGTTGTTTGAGTACATCCTGTAATGATACGAAGTGCGTTGTTTTGTATTGTTTGTAAGGTGTTTATGTGTGTGTTTGAGATAATGGGTGCCCAGCATGGGCTAGCATAGTCCATAACTGAGCGAATATATTGTTTGTATATGAGTGATGTTGTTGTTGTTGCTGATGCTTCTCAGAGGTTATGTGCTGTACTGACTCCGCAGTTTCTTCACCCCGACTGACTGTCTTCAATCCCTCTCGCTTCGCTGCAATGTTGCCTCACTCTCTCTTTACTATCATTATTATAACGGACACTGCTCTTCTGAACTCTCTAACTGCATGCCTCCTCTTTTAACCTTTCCGCTACGGAGGAAGGGTTAAATGTACGTTAATGTACGCTTCCCGTATTTGAATTCTGTACAACTCTCTAATGCAAGGGTTAGTCGGTTAATCGATATTCTTAACCTTTCATCTATTTAACTGGTCAACTCTGGAACAACCTTCCTCAATCCATCTTTCCCCCTGTCTATAACCTCCACTTCTTCAAACGCAGAGTGTCCAGGCATCTCGAAAACTTTGGCTCTCGGCTTCTTCTATTTCGAAGGGCGTTTTTGTGGGCACTCACTCGCTCTTGGCCACTCCTTCCTGCATTATATATATATATATATATATATATATATATATATATATACACCGGGTTGCTCAGAAAAAAGTAAGCTATTGCTTTTATCAACTATTATATTTACTATTGTCAAGATTTGCTTGCTTTTATAACGATTTAAATAAATAATTTGCTTTTATATGTAGCACTTTATATGTCTTTATAATATTTGTTTTTAATATACTCTATTTGTCTTTGTTGCAGATTTTTCAAAATTAAGCTGAAATAAAATTTTAAAAGCAATATGCAGCGGGCATTCTAGTATGTACATATATACTAGAATGCCCGCTGCATATTGCACAGCAAATGCCCCCATAAACACAACATAGGGGGACTGGAAGGTGCGAGTGTGTTACTAGAACCTTCCCTGTTTCTCCCTTAATGTGTATACCAAATTTGGTGCAGATTACCCTAGCCGTTTAGGTGTGTATGAGCGAAAAAAACGGTCAGACAGACAGACAGCATCATCATCAGCATCATCATCATCCCCCATATATATATATTAACTGTGAGAGTAAATGTTGTTAATGTTGCATTATTGAGTTTACTTTGTATGTAATAAACTTATTGCAACATACACGACCATTTTCTTATTTATCTCTTCATCATTTTTGTTTATTATTTTCGTTTGGGTTTGAGTTTCGCCGTTGGCTTGAAGTGAAACCTCACTTTAGTCGTTCGAACCACAAGAAAAATAAGAAAAAACGCATAACAACGACACTACCAATAGTAACACCGAATACAGGAACCACAATGATATCAATAACACCAAAAAACAACAATAACAACAGAACAACGAGGAACACCCCCTCCCCCTGCCCCCACAGGCCAAAAAAGGAAACGAAAACAACCCGCAAAAAAGAGGAAATCAACGAAATTGACCTAGAAATAAAGATCTATTTTCTTTCTGGACCTTCCGAGCAAGAAACCGCTCAAATAAAGTATATGTGTTTATTCTGAAACAATATTAAAGTAGAGGCGAGCTAAGAATCTTTTTTTTTAATTCTTTACTTTTAATGTAACTCGCAACCCAACTGGGGAAAAATGTGTTCAAACAGTTTGGTAACTGTGTATTTATCATTAAATGGGAGAGTTTAATTGAATTAATAAAATATTTGTTTTGTTATAATTTTATTATATTTGAATTTTGTTTGGAATAAAAAAAAAGATCTAAGTTTATGAGGGAAAACCGAGTTGCGAAGGGGAATATGTTTAATTTGAATTAAAACTATTTATTTATATTTTTCGCTTTATTAAGCGGGGAAGTTAGTGAAATCATAACTTATTGAATCGGATAAATGGGACCTCATTCTCAATACAGTATGTTATCGGGGAAAAATTTTGGATCAAGTAAAGATAAGCACCCCCAACCTTTTTTAGTTAGCTTTATAAGGCTAACTAACGGAAATATCACGACTTAACCTAACCAATCGTTAGGTCAACTGTACGCCCTTGACGATTGGTTAGGTTAGGTCGCGATATTTTCGTTAGTTAGCCTTATAAAGCTAACTAAAAAAGGTTGGGTGCTTATCTTTACTTGATCCAAAAAATTTTATTCTAGTGTAGTTACGAGATGTTACTGGATGTTAAGCCCAGCAGCCTTTAAACTCTAGAAAACCAGAAATTTGGAAAGAAATAGGGTCCAGTAGTTATATATTGGACTTTTTCATGGGTTCCCAAATGATATCCAAGTACGCTGTCTGAAAACAAACGAATGATCCACCATTTATCGTCAGACAGTACACTATATTACGCTTGTATGATTGATAGAATTTGCTAGAATCGACAAACTAATCGTTCGAAGTTGATGAGTTGAATGTAACACGTTTGCTTTAAAGTCGAAACCGCAAGGTAAGGTTATAGCTTTTTTATTTTTTTGGTTGTTTTTTAGCCAATCAAAAAGTTTTGGACAGCGAAAACTTTCATATGAATTGAACAAATGTGTTTTCGACTCTTCTGCAGCATCCCGCCTCATTTTTTTTTTTTTGTGGTATCCGCTCATCTAACAACCAAAGGAAGAATGAACAGTTGGGTGGGTTGCGCTCCAGGAATCGAGCCTGAACTGATACATTTGTAGTCAGCGATGCTAACCACTACACCACCGAGGCACACACACACATATATGTGTATATATATATATATAACATATATATATATATATATATATATATATATTTTTTTTTTTTTTATCCTGTTTCTACTCCGGCAACTTGCTAGTCCGACATTTTTCAATTGTGGCATCGCCCCCAGTAATCCGGTAATCCCCTCGGATAGTCCGGCACCTCTTAATAAACCGTTAAAGTATATCCAATCATACTTTACTTTACCTATCGTAAAGTTTATCCTTCAAGATGAAATTATATCATTTTCTTTTTATTGGAAATAAATTATTACTTATTTTCAAATCATTTTTAACAGAAACTTTTTAAATTTGTCTTGATTTTTAATGTCACATTCTGTATTACGTAAGTGTTCTGAAACATGAGTAGCGGTCCGGTGATGCGTACCAGGCTGTATAGGGGAATACTTGGTAGTCAGGAAAATTTAATAGTTCTGTATTCCGGTATGCCTTCGGAACCAATCGTGCCGTGCCAGACTAGAGAAGGGCTAGTATATCTACTGTATATACAGTATATTCAAATATCGCCCTCACCAGGATTCAAACCCACTACACTACGACGGGATAAAAGTCAACACAATCTGTCATACATTTAAACAACCTAGCACACGCATAACGCTTTCGCATCCAGAGGCATTTTGCGTGTTAACCCCTCCCCCACTCGAGGTAATGACCAGCAGTTCAGTCAAATTATCTAGTGCAACGCTGGGGTCCCATGAGTGGAATATTATGCATAAAAACGCACGATTTTGCATAATGCAAAATTTGGTTCTATCAGGATTCGAACCCACCATTTTTTTAATGGTGGGAGCAATTTTGGCATTCTGCAAAATCATACCCGAGTGTAAGTAAAGAAGTTTACTGTGGAAGGAAGTATCAAAAAAGGGAAATCCCTCCCCCAGTAGACCAAGAAATCCTTCAAAAAGAGTCATTGCCGTTCGCGAAGCTATGAGAAGTCAATAAAAAGAGCAACGGCTGAGTTAAACATTCCATACCCTTCTGTGTATAAAATCATAAACAAAGTTTTAAAATTCAGGTCCTACAACTTGCAAGATACGGGTTGGTCACCAACTGCACGAGGAAGATTATTTAACACTTATCAAGCATTTATCGAAAAGATTGAAACTGATGATCGTTTTCTTTCAGATCTCATTTTTAAGGATGAGGGAACTTTCTCTACCTTTAATGGGTTAAGGCAGGATCTGGGGTGCAACAAAATCCACACGAAACAAGCGAACATGAGAGAGATTCGCCAGAAGTGAACGTTTGGTGTGCTTTATCACGCGATCGCATTCGCGAGGTGGGGGGGGTCCAAAACCAAACCGTTTGGAAAATCTTATCTCAGAATGTTAAAAGAGTTCCTTGTTGCCCTTGTATAAGAAACTTCAGCTCTATTGCAACATACAGTGTTTCAACAGGATGGTGCACCGCCTCATTTCGCTCGTACTGCGCGTGTGTTTCTAGACGAAACATTCCAAGGACGGCGAATTGGCCGAGAAGGACCGGGAAGATGACCAGCTCGTTCTCCAGACCTATCTCCTTTAGATTTTTATTTCAAGGATTAAGTAAAGACGACCGTGTACCACAACAACAAACTAGAGGATATTAATAACCCGAAAATGCGCATTAGAATTCTTGTAACTGTTTTGGATAACATTTTCGCTAAATTAAGCGTAGATTTCGTTAGTTATTGAAAATGATGGAAGGCATTTAGAGATTTAATAAATATCATATAAAACTTGAAAAATAACGAATCAAATGCCTTTTATAAATTTTCCAAATATATCAATTTAATATATAGTTATTACAATTTATTTTTGCACAGTAGACCATAAACCCATCATTATGAAAACTACATTTTTGCCAATAAGGCTTTTAATTTTCTCTCTCTCTCACACACACACACACACACACACACACACACACACACACACACACACACACACACACACACACACACACACACATATATATATATATATATATATATATATATATATATATATTATACATATATATACACTATATTTATGCTGCAAGTCCACAAGGAAAAAGAAAAAATATTCTAACGCCTTTTGTATATTCAACAATACACCTCGTCAGGACTGACGTCACTCCCTGACGGTGTATTGTTGAATTGTTGAACAATTTTTTCTTTTTCCCTGTGGGTTTGCATCATTCATTCATTTTGCGTGTTTAAGTGTGAAATTCATCCCATATATATATATATATATATATATATATATATTATATATATATATATATATATATATATATATATATCACTTTAGAATAAGTAATTTTGTGAGATAAAGTAAAATTAATTATTTCGAGTGCCAAGTAGTGCCAAGTAAAAGTTTTAACTCAGTCTCGTGCAACTTTGCAAGGTAACTTGGTTAACTTCTTTCTTGCGGACTTAATTAACGTGAAAATAATAATAATAATAATAATAATAATAATAATAATTAACGTTTCTTCGTTCTCCTCTGGTTTTACGTTCCTTTGTACATTGTGACGTTTCGTTCAAACACATCTTAACATCTACGGAGCTTAATAAGAATGATTTTTTTCTTAGAAGCGTAAAAAAGAAAACAAGATAAAACCTTTCTCCTTTCTTCAAGACTAAATAATGAACAAAATTGAATGAACCGGTTTGGCATACGAAATAGGGACACCAGGTTCGCCAGACACTTCTGAGTCAAATTATTATTTTTGATCCTTATCATATCACTTGAGAGGATTATGATCTTTATCATCATCCTCGACAGAAAAATGAACCCGGAATGAATGTAGAAGAGCAATGTAGAGCAATTTGTTAAGTTTGATGTTAATTAATCTAAAAACGATCTAGTTAATATAATTATTTAATTTAGTAAAACCTCATAAATACTTTTACTTAACGTTTTCGTAAACGAGATTATACGTTTCCAATAATTTCTCGTAATTTCTAATCGTAAGTAGTAAGCTGTACTAGTAATCTGTAATTTACCCGAGAGGATATACTGTAATACGTATAGAAGCAAGAAGAATCGCATTAAATTCTGTAAATTGGATTCTTAAATGAATTTAGTTACGCCTAAAATTGTGTGTATGAGATTAATAAATTTCCGAGTAAGCTCCAAGGTGACAAAAATATTACTGCAAATAATTTTAACAGGCTGTTCTGTCTAACAGACTGTTTTAGTGGACTGTTCTGTCTAACAGACTGTTTTAGTGGACTGTTCTGTCTAACAGACTTTTAACAGACTGTTTTGACAGACTCTTCTGTTTCCGCGTATTACGGATTACCCAACAACCATATAAACTTAACAGTAAAAAAAATAATCATTCAGGCGCGCATAAAACTGACACAATGCTCAAGCCAATATATGCTAACTCCCATATTATTATTACCAATCGGGGTTCGAACCCCCGACCTCAGTGTCTTCACTTCGCTTACGCGAGGAAACGATTTTACTCACTCATCTACGGACGATGAAAAACTTAACATCCCTCGAGAATAACCTGATTTTCGTCTTAACCACCGACTTTTCTTCCATATTTTCTTTTATTACCGACAAATTGCTCCTTTTTGTGAGTTTTGAGTGTTCCATTTGTAGGAAAGTGAGTGTGTACAGGTGCGAAAAAATTTGGCCCAAAGAAATATTTTTTGGGGGGAAAATATATTGAAAATGTTAAATTATCAGGAATAAATTATAATTGGTTGGGAAATCGCTTATATCTTCACCTTTTCTTTTCATTTTTAATAGAAGTGGGTATTGAGGACGCCTTCTCCAACATATTCTTTTTCAAGGAAAAAGTAATAAGTATTTTCTCTCTGCTACCCATCCTTTATTCTACCAATATATCTACCTTTACATATATATATATATATATATATATATATATATATACTGTATATAAAATATATATAAAATTATTTCAAAGCCTTTCTGACGAATTCAACGATACACCTCCCTAACGAATTCAATAATACGCCTCCCTGACGAATTCAACAATACACCTCCCTGACGAGGTGTATTGTTGAATACATGAAAGAACTTGAAATATTTTTTTTCTTTTTCCTTGTGGATTTGCATCATTCATTCTTTTCATGTGTTCAAATGTGAAATTCATCCCACATATATATATATATATATGATGAATAAAACCACGAAGGAAAGGAAACACAAAATGGTGCTCAAGCGCTTTCGTCTAATGACATCCTCAGGAACACTGAAGTATAAAAAGGTTAAGCCTATATATAGGTTACAGAAAGAAAAAAAGAAAAAATAAATAACATACATACACACACACACACATATATATATATTACATACATATCTATATATACAAATACATACATACATACATACATATATATTACAATAAACAGAGAAGTAAAAATAATAAAAAATTAAAAATTAAAACCTTAAAGGATTACCAATGAGGCGTACAGATTGTAAGGAAAAAATATCGATTTTTAGCACAAGATCAAATGGATTATAAAAATACAAATTTATACTGGAACTCTGCCGGGTTTTAACACAATGCTGCCTATGGTCAGGTTTCGATATATATAAAAAAAAAAAAAATAAAATGCAAATTAAAAGTTAATCGATTTTAGCACAAGATCAAATGGATTATAAAAATACAAATTTATACTAGAACTCTGTCCGGGTTTTAACACATTGCTGCCTATGGTCAGGTTTCGATATATATAAAAAAAATAAAATGCAAATTAAAAGTTAATAAAGTAGAAGACAAGTTTACCAAAGATTAATGTTTTACACTTCTTATCTAAATCTGCTTTAAAGGAATTCAACATAACAGGATCGAGTTGAAAAAGACCTTTGCTTATGTTGAAGTTATTTGAAAGTTGGATAATGGCAGACTCAAGAATATTTCTATTAACAATGTTGCTTGAATGGAATAAAACTGAAGCATTATTCCAATCAATACAGTGGGCTAACTCTGACAAATGGACAAAAAGGGCACTGGACAACTGTCCTGTTCTAACGAAATATTGATGCTGTTTTATACGTGTGTGCAAACCTTTCCCGTCTGACCTATGTAAAAGGAATCACATTGTTTACAACCAATTTTATAGATAATGCCTGAATTATTGGTAGGGCTATTTTTTACTAGATATTTTTCACAATATTGTTATATGAAAATACTACATTAATATCCAAAAGTTTAAGTACATTAGCAATGCCTAAAAAGCCCGGGAAAAATGGAAGTACTAAAATATTTTTTGACAAAGTACGAGTGTTAATATTGACACGATAGAAAGTTCGTTTTGCCTTGTTGAGACAAGATTCCATAAACGCAGATGGATAACACAAATCACTTCCAATACCGTTGATTTTTTCCAATTCGGCATCGATGTATTCCGGACTGGCGATCCTAAGGGCGCGGAGAAACATTGATGAAAATATGGCCTTCTTAATGGGGGTATCATGTCCCGAGTAAAAGTGTACGTAGGACAAATTGTTTGTCGTTTTCCGATAGATACTAAACTTAAAACCTGGGCTTTCCCTATGTACACGCACATCCAAAAATGGATGAATTGTCTTGCTCAACTTCTAAAGTAAACTTAATGGAGGGGACTTGATCATTTAACTGAAGGAGGAAGCTATCCAGGTCACGATTCATGGGCCAGATACACAAAATATCGTCGACGTACCGCAACCAAGGGATGCCAACCCCCAGGATTCTCGGAATATAGGTAATTTCGAAAAACTCCATAAAATATTGGAGAGGAGGGGCGATAAGGGGTTGCCCATAGCCATCCCAAAAACTTGTTGATAATACTCGTTATTGAAAGTAAATTTACAGTCTTTGATGCAAAGCTTAATGAGTTCCAAAACAATGTGTGAAGGTAGTGGCAGGTCATACTTATGTAATTCTTGGGAGAGAAAGTCAAGCATATCGTCAATCGGCACTTTTGTAAACAATGAACAAACATCAAAACTAATCAATTTATCGTTAGTTTCAGTACGTACATTATTCAATTTTTCCGTAAGATCCATGGAATTTTTTACATGTGAATCAGAGATAGTTCCGAGAATGGGGGACAAGACTTTGACAAGCCATTTGGAGAGTTTATAAGTAATAGAGCCCACCGAGCTAATAATAGGGCGCATAGGGTTGCCAGGTTTGTGGGTTTTAATAAGACCGTAAAGGTAGGGCAGAGCAGGTGAAGTGGACATGAAAAGCGGAATTAAGTTCTTATGATCTTTGAGAAGGCGTTTCAAGCCACTATTAAATGATTTGATGACGTCATCTTGCGGGTTCTTCCTAAGTTTGGTGTATGTGGCGGGGTCCTGGAGAAGCTCGTTCATCTTTCCGATGTAGTCCACTTTGTCCATAATAACTATGGTGTTAGCCTTGTCTGCTTTAGTAATATGGAGCTCCCCATCTTTTTTTAATTGTGAAAGGCTATTGCGAAAACGTTTAGGAAAGTTATCTTCGTAATTACCATTCGCCGCACTATAAACGAGGCCTTTAACTATGTTTTGGATCGGAAAATTAAAAGTCTCATTCGAGATAGTCAGTGGAGTAAAAAAGCAAGCTCAAAGTGTGTTTTGAACCTTTCTTCGAAAAACATTAGTGACGATGCAAAAAGTGCCCTTGGATATGGTATGTCCTTTTTTATTGTTAAAAAACCTTCGGCTTTACAAATTTGTTATAGTCTCGCGTGTTTTGAAAAACAGTGTAATCTCCCTCAGTATTTGTTTAACATAGTTAAAGGCCTCGTTTATAGTGCGGCGAATGGTAATTACGAAGATAACTTTCCTAAACGTTTTCGCAATAGCCTCTCACAATTAAAAAAAGATGGGGAGCTCCATATTACTAAAGCAGACAAGGCTAACACCATAGTTATTATGGACAAAGTGGACTACATCGGAAAGATGAACGAGCTTCTCCAGGACCCCGCCACATACACCAAACTTAGGAAGAACCCGCAGGATGACGTCATCAAATCATTTAATAGTGGCTTGAAACGCCTTCTCAAAGATCATAAGAACTTAATTCCGCTTTTCATGTCCACTTCACCTGCTCTGCCCTACCTTTACGGTCTTATTAAAACCCACAAACCTGGTAACCCTATGCGCCCTATTATTAGCTCGGTGGGCTCTATTACTTATAAACTCTCCAAATGGCTTGTCAAAGTCTTGTCCCCCATTCTCGGAACTATCTCTGATTCACATGTAAAAAATTCCATGGATCTTACGGAAAAATTGAATAATGCACGTACTGAAACTAACGATAAATTGATTAGTTTTGATGTTTGTTCATTGTTTACAAAAGTGCCGATTGACGATATGCTTGACTTTCTCTCCCAAGAATTACATAAGTATGACCTGCCACTACCTTCACACATTGTTTTGGAACTCATTAAGCTTTGCATCAAAGACTGTAAATTCACTTTCAATAACGAGTATTATCAACAAGTTTTTGGGATGGCTATGGGCAACCCCTTATCGCCCCTCCTCTCCAATATTTATATGGAGTTTTTCGAAATTACCTATATTCCGAGAATCCTGGGGGTTGGCATCCCTTGGTTGCGGTACGTCGACGATATTTTGTGTATCTGGCCCATGAATCGTGACCTGGATAGCTTCCTCCTTCAGTTAAATGATCAAGTCCCCTCCATTAAGTTTACTTTAGAAGTTGAGCAAGACAATTCAATCCCATTTTTGGATGTGCGTGTACATAGGGAAAGCCCAGGTTTTAAGTTTAGTATCTATCGGAAAACGACAAACAATTTGTCCTACGTACACTTTTACTCGGGACATGATACCCCCACTAAGAAGGCCATATTTTCATCAATGTTTCTCCGCGCCCTTAGGATCGCCAGTCCGGAATACATCGATGCCGAATTGGAAAAAATCAACGGTATTGGAAGTGATTTGTGTTATCCATCTGCGTTTATGGAATCTTGTCTCAACAAGGCAAAACGAACTTTCTATCGTGTCAATATTAACACTCGTACTTTGTCAAAAAATATTTTAGTACTTCCATTTTTCCCGGGCTTTTTAGGCATTGCTAATGTACTTAAACTTTTGGATATTAATGTAGTATTTTCATATAACAATATTGTGAAAAATATCATAGTAAAAAATAGCCCTACCAATAATTCAGGCATTATCTATAAAATTGGTTGTAAACAATGTGATTCCTTTTACATAGGTCAGACGGGAAAGGATTTGCACACACGTATAAAACAGCATCAATATTCCGTTAGAACAGGACAGTTGTCCAGTGCCCTTTTTGTCCATTTGTCAGAGTTAGCCCACTGTATTGATTGGAATAATGCTTCAGTTTTATTCCATTCAAGCAACATTGTTAATAGAAATATTCTTGAGTCTGCCATTATCCAACTTTCAAATAACTTCAACATAAGCAAAGGTCTTTTTCAACTCGATCCTGTTATGTTGAATTCCTTTAAAACAGATTTAGATAAGAAGTGTAAAACATTAAATCTTTGGTAAACTTGTCTTCTACTTTATTAACTTTTAATTTGCATTTTATTTTTTTATATATATCGAAACCTGACCATAGGCAGCATGTGTTAAAACCCGGACAGAGTTCCAGTATAAATTTGTATTTTTATAATCCATTTGATCTTGTGCTAAAAATCGATTAACTTTTAATTTGCATTTTTATTTTTTTTTTTTTATATATATCGAAACCTGACCATAGGCAGCATTGTGTTAAAACCCGGCAGAGTTCCAGTATAAATTTGTATTTTTATAATCCATTTGATCTTGTGCTAAAAATCGATATTTTTCCTTACAAATCTGTACGCCTCACTGGTAATCCTTTAAGGTTTTAATTTTTAATTTTTTATTATTTTTACTTCTCTGTTTATTGTATATATATGTATGTATGTATGTATGTATGTATTTGTATATATAGATATGTATGTATATATATATATATATATGTGTGTGTGTGTGTATGTATGTTATTTTTTTTTTTTTTTTTTCTTTCTGTAACCTATATATAGGCTTAACCTTTTTATGTACTTCAGTGTTCCTGAGGATGTCATTAGACGAAAGCGCTTGAGCACCATTTTGTGTTTCCTTTCCTTCGTGGTTTTATTCATCATAAATATTTTTCACGTGTTACCTTCGTGAAATAATTTTCATATAATGCTCACCACGCGTTCCTTCGGCTTGCTGTTCCCTCTCTTGTCTCCGTTTGTGTCCGTGTTTTCTTCTACATTAATGAAGGGGCATGCAATTCGTATCCGACGGAAGTTTCTTACTAAGTGTCTGGAGGAGCAAGTTCTTCCCAAATCCCTGCTTCCGATTCGCCTCAGACAAATTGACGACCATCCGTTCAACAACTTCAGCAGATTAATTTTAAAGAAACATATTGAAGTCACCAGACAAAATGAGTGGTCCGCCTTCAAAAATTTAAACATCGCCAAACATAATTTTGTAACCGTTATTCCCCAACCGTGGATCCAACCTTTGTTTGATGAAATTTACAACGAGTTGCGTCGGAGAACTACTTCACTTCGTAACATTTTGGATCGAAAATTAAAAGTCTCATTCGAGATAGTCAGTGGAGTAAAAAAGCAAGCTCAAAGTGTGTTTTGAACCTTTCTTCGAAAAACATTAGTGACGATGCAAAAAGTGCCCTTGGATATGGTATGTCCTTTTTTATTGTTAAAAAACCTTCGGCTTTACAAATTTGTTACAGTCTCGCGTGTTTTGAAAAACAGTGTAATCTCCCTCAGTATTTGTTTAACATAGTTAAAGGCCTCGTTTATAGTGCGGCGAATGGTAATTACGAAGATAACTTTCCTAAACGTTTTCGCAATAGCCTCTCACAATTAAAAAAAGATGGGGAGCTCCATATTACTAAAGCAGACAAGGCTAACACCATAGTTATTATGGACAAAGTGGACTACATCGGAAAGATGAACGAGCTTCTCCAGGACCCCGCCACATACACCAAACTTAGGAAGAACCCGCAGGATGACGTCATCAAATCATTTAATAGTGGCTTGAAACGCCTTCTCAAAGATCATAAGAACTTAATTCCGCTTTTCATGTCCACTTCACCTGCTCTGCCCTACCTTTACGGTCTTATTAAAACCCACAAACCTGGTAACCCTATGCGCCCTATTATTAGCTCGGTGGGCTCTATTACTTATAAACTCTCCAAATGGCTTGTCAAAGTCTTGTCCCCCATTCTCGGAACTATCTCTGATTCACATGTAAAAAATTCCATGGATCTTACGGAAAAATTGAATAATGCACGTACTGAAACTAACGATAAATTGATTAGTTTTGATGTTTGTTCATTGTTTACAAAAGTGCCGATTGACGATATGCTTGACTTTCTCTCCCAAGAATTACATAAGTATGACCTGCCACTACCTTCACACATTGTTTTGGAACTCATTAAGCTTTGCATCAAAGACTGTAAATTCACTTTCAATAACGAGTATTATCAACAAGTTTTTGGGATGGCTATGGGCAACCCCTTATCGCCCCTCCTCTCCAATATTTATATGGAGTTTTTCGAAATTACCTATATTCCGAGAATCCTGGGGGTTGGCATCCCTTGGTTGCGGTACGTCGACGATATTTTGTGTATCTGGCCCATGAATCGTGACCTGGATAGCTTCCTCCTTCAGTTAAATGATCAAGTCCCCTCCATTAAGTTTACTTTAGAAGTTGAGCAAGACAATTCAATCCCATTTTTGGATGTGCGTGTACATAGGGAAAGCCCAGGTTTTAAGTTTAGTATCTATCGGAAAACGACAAACAATTTGTCCTACGTACACTTTTACTCGGGACATGATACCCCCACTAAGAAGGCCATATTTTCATCAATGTTTCTCCGCGCCCTTAGGATCGCCAGTCCGGAATACATCGATGCCGAATTGGAAAAAATCAACGGTATTGGAAGTGATTTGTGTTATCCATCTGCGTTTATGGAATCTTGTCTCAACAAGGCAAAACGAACTTTCTATCGTGTCAATATTAACACTCGTACTTTGTCAAAAAATATTTTAGTACTTCCATTTTTCCCGGGCTTTTTAGGCATTGCTAATGTACTTAAACTTTTGGATATTAATGTAGTATTTTCATATAACAATATTGTGAAAAATATCATAGTAAAAAATAGCCCTACCAATAATTCAGGCATTATCTATAAAATTGGTTGTAAACAATGTGATTCCTTTTACATAGGTCAGACGGGAAAGGATTTGCACACACGTATAAAACAGCATCAATATTCCGTTAGAACAGGACAGTTGTCCAGTGCCCTTTTTGTCCATTTGTCAGAGTTAGCCCACTGTATTGATTGGAATAATGCTTCAGTTTTATTCCATTCAAGCAACATTGTTAATAGAAATATTCTTGAGTCTGCCATTATCCAACTTTCAAATAACTTCAACATAAGCAAAGGTCTTTTTCAACTCGATCCTGTTATGTTGAATTCCTTTAAAACAGATTTAGATAAGAAGTGTAAAACATTAAATCTTTGGTAAACTTGTCTTCTACTTTATTAACTTTTAATTTGCATTTTATTTTTTTATATATATCGAAACCTGACCATAGGCAGCATGTGTTAAAACCCGGACAGAGTTCCAGTATAAATTTGTATTTTTATAATCCATTTGATCTTGTGCTAAAAATCGATTAACTTTTAATTTGCATTTTTTTTTTTTTTTTTTATATATATCGAAACCTGACCATAGGCAGCATTGTGTTAAAACCCGGCAGAGTTCCAGTATAAATTTGTATTTTTATAATCCATTTGATCTTGTGCTAAAAATCGATATTTTTCCTTACAAATCTGTACGCCTCACTGGTAATCCTTTAAGGTTTTAATTTTTAATTTTTTATTATTTTTACTTCTCTGTTTATTGTATATATATGTATGTATGTATGTATGTATGTATTTGTATATATAGATATGTATGTATATATATATATATATATATGTGTGTGTGTGTATGTATGTTATTTATTTTTTCTTTTTTTCTTTCTGTAACCTATATATAGGCTTAACCTTTTTATGTACTTCAGTGTTCCTGAGGATGTCATTAGACGAAAGCGCTTGAGCACCATTTTGTGTTTCCTTTCCTTCGTGGTTTTATTCATCATAAATATTTTTCACGTGTTACCTTCGTGAAATAATTTTCATATAATATATATATATATAATATATATGAAAATATTTCACGAAATAACACGTGAAAAATATTATGATGAATAAAAACACGAAGGAAAGGAAACACAAAATGGTGCTCAAGCGCTTTCGTCTAATGACATCCTCAGGAACACTGAAGTATAAAAGGGTAACAGCCTATATATAGGTTACAGAAAGAAAAAAAGAAAAATAAATAACATACATACATACATACACACACACATATATATATATACATACATTCTATATATACATATACATACATATATATATAATATATATATATATATATATATATGTATGCAATAAACAGAGAAGTAAAAATAAAAATAAAATTAAAAATTAAAGGATTATCAGTGAGGCGTACAGATTTGTAAGGAATAATATCGATTTTTAGCACAAGATCAAATGGATTATAAAATACAAATTTATATTGGAAAACTGCCCGGGTTTTAACACACTGCCTATGGTCAGGTTTCGATATATATAAAAATAAATGCAAATTAAAAGTAAATAAGTAGCAGACAAGTTTACCAAAGATTTAGTGTTCTACCCTTCTTATCTAAATCTGTTTGGAAGGAATTCAAAATAACAGGATCGAGTTGAAAAAGACCTTTGCTTATGTTGAAGTTATTTGAAAGTTGGATAATGGCAGACTCAAGAATATTTCTATTAACAATGTTGCTAGAATGGAAAAACTGAAGCATTATTCCAATCAATACAGTGGGCTAACTCTGACAAATGGACAAAAAGGGCACTGGACAACTGTCCTGTTCTAACGGGAATATTGATGCTGTTTTATACGTGTGTGCAAATCCTTTCCCGTCTGACCTATGTAAAAGGAATCACATTGTTTACAACCAATTTTATAGATAATGCCTGAATTATTGGTAGTGCTATTTTTTACTATGATATTTTTCACAATATTGTTATATGAAAATACTACATTAATATCCAAAAGTTTAAGTACATTAGCAATGCCTAAAAAGCCCGGGAAAAATGGAAGTACTAAAATATTTTTGACAAAGTACGAGTGTTATTATTGACACGATAGAAAGTTCGTTTTGCCTCGTTGAGACAAGATTCCATAAACGCAGATGGATAACACAAATCACTTCCAATACCGTTGATTTTTTCCAATTCGGCATCGATGTATTCCGGACTGGCGATCCTAAGGGCGCGGAGAAACATTGATGAAAAAATGGCCTTCTTAGTGGGGGTGTCATGTCCCGAGTAAAAGTGTACGTAGGACAAATTGTTTGTTGTTTTCCGATAGATACTAAACTTAAAACCTGGGCTTTCCCTATGTACACGCACATCCAAAAATGGGATTGAATTGTCTTGTTCCACTTCTAAAGTAAACTTAATGGAGGGGAAGTAAACTTAATGGAGGGGACTTGATCATTTAACTGAAGGAGGAAGTTATCCAGGTCACGATTCATGGGCCAGATACACAAAATATCGTCGACGTACCGCAACCAAAACGAACTTTCTATCTTGTCAATAACACTGGTCAACACTCATTTTATTGCCAATCATATTAGAGTGATTTTGGGGTAACTTTGTGGTGCTGATTCCGAATATGACATCGGTTTTGCTAGATTGGCTCTAATTTATGAGATAATTGGTACCCATTGAAACACGTAAAAATGCACAAAAATTAATGTTCAGGCGGAGCCTACTTACAAATCGCATTGAAATTGTCTCAAATCATACAAAAGTAAACACATGAAATACATAATGGCATTTTATTCGGTCTCACCATCTAGAATGTTCCGGTAGTTTCCCATATGCACGCGTTATGGTTACGTTTCCTATTAATTGAGGGTATTCATTATCTCAAGAACTAGAGCCAAATCGGAAAAACTACTTTCATTTTGGAATTCAGCAAGCCCAAAATACCCTAAATTCATACGAATTTCCTTGGCAACGAAAAAAAAAATTTTTTGTTGTTGACCTGTGTAATAACACTCGTACTTTCTCAAAAAATATTTTAGTACTTCCATTTTTCCCGGGCTTTTTAGGCATTGCTAATGTACTTAAACTTTTGGATATTAATGTAGTATTTTCATATAACAATATTGTGAAAAATATCATAGTAAAAAATAGCCCTACCAATAATTCAGGCATTATCTATAAAATTGGTTGTAAACAATGTGATTCCTTTTACATAGTCAGACGTGAAAGGATTTGCACACACGTATAAAACAGCATCTATATTCCGTTAGAACAGGACAGTTGTCCAGTGCCTTTTTGTCCATTTGTCAGAGTTAGCCCACTGTATTGATTGGAATAATGCTTCAGTTTTATTCCATTCTAGCAACATTGTTAATAGAAATATTCTTGAGTCTGCCATTATCCAACTTTCAAATAACTTCAACATAAGCAAAGGTCTTTTTCAACTCGATCCTGTTATTTTGAATTCCTTCCAAACAGATTTAGATAAGAAGGGTAGAACACTAAATCTTTGGTAAACTTGTCTGCTACTTTATTAACTTTTAATTTGCATTTTATTTTTATATATATCGAAACCTGACCATAGGCAGTGTGTTAAAACCCGGGCAGTTTTCCAATATAAATTTGTATTTTTATAATCCATTTGATCTTGTGCTAAAAATCGATATTATTCCTTACAAATCTGTACGCCTCACTGATAATCCTTTAATTTTTAATTTTTAATTTTTATTTTTACTTCTCTGTTTATTGCATACATATATATATATATATATGTATGTATATGTATATATAGATATGTATGTATATATATATGTGTGTGTGTGTGTGTATGTATGTATGTTATTTATTTTTCTTTTTTTCTTTCTGTAACCTATATATAGGCTGTCACCCTTTTATGTACTTCAGTGTTCCTGAGGATGTCATTAGACGAAAGCGCTTGAGCACCATTTTGTGTTTCCTTTCCTTCGTGGTTTTATTAATCATATATATATATATATATATATATATATATATATATATACATACAGTATATAATATATATATATATATACTTTGTGTGAGACAGCTACAGTGCACCTGACCTCTAATCTTTTTACTATCTCTACTATCTTCTACTACCTTCTGCTATCTCTACTATTTCAATGACTTAAAAAACACATTTACTTCATTTGTCTACTTGTCACGATCTTCCACACGACTATTCCCTTACCTTCAACAATATGTAACTCAATCCTTCTTCTTCTTCTTTTAACATTCTTGGTGTTTCCCTTTTTCGTGATCTCTCCTGGAATGATCACATATACTCTCTTTCAAAAACAGCTTCTAAGAGGTTAAGTGTGATGTACCGATTCCGCAGTTTCTTCACTTCAACTCAGTTGCTCTCTCTGTACAGGGGTCAGGTCCGCCCAAGTATGGAGTACGCTTCTCATGTGTCGGGTGGCTCAACCCACACAGCTCTACTTGACCGGGTGGAATCAAAGGCTTTTCGTCTCATCAATTCCCGCCTCATACTGACTGTCTTCAATTCCTCTCTCTCTCGCCGCCGCAATATTGCCTCACTCTCTCTTTACTATCACTATTATAACGGACACTGCTTCAGTATACTCGATCTTTCATCTACCCAACCGGACAACTGTGGAACAACCTTCCTCAATCCATCTTTCCCTCTGTCTATGACCTCCACTTCTTCAAACGCAGAGTGTCGAGGCATCTCGAAACTTTGGCTCTTGTCTTCTATGGGGGGAAGGGGTGCGTTTCTGCGGGTATTCACCCTTGGCCTCTCCTCCCTACATTATATATATATATATATATATATATATATATATATAATATATATATATATATATATATATGTAATTTTCTTCCCGATGTTGTATTATATATGAAGGAATAATTTTCTATCCTCTGTTTATTATCTTCCCACTGAAGTATCTCTATAATAAATAATTGAAAAGACTTTTTATTAATCCTAAGCCAAGCGACTCCATAATATTGCAGAGGAACGAAGAGCCGTATTGAAAACTTATTACATTGATAATGGGACACTAAACAAAAAAAAAAGAAAAGCTATACGACATACGTTACTTGATGCTACCTTCAATATCTTTTAAGTATTATATATCTCCCGCTCCCGAAATTAAATTTCTTTCACATACTCTATAGAGTAACTTCTTCAAGCTAAAGTTATTAGCAGGAAACTCTGCCTGAAAAATTGGGGCGGAGGGGGGGGGGTGTAAAAAGTTTTCATTTAATACTGAATATTGACTTGTACGACTATGTGAAACTTTACTCAAACTGAAGTAAGGAGATAAAACTTATTTGAAAAGTTTTTACCTAAATTTGAATGATATATATATATATACACACACACACTATATATATATATATATAATATATATATATATAATATAGAGAGAGAGAGAGAGAGAGAGAGAGAGAGAGAGAGAGAGAGAGAGAGAGAGAGAGTTGTGTGATATTTCGAGGTGTACGAATGCTTTTCTTTTGTCTCTGCCATAATACTAAATTAAAAGTAACTCATTACTCGGCGGTTTAATTTGTTTACAACAGAGTGGTTATAAAGTGACAGTGCATTCACGGTGATAAGTTATAGAGTAAAAGTAAAGTGCAACATAGTGTAGCCATATAAATTGATATATGAATATATCAGCATTTGTAAACATACAGTGAGCTTAAACGCCCTCAGAGCAGTTTAACATGCAGGCAAGAGCTGGGAAACCAGGAAGACGATCATAAAACGCGATACGTCTCAGTTTTCCGAAAAGGAGAAAAGTGGGAATAGGAAAAAGAATGAGGGAAAAAAAGGCACGAAATAAGAATCTGTATAATAAGTGAGGGAAATGGTGTAAAATCAGGAAGTTGAACAAAAACAATTTATGCGTTAATGACTGCGCCGTTGCGTGCACTTGCAACTACGAAACGGAAGCTGACACAACCATGGGCCTAAAATGTATTCTGTGCAACCATTTAAGCATTAGGAATGCTTAAATCTGGAAAAAAAAAAGATAAACAGATAATGAACAGAATATAAAATAAACTCATTGGTCTGTACGACTACGTTTGTATTAACTTATCAAGTACCTGGAAATGAGTAGAAAAGTCGTCAAGTTGAGCTACAAAATGATGAGAAAGAAACGGCACTCTATCAAAATTTGGTTGAGGAAGGAATTTCTACTAATACATCAACTAATATACCTATGGAACACAACGACGTGGCAGAATACGCTGACAACAACATAAGTGGGTTACAGATCACTGAGAACAACGCATTTGAGAAGAACACCTAGACGAAGGAATACACACGATACAAGATAGTAACTTTAAGAATAAAAACGAAAGTACACCAAACACTAAAAAACCACTGAGTAGGGAAGAAGTAGTGCGAGAACAAGAGAGAAAGATTGAACAGCACAAATTTCAGAAGGGTGTCTCAAACCGTAAAAGAATCCAAGAGAATATTATAAAACAGGTTCGTGTATACGTGGCCCCAGCCCCCAGAGGCATATTTAACCACCCTAAAATATGTTTCTGTAGGATGAGGAATGTTAGTTGAAGATACGGAGCAAACTGCTACTATTCCCACCCCTCCATGTGCAGACAATCAAATAGGGAGAGAAAATGCCTAAATGTGGAGTGCCCGTATTTTCACATTAAGAATACTCAGATAAGACAACGAGAACAGCCCAAACCCTAAATAAAAGCAGTAACAATAGTGCCAATGCAGGACATTTTACAGAAGTTGAAAACGACGAAAGGACAGCTATCCCTTTCACTGAAAAAAGATCGAATTTTGCAAATATATTTACCCCAGCAGTACATACACTACCCTTCCGTCAACACCACCCACCATTAATTCAACAACCAGAATAACATCAAGAGCCGCATCTCGAGTATTCTCAAATACAAAGGTCCACCCAAGAATAGTAAATAGGAATCGTTAAAATCGACTAGAAACCGAACATTAGCCAAAACAACCGAACACCAATATTATTAACCCTGTAAATTTATTATACAGAAATATACGAGACCTGTACACTGACCATGCAGCCTGCAAATTACAATACCTGAAAAATATAGCTCTGGAAACCGACACGAATATCATATGCCTAACGAAAACAACTTGCATAAATGTGAAAAAAGCTGTGAAAATTGCATTGAAACCACTTAAATAACAGTAAAGGTTTACAACAAATACAGCGAGGATAGATTTGCTAGAAAAGGATGAGGCTGTTACAGTTACATGAAAAAAACAGACACATATGAAGTGAAGGTAAGCAAATCAAACAACATAGTCAAAAGTCTTATTTTAGAAGTAAAAGAAATGAATCTAATCATTATGAACGTGTACAGAGCACCAAATACAACTGAAAATTAATTCCAAGTCGTTACAAGTGAAATAGAACACATGTTAAAATCACTCAATCCCCAGCACCAAATATTTTAATTTGTGGGGAATTTAAATTTCCCTTCATAACATGGAAGAAAAATGACGATGTTATAACGGATGCCCCCCCACCCAAAAAAAACGTTCCTAGATTTAACATGCAATAACTTCCAAAATATACACTGTACAATCACAAATTTTAAATCCATATAAATTCAGTCTATTGACGAGCTGCCATAAAATTTTGAGAATTCTACATGCAATATTTTTTCGGAAATGAAGGAAACAATAAGGTACACTCAAATAAACAAATATAACGAAACAAAAAATATATATAATAGTATCGCGAAAGTTGGGGGGGGGGGGGGGGGTTAGGCTAAGTTAAGCTAGTTTCTGCAGAAATATCAAATGGTGTGCTTAGGCTACTGTTAATCTTGAATAGATTTCAAGCCCTCTAATTATGGTTTTAAGCAAAGGTGAAAAGGCGATAATCGAAAGATGTTTTATAGAGAAAGGATGGACTGGGACAAGAATTGTGAAGGAATTTCCCGGAACAAATTGGAATAAGAGATCGCTGAATAGCTTAATAAAGAAGCTTAAAGAAACTGGGTCAACTGAAAGGAAATCTGAAAGTGGCAGACCTAAAAGTGTTTCCACACAAGAAATTATTGACTATGTCCAAACCGTTAGTTTGTATCAAGAAGATCGACTGGGCTCACACTTGTCTCACTGAAAAATTGCAAGAAATTTGAAGACTAGTCGAAGTTCTGTTCAAAGAATGCGGAGAGCTCTAGAACTTAAGACGTAAAAAAATTCGTGTCTCATGACGTTAACAGCAATGTTAGACAAAAATGGAAAACTTGCTGTAGAAAATTGCTAGCCAAATTTTCAGCGAGTGATGTTAAAAAAATTGTTTTCGCAGATGAAAAGGATTTTATTATTGAAATTGAGCGAAACCACCAAAACGATGGGAAGAGATATTCCTCGGTCGAGGCTTTACCACCAGCCATGTCGGTTTTCAAAAACAATCATGTGTTTTGTATCATGGAACGGAAAGACTAATATTCATTTCATTGATGAAAATAACAAAAAAGTGAAATCAGAAACTTATGTTAATCTTTTGGAACAAAATCTTTTGCCAGATTGTCGGCGTCTGTATCCTGATAATGATTTCATATTCCAGCAAGATGGAGCTACCGCTCATACGAACAAGTACATCCAGGACTATCTCCAACAGAATGTGGCCAATTTCATTGGGAAAAATGACTGGACACCTCAGTCACCGGACTGCAACCCAATGGACTATTGCGTATGGAACTCTCTCGCAGAAAAGGTTTATGAAGGTTAAATAGAAAAATTTACCGAGTTGAAATCAAGAGAAAATATACTTAATTATTGGGACAAAATAACTTTAAATGAAGTCAGAAAATGTATAATATGTCATGTCATGGAAAAAAAGGTTAAGATCTGTTTGTGAGCAAGACTGCGGGCATATTGACCATCTGTCAATAAATAAGATGTGAATAATAAATTTTTTGTTTCATGATATTTGTTTATTTGAGTGTACCTTATTGTTTCCTTCATTTTCGAAAAAGTATTGCATGTAGAATTCTCAAAATTTTATGTCAGCTTGTCAATAGGCTGAGTATATATGGATTTCAAATTTGTGATTGTACAGTGTATATTTCGGAAGTTATTGCACTTTAAATCTCGGGACGTTTTTTTGGGCCACCCGATATATGTTGAGAAGTTCCATGGTAACATTACAAAAGTTGATAGAACCCAGTCAATAATGCTACTATATATTATAGAACATTATACACGTATCCAGGAAGTCTGTGAAGCAACTAGAAAAAATAACTTTTTATTTAATTTTGACAAATAACAATAACATAATAATAAATGAAAAGGTAATGCATGGCAATTTCCCTGACCATGACCATTTAATCAATACACAAATAAAGCTAGCAACCAGAAGACCAAAAACGCATCCCAAAGAGTCAGAAGGAATATTTGAAGGTTTAAATATGAATGCAAAGAAAATAAATTGGGAAAATGTAAATAAAGATTTAAAGAGAATAAATTTGGAGTTGCTACTTCACAAGAAGACTCCAGAAGAAATATTGTATACAAGAGAAAATGAAATTGAACCGATATTGGTGAAACATATTCCGAAGAGACAAAAACGAAAACGTTGCAAGCTCGAAAGAAAAATAGGAACATTATTTAGACAACAGAAACAAACTGTAAAAAAAAGTCTCTATAGATGCAAAGGTGAAGCAAGGAGACGCAAACCAGAGAAAAAAACTATGCGGAATACAAATGTACCTAAAACAAACATTCATCCACAAGACAAATGAGGAGGAAAACAAGGGAACAGAAACAAAAAATAATCCAAAATACTTCTACACGTTTGCGAGAAAAACGCAATGCAAAGAGAATATTGGTCCGTTGAACGATGGCGCGACCGAATACACAAATGACCCAGAAAAGATGAGCGAAATGCTTAAGAAACAATTTAACTCTGTTTTCTTGTACAGAGTTCCTGACCAGTCATGCGTGGTTGGCTACGAGGGTAGGAGCAGAGTCGAAACCAATTCCCTTCTCCACTAAATCTCCCAAGTGAGGCAAGATGGTGTAGAGGGGTCGACTGCGGGTCAATCCTGAACTGTCGTTCAAAACCAAATCATGAACATTTTGAACATTTAACATAAAATGATTATTATTGTTGTTTTGACACGCCTACTTATGTGTCATACATAGTAAAGTTTTCATTCATCAAGTGCATTTCATTTAGTATCAAAAATAAATAATTTAAAAATGCGTCTATATTATTTTGAATCACCATATATGTATGTATGTATGTATGTATGTATGTATGTATGTATGTAAACCTTAATAATTTTCAAATAAGTTAAATATACATGTATGTAAAATTATTTATAAGACTTTTGTTTTGGAAACAAGATCCATGGTTTTCAAACCATATTCTGAAAACCATGATTTTAATGTTTAAAGAAAAGACCAACTTTGAGAATTAATCAAAGACATTGTGAGATGTGAAAGACAAAAAGAGAGGAAGAGAGAGAGAGAGAGAGAGAGAGAGAGAGTAACTCTGCCAAGTTGGCTTCTAATGGACGTTGCGTCTCTTGGTTTTATTTAGCGACTGTTTCTTGCCTATAAATTACAATGTAAGGAAGACACTGGCAATGGATGGAGGATAATAAATGAAAAGATATGGACGCCAATGGGATGGGAGATGCTTTCCAAAATGTGGATGTCATTATCTTTAAATTGTGTGTTTTCTGCTCTACGTGGGAGGTTGTATTTGAATTTAAGAGTTTAAAGTCCTTCGATTCTCTTCTCTCTCTCTCTCTCTCTCTCTCTCTCTCTCTCTCTCTCTCTCTCTCTCTCTCTCTCTCTCCTCTCTCTCTCTCTCTCTCTCTCTCTCTCTCTCTCTTTATAGCTTTTAGGAACATGATCTGAAGAACCATTATTATTAATTAATATGTAACCTTGGTTTTGCTTCCGCCCACATTGCTCATTCTAACAAGGGTCATGCTTCTTGCCCCACCTTAGACCTACAGATTAACGTGAAATCCGAACCACGACCCACCACGGGTGATCAGAAATTACAAAGCCTTCGACTGGAATCAATCTCAAGATCTCACGATCAGTAATCCAGCGTCTTAACCACAAGGTTACGTATGGTACCCTTTATCTACCACCCAATTTTTATTTTGTATGGAAGGATGAACAGCTGAGTGAACTGAACGCCACCTGCCATCGCCGAGAATAGAACCAGGGACCCGTGGATTTGTAGTCAGCAATGCTTACCACCACTATATATATATATATATATATATATATGCAAAGAATCACAGGGAAAAGGAAAAGGAAACAAATCTTCTTCTTATCCCTGAAGATGTGAATATATCACGAAAGCGCTCGGATTTCGTGTTTCCTTTTCCTTTTCCCTGTGGTTCTTTGCTTATTAAAAAGACCACGTGTGTTTTGTGATTTATTGCATATATATATATATATATATATATTACAATGGCTGCAAATTTGCTGTTCCTCAAAATTATCTATTGATTTCGTTTGCATTGTCTGTTATCAACTCTTACGTTTTGATAATACAGCTATTAACTTAGGTCCAATATATTTTAACTATCATAGCATAAGATCAGCTCATAACATTCCCCGTATAGGGGAAATGATTACAGCTTCTTATACAGTTTTCTACAGAGAGTACAGTTTTTATAGGGCAATAGAATGATCACAGACCATTGATTTAATACAGATTTATGATGGCAGGAAAAAAATACGGGTGTATTTTCTTTCTTTTGATTTATCTGTATGTGGAAAAGTCTTTTTGGAATATATTTACTTATAAGACACAAAAGTTTTGTTTTTATATAAATTGGGGTAGGAAATTTTGTTATTTGTATATATATATATATATATATATATAATATATATATATAGATATGTATATATATATATATATTCTGTCCTATCCTATCACCCACTTTGACACCCTTTTATTTATCAATGATCTATTTTGTCGCATTTCCTGTCCTATCCACTCCTATGCCGATGATTCCACTCTTCACTTCTCCATCCGCTTCGCAAAGCGTCCCTCTCAACAGTCAGTCCATGATACGCGAAGAACGGTTGTGGAGCACCCGACCTCTCATCTCCCAACTATCTCTAACTGGTGAGGAGAAAACCTTGTGGCTTTCAATGCTTCAAAAACTCAGTTCCTTCATCTGTCTACGAGTCACAGTCTTCCACGTGACTATCCCCTTGCCTTCGACAATTCACAACTCAATCCTTCCTCTTCTATTAACATTCTCGTGATCTTTCTTGGAAATTCCAAATATACTCTCTCTCTAAAAAAGCTACTCAGAGGTTAGGTGTTGTACCAGCTCCGCGGCATCTTCACTCCCAACTCAGTTGCTATCTTCGTACAGGGGTCTTGTCCGTCCCTGTATGGAGTACGCTTCTCATGTTTGAGGTGGCTCAACCCACACAGCTCTACTTGAACGGGTGGAATCAAAGTCTTATTCTTCTCATAAATTCCCCGTCTCTTACTGTCTTCAATCCCTCTCTCTTCGCCGCAATGTTGCCTCGCTCTCTCTCTCTTTACTATCGCTATTATAAGGAACACTGCTCTTCTAAACTCTCTATGTGCATTCTAACCAGACCTTCCACTCATTCTCATTCCTTTTCTGTCCAACTCTCTAACAAAAGGGTTAATCGGTATTTTTAATCTTTCATCTAATCAACCGGTGAACTATGGAACAATCTTCCTCAATCCATCTTCCCCCCTGTCTATGACCTACATTCTTTCAAACGTAGAATGTCCAGGCACATCGAAAACCATGGACCTTAGTTTTGGCTATCTTCTTATTCTATGGGGAGGCGGGGAGAGGGATGATTTTGCAAGAATTCCCCTTTGGCCCTCCTTCTTACATAATATATATATATATATATATGGGTGCGGTGTGGGAGGGTGGGTAGGTATCTACTTAACTGAGATTAGATATAAAAAAAAAGAGTCTTTTTCTGCCATCACCCTTCTGCAGCATCACCTACTACAAACATGGATTGATCACAGACTTCTCTCAAAGATTAATCGGCCGAAGTTTTGAAAGTACTGAAGTTTAGGTCCCGAAGACTTCGCGAAACAATGAAAACTTACGAAGAATCTAAGGAAGTCTGAAAGTGATTATCATCTTGGTTGTTTTGTAGCGCATTATTTTTGCATAGTCATGTGAGCATTTCCTCATTAGACGTTATTAGATCATTTTTAAACAATCGTTATTGGATTGCTCACGAATTTCTTATCCTTTGCATTGGTCATTCCTGAAACAAATGAAGTTCAGAGTTTCCTGTTCGTGAAGAGAGAGCTTCGTGCTTGAATTTTTGGTTTACTTTTAAATTTATTTGTTAAATGTTAAATGTCTAAATGTTAAATTTAAGGGAATTCCCGTTTCATATCATAACCTGACCAGTACTTAGTTACAGTTATTTTCAATATATATATAGATATATATATATATATATATATATATATATGTGTGTGTGTGTGTGTGTGTGTGTGTGTAAAGAACGACGCTTGTGTAGAAGAACGTCCCGCACAAGATGAGGAGGAAGAACGAACAAATGAAAATGAGGTTCTTCTACACAAGCGTCGTTCTTTACATTAATCATACTGTGTGTTGTTTGCAGTTAAAATGTATATATAGGTACGGCATGCGAAGGTGCCCCTCAGGGCATTGGTTTCTGCTCGTATGTAGGAGAATTACGACATTTGATTGATCGAGGCCCATGGTGTAGTGGATAGCATATCTGACCGGCAATCGGAAGATCCCGGGTTCGATTCCCGGGTGGTTACCTCATTTTTTCATTTGTTTCGTTCTCTTCCTCATCTTGTGCGGAACGTTCTTCTACACAAGCGTCGTTCTTTACATTAATTATACTGTGTGTGTTTGCAGTTAAAATATATATATATATATATATATATTATATATATATATGATGCAAACCCACAAGGAAAAAGAAAAATGATTCCAAGGCCTTTCGTGTATCAGAAGTACACCTCGTCAGGGAATGAAGGAGAAAGCGAGATCACAAAAATATATACCTATGTACAACGGGACAGAAAAATAAAAAGATTAACACTCTTGTTAATCATGTGCTAATTTTTATATTTTTCTGTCCCACTGTACATAGGTATATATTTTTGTCATCTCGCCTTCTTCCTTCATTCCCTGACGAGGTGTACTTCTGAATACACGAAAGACCTTGGAATAATTTTTTTTTTCTTGTGGTTTTGCATCATTTATTCATTTCACGTGTTTAATTATGAAATTCAGCCCATATATATATATAATATATATATATAATGTGTATGTATATTATCGAATATTCAGCCCGAGACACTATCAGCAGAAGATGCCACTAAGAAATACATTTATTTAAATACATAACAGAAAGTCGATGAAGTTAAAAACAGTCAAAAAAAGATACCTAAAATGAAATGAAATGAAAATGAAAAGGTTTATTGGCAGACTATAGTCCATATGACAAATATTATTAATACAATGACAGTTCACATACTAAGGATAGAAATATATATACTCATTTCATTATCTCTCTCTCTCTCTCTCTCTCTCTCTCTCTCTCTCTCTCTCTCTCTCTTCTCTCCCTCTCTCTCTCTCTCTCTCTCTCTCTCTCTCTCTCTGAAGAAAGAAACCGTTCCACCCCTCCCCAAACTGCGATTCTTATTCCCGTTTCGTTCCAGTCACCCCAAGCCCCGAGAAATATGAGAATAATGGTCTTAAAGGCAAAGAAATGGACAGGATATAAACCCCATTTGATAAATAGGATGGAATATAAATATTGGCCCCTTTTTCTCCCTTTTTCTATGGAACGAAGTCGAAAAGAGAAAAATTCTCACACCATAAACGTTCGTCAGAGAGACAAGAATGGCCATCTGGATGCATTGTCTCGCTTTTCTTGACGCTCACGACACGAGATTCAAGATTTTCAGCTTACGAAAGAGGAGCAATGGATTCTCAGCAAACATATCATTTTTCTTCCATCAAATCTTTTGTGTTTTTAGAAAGTGTTTTTTATCGTTTTTTTAAGTCGAAGTTAAGAAGTTATTTCAGAAATTATTGGTTTTTACGTGTTATTTTCAGAAAACCTTTGGCAATATATATATATATATATATATATATACAACCTCGACTTTTTTAATTCGAGTGAATTAAGATAAGGCTCGAAGCAAGTGTGGTAAGCAGATTTGGAGGATATAACAAGATTTTAGGATTTTTTTTTTTTTTTTTTTCCTTTTAGTCTTGGCATTGATTTTGTAAAGGAAAAATAGGGAGATATTGGTGTCAATGTTTATGTAAATATAGAATGAAGTTACTGTATTAGAGTATTTATTTAAGAATGAAGTGTGTGTGTGTGTGTGTGTGTGTGTGTGTGTGTGTGTGTGTATCATAGGAAATTAACGTTTTCGCTTTTTGTTTCAGGTTTATAACTATTGAACAATGTGGCTGGTTACACCCAGCAAGAGAAACTAAAATTTGTCTCGTTACATGTAGATTACTCTGGGGACAATTAAAGTCGTTTGTTTACTAGATAACACCACGAACTAGTCAACAATTAAAAGACAACATACAACAAGAATGTAATAATACCAGTAAGGATGTAGCTTACCTGATCGATTTAACATGTGTCAACAATTCAATGGATTCCAATTTGAACATTTATTGTCTTTCATAACAGATAAAAAATAATCTTCTATAATAATGGACTTTTGTTATACACTATATATATATATATATATATATATATATATATATATATATATATAATATATATATATATATTTCCCTTTCTTTCTCTGATTCAGTTATCTGTGATTGAGAGGCGGCCCATGGTCAAGGATAACCCATTTCACGGTTAGCTCAGTGCACACTGCCGGTGGGTGGGTGGTGCAACCGCTGTTGCCCGCCGCTATTGACTGGCCTCTGACTTCGTGAGCCACCATATACAGTATAATATACAGTTAAGTAGATTGTGTTCATCACAAGACGTGAAAATCAACCGTTCCCAAAGTTTTTTACTCCTCACTCTGCTAACTGCGAGCCGCGGATGTAAACGCCGTGCCAGATCACGGTTAACTCGGTGTCATGATAACGGATAAATGCACAATTGTCATAATTAGTAAATCACGGATAACCGTTATATATGGAGTTCAATCCCGTTATATATATATATATATATATATATATATATATATATATACTCGCTCAACACCAGTTCCTTTTAAAATGGCGCCTGGGTCTATCTGCATCAAGTGGTAAACCAGCCAAGAAAAACATGCGAAAATCGCGGAGGAAATGTTTTGCAGACATGTTTACAAAAGTACCATAAAAGTTGCAGAAGAGGCAAATTGATGCCTGCAACATAAACAATTCATTAGACAAATCCATTCTGGAAATCGAAAAGTTGTTCTAATGTTTCATCATTACAGCCAAGAAGCTCATTTCCCCACGATGTGGGGGTGTGCGTACCCCAAGAGTCACCTTTAGCCCCATCAATGATGGGTAAGCGTCCAACTTAACCCAACCCGGGAGCCAGCAAACGAGAGCGAACCAGAGCCTCACCGCTCATAGTCCGCCACCGGAACTACTGAGTTACCGGGAGAACTTAATCATTACGCGTGTTAAAGTTAATAATAATTAACCTTAATCATTAATGTTTTTAAAAATAGTTTCAAACCAACGTCCGTAGCTGAAGTGAAAACTTTGAGGTCGAGGGTTCGACTCGTAATGGTGTTGACTAATAATAATCCAAGCGGTAATGCAATGGGCCGTACTAGTTCAGCCTGAGCGTTGTACCAGGTTCTGAATGATTATCACTAGGGAACAACATTTTTGTTTCTTGAAAACTATTTGGTGTTTCTTATAGAACTTTTGATGCTGATTCCAAATATGGTTTCAGAATTTTTCTATCACCCATAGTTTTCGAGAAAGTAATATTTCCATTTACTCAGAGTTTTCCCAAAATATTAGTTAAAATTAAGTGTACTAATTTAATTTTGCTTTCTTTTTTTTCCAGGTTAATTATATTTAATAGTGTTTTTTCATTAAAAAAAATATAGCTATTTAAACAAACAGATTTTTAATAAAAAGAAAGAAATTTTTTCAAGTTTTGCTCAAATTTTAAATTTTTCATAGTAGAAAAAATTGGTTTTTCATTCCAAAAGTTTTCCGTGATTTCAATAATTTTCCGCCAGCATGAATCGAAACTATTAATCCCAGAGATACATTTTGCTACGTGTGTGGAGAACTGACCATAATGGCACAAAGGAAGACGATGACCCCACTCGTGAAGAAGGCTTACGAACTTTATTTTGGATGTAAGGTAGGCGACCAAGACAAATCCTGGGCACCTCATATCTCATGCATTTCCTGTGCCGTCACTCTTAGGGGTTGGATTAAAGGTACCCGCAAATCTATGCCATTGCCATACCAATGATTTGGAGAGAGCCCAAGGATCACCTAACGATTGCTATTTTTGTATGACTAACGTTTCAGGATTCTCTGCCAAAAATAAACAGAAAATTCAATACCCAAATGTTGCATCTGCCATGAGACCAGTACTACATGACGATGATAATCCAATTCCAACTCCCCGAAAGTCATGGACACTGGATGAAGAGTCTGAAGTTGAACCAATGAAATTGATGACACTAAAGATACAGACTTTCAGCAACCTGAATAAATAAAACCACGTATGATAACGCAGGTTATGCTGAATGATCTCGTGAGAGATTTGGACCTTCCGAAAAGAAAGCGGAATTATTGGGCTCCAGGTTACGTGAATGGAATTTGCTGGCAAAAGATACAAGCATATCAGCGTTCCGCACTCGCCAAAAAGATCTGATGCAGTATTTCTCCTCGTCAGGTGGTTTATGCTACTGTATATGTAAATGGACTGCTGTTAGCTCTCCGTCATGAGCACAAATCTGAAGATTGGCGTTTATTATTGACTCTTCGAAGCTAAGCCTCAAGGTTGTACTACTTCACAATGGAATAAATACCCTTCCATTCCTGTAGGGCACGCTGTCCACATGAAGGAATCTTACGAAAATATAGAAACTCATCCTTCAGCAGATTAATTATGACCAGTTTCGTTGGTATATATGTGGGGATTTAAAAGTCGTCGCGCTTCTTCTGGGAATGCAGCTCGGTTATACGAAGTTCTGCTGCTTCCTTTGTGAATGGGACAGCAGAGCCAGAGATTCGCATTATTTTGTAAAGGATTGGCCACTTCGTCAAAATGTATCCCAGGACTGAAGAATGTGTCTCATGAACCCTTAGTTGACCCCAAGAAAATATACTTACCGCCACTTCACATCAAACTTGGCATCATGAAAAATGTTGTCAAAGCAATGAACAAGGAAGATGAGGCATTCAAATATTTGAAGAAAAAGTTTTCACGACTTAGCGATGCAAAGATAAAAGAAGGGATCTTTGTTGGTCCCCAAATCAGAGAGCTCATGAAAGATCAAAAGTTTGATGATGCCTTGAGAGGAAAAGAAAAAGTGGCATGGGAGGCCATGAAGAATGTTGTCACAAATTTTCTAGGGAACATCAAAGCCTCTAACTATGAAAAATAGTGCAGGACATGATTGAAGCATATAGGTTATTGGGATGTAATATGTCACTAAAAATCCATTTCTTGCACTCCCATTTAGATTTCTTCCCTGAAAACCTCGGCGACGTAAGCGATGAGCATGGAGAAAGGTTCCACCAAGATATAGCTACTATGGAGAAACGCTACCAAGGGAGGTGGGATCCGGCAATGTTAGCTGATTACTGCTGGACATTGATGCGAGAAGCTCCTAATGAAAACTACAAGAGAAAATCAGTGACAAAGAAGTTTTAAGAAGAATATTTTAAATGCCAATCTGCCAATAATATAATTTTTTATGAAGTATTTTTACTAACTTTATACACTTTTTGAATAAATATTAAAATACAAATTTCTCAGTAACCTTGGGTGATAGAGAAATTCTACGGCTATATTCGGAATCAGCGGAAAAAATCCTATAAGACCGACCTATTCACGTCCAAGAAACAAAAAAAAAGTTAAAATTTGTTCCCCAGTGTTATTATTATTATTATTATTATTATTATTATTAATTAAAGTTAACTCTGAAGAATATTAACACAAAGAGAAGAAATATAACTATATATATATATATATATATATATATATATATATATATATATATATATATATATATACAGGATGTTTGAAAACTTTCTGTACAAATTGTAATGGGGGATAGGCAACACCAAGACAAACCCTTTTCGTCTATAAGTGTATGTCCGCTGACGTCACCATTCGGCGCGAGAGGCGCCGCTGCAATTGGCTAAAAGGTGAAGTGGGCTAGACTCGCGCTTGCCGCGGGCATTCTTAAATCGGACGTAGTACGCGTAACACGTTTATTTAAAGAAGGCATGTTTATTTAAAGAAGGTGCTGAAAGTTGCGACCGGTAGCATCAATGCATGCTGACAGCGTCGAAGCATTGACCGACGTACACGTCGAAAGATTCCCGGCATTTCGGGAACAGTTCCAGCGGCGACAGCGATTCTTGCTACGAGGTCTGAGTAAATGTGAGTCTCGTACACGAGGTTCTTCATGTGTCCCCACAGGAAGAAATCGAGGCATGTTAAATCGGGCGATCTCGGTGGCCAGGCTACGGGCCCACCCCGGCCTATCCATTGGTCCCCAAAAGTGGCGTTCAGATAATCCCGCACGTCGTTGCTGGAGTGTGCTGGGGCCCCGTCGTGTTGAAACCACATTCGTCTACGAATAGCCACGGGAACATCTTCCAGCAGTTCCGGCAACGTTTCTTCAAGAAATATCCGATAAACCCGCCCGTCGAGTCGGGCAGGCAGCAGGTACGGCCCAATCAACTTGCCATGGACGATACCCGCCCAAACATTGACGGCGAACCGTTCTTGATGAGCATGCACCCGTGTAGCATGTGGATTTGCGTGCGCCCACACGTGAGAATTGTGCATGTTAAACACACCCTCACGTGTGAAACAGGCCTCATCTAAGAACAGCACATAAGCCGAAAAATTAGGCTGCACCGCTGTCTGCTGCAGAAACCAGCGTGCGAATTCCACACGAAGAGGGTAATCCCGAGGTTGTAATGCCTGGACTCTCTGACGATGAAACGGATGTAACTGCTGCTCGTGCAACACTCTCCAGACCAGGTCGTGGTTCACGCCGAGGATACGTGAAACACCTCGCGTGCTTGCGCTTGGATTGTCCTCAAATCGCCGTAGGATTTCTTCTTCCATGTCAAGAGTGCGCACGTTTCTCTCCCGACCAGTGTCATGCATGTTTGCATGGAATGTTCCAGTTTCTCGCAGTCGCCGATGCAAATGCGCAAACGTTTGGTGGTTTAGCACACGTCTGTTTGGGAAGCGCTGTCGGTACAACCTCACAGCAGCTCTTCCGTTTCCATTGGCAGCCCCATACACCATATTTAAGAATGCCCGCGGCAAGCGCGAGTCTAGCCCACTTCACCTTTTAGCCAATTGCAGCGGCGCCCTCTCGCGCCGAATGGTGACGTCAGCGGACATACACTTATAGACGAAAAGGGTTTGTCTTGGTGTTGCCTATCCCCCATTACAATTTGTACAGAAAGTTTTCAAACACCATATATATATATATATATATACACACATTTTATTTGATATCAAAGTGGTTTCTTTTGACCAAAGAAAAACCATGACAAATCTCAACTTTCGAATTTGTGGATAGGCTCCCGGCGTTATGGGAACCATCTTATTGGTTGTCAAAGGCACAGATGTCTGTCGGACGAGATAAACGCTCCCTATTTGATTTTCTTTGTCTTTTTTAAAATCAAATTTAGCATTAATAAATGAATAAATAATAGCATCCAGTCAGACTCAATTGTTTTACTTGTTTCTCGTTCAACCGTAAAGTTGGTTTGAAAGTTTCTGACATGAAAAAAGAAATTACATTTCGTACCAATATTTATCGGGATAGTAAACATAGATTTTTTTTTTAACTGATTCTACACTAAAAAGACTTAGAAAAACTACTTCACTGATGTTATATATATATATATATATATATATATATATATATATAATATACACATTTTAACTGCAAACACGCAGTATAATTAACGTAAAGAACGACGCTTGTATAGGAGAATATTCCGCGCAAGATGAGGAGGGAGAACGAAACAAATGAAAAAATGAGGTAACAACCCGGGAATCGAACCCGGGATCTTCCAATTGCCGGTCAGATATGATAACCATTACACCATGGCCTCACTCGATCAAATGCCGTAATTCTCCTACATACGCGCAGAAACCAATGCCCCAAGGGGGCACCTCCCGCATGCCGTACATTATATACATTTTAACTGCAAACACGCAGTATAATTAACGTAAAGAACGACGCTTGGGGCATTGGTTTCTGCGCGTATGTAAGAGAATTACGGCATTTGATCGAGTGAGTCCCAAGGTGTAATGGTTATCATATCTGACCGGCAATTGGAAGATCCCGGGTTCGATTCCCGGGTGGTTACCTCATTTTTTCATTTGCTTCGTTCTCCCTCCTCATCTTCCGCGGAATATTCTCCTATACAAGCGTCGTTCTTTACGTTTTATATATATTATATATATAATATATATATAATATATAATATATATAATATATGCGTCTCGGTGGTGTACTGATTGGGATCGCTGACTACAAATCCATCGGCCTGGATTCGATTCCCGGCGTTGGCAGGCTGCGCGCAGTCCACCCAGTAATTCATCCTTCCTTTGTCTGATAGATAAATGAGAACCACGAAAATTCCCCTTGCGTGTATATATATATATATAAAACTGATTTTATACAATTTGTGAAGTAATTTTAGTAGCATTATTACTATCCACCAAAATTAAATATATGTTAAACATATATTTAATTTTTTAATGGTCACTAATAAACATATTATGTTTATTAGTGACCATTAAAATCATTTGAGAAGTCACAGTGAATACTTTTCTATTTGTACGTGAACACTACATCAGTTAAGAATCGTATCATGAAAGAATGAGATAAAAATGAACACTCGCACCGAATGAGAATGATTACATACTTGTTGAAGAATCACTCATCTTTTTAGTCTGTTTCGGAAAAAAAAATATATATATATATATATAATTTAAGGCAACTCACGCGCGTCTCACGAATCCTTTAGTCACGCATCAAACAAGAATTCTTGAAGTCATAATATTGTAGTATTAGTATATGCATGTGTTATACCTTAAATGAGATTATATTGCATTTGTAACGGAAAATAAACGCTCTCCAAAATCTTCTGTACATAGAAATATTATCTTCTATTGTCGCATATCACTCAAAAAGAAGTTTTGAAACTCATTTCTTCTATCTAAAGAAGTTAAGTATCATCAAAAAAGTTATTATATCATCTGACAAGAAGCTTTGATACCCAAAAGAAGGAAAAACTTCATCCAGAATGCAACATCAAAAAGAAGTTATAAGTTTTAAATGTAAATGGTTTCATTTTGAGTGTAAAATATATGTAAAACGATAAAAACAGAATTTTTCATACACGCGTAAAAATTAAAATTCTTTCCAGAATCGAAAGCAATGGATACGTGTCAAGTACCCCAACGGCTTAAGACGTAAAATACCGCAGTAGGTGTACAGTTCGTAAGCATTATGCGTGTCATATTCCACATTACATACGTACTGTTATAATTTCTACTTAACTACAACACGATGTAATAACGCATTCTCCGCTCGTGGTGAGGCTTACTTTACTTACCGTCATTGTCTCGCGTATGAATCAGACGTTCTTTTCTTACAAATTTCCTTTTTATGTTTTCCATTTCAACGTAATGAATATGCATCTCTTTACTGCATTTTCAACGTCATTGAGACCGCTTTGTTTATTTACCTTTTAGGACTTTCCTTCAGTACAAAACACGAAGTAAAGACCTTCTGTAATATAATATGGAAGGGCTTTCAATTAGATTTCCATACCGGGTATAGTTAGAGAAAAATGTACAATATATAATATATATATATATATATATATATTATATATATGAGGAGATTGTAGACACCAATCGACCAGGGAAGTACTCTAGGGGGTGGGAGGGAGGATGTTAGGCAGGAGACCAGAGAGTGTTGGAACTCACGTTTAACCTGTCTCCTGTCACTGTCCTTCTCAGCTGATCTTTTTTCGTGTCTCATCTACCCTGTGAGCAGTCCAGCATGCTCTCAAACACACACTTTTCCCTCTATTCCTCACTGCACAAACAGAGGGAGGGGGGGTCGACATTTTGTATTCTTATTCTACACACTGCTCGGAGTTTCTTTTGGGCCCCTAAACAACATACTGCAATTACACCTCTATGCGCCCCCCCCCTACCCGTTGCATATGGCCCCCCTTTTTTTAAATTGAAATGAAATTGAAACCAATTCTTTGAATTAAAAAACCTGATAAATGACAAAGATTAAAGTAAATAATGATATAAGTAAACTTAAAGTAAGTTATATATATATATATATATATATATATATATATATATATATATACAAACTCAGAATGGTTCCCTGAGAAACTTATATGTTAAACACAGACCGTGCATGGAACAAGGAACTCTTCTGGGAAAATTAAATCCACTATAGTCCGAATAAGTAATGGTAAATGACAAATACCATAGTTTTTTTTTTCATGATGCTAGCCCGACGTGGGCAACGGGTCTCTCGCAAAGAGGTCCCATAAATATAGCTTCCCTCACCAGCCATCTGCAAAGCAGACAGGATCCAGCTTTGGGACATGGATCCTGTCTGCTTTGCAGATAGCTGTGAGGGAAGCTATATTTATGGGACCTCTTGCGAGAGACCCGTTGCCCACGTCGGGCTAGCATCATGAAAAAGAAAAACTATGGTATTTGTCATTTACCATTACTTATTCGGACTACAGTGGATTTAATTTTCCCAGAAGAGTTCCTTGTTCCATGCACGGTCTGTGTTTAACATATAAGTTTCTCAGGGGACCATTCTGAGTTTGTGTATATTAAACGGACGTGTTACGTGCCTTGAAAAGTGGACGCTCAATGTCCCGGTTGAGGTTTAAGTTTTGTTTTTTTTTGGCTAAAAATACAATAGTTACCCCTTTTTCTTTGATTTATTCAATCCGACGTGAATGCAACGAGTCTTTTACTTATATAGAGGTTCTGAATGTAGTGGGACTAGGCTTGCTTTAAACCCTAGATCCATGTCCCAAAGCTGGATCCTGTCTGCTTTGCAGATAGCTGGTGAGGGAAGCTATATTTATGGGACCTCTTTGCGAGAGACCCGTTGCCCACGTCGGCTAGCATCATGAAAAAGAAAAACTATGGTATTTGTCATTTACCATTACTTATTCGGACTATAGTGGATTTAATTTTCCCAGAAGAGTTCCTTGTTCCATGCACGGTCTGTGTTTAACATATATATATATATATATATATATATATATATATATATATATATATATATATATATATAATAAGAAATCTTTCTCCGTATATTACTTAAAGAATCAATTGAAGCCTACTAAAATCAAAATATTCACCTTAAGAAATTTAATTGAAGCATATTAAAACCAAAATATTCACCTTAAGAAATTTAAAATCGTAAATTACTGACACCACTGGCCTTTCCATTGGAACAGGTAGCTTTTTTCTCGACTCCAGTACATTCAAAATAAATTTATGTCTGTTTCGTAACCAATTCTATCTTGTGATGCTTCTGTTACCACATTTACAGCATGTTCTACTCCCTGGCTGTGGCAGGGAAAAGGAATAAGCTGAAGTGGTTCATTTCGAACTTTAAGATCATCATTTGTCAAATTCTGTAAAATAGGTGGAGGGGTGATGGTTTCGTTGTCCCAGTCGATCATGTTAGGATAATCGTCTGCTTCAAAGTTCAGTGTTTTTGGCAGCTCAAAATTTCTCGCATTGGTGCTCCTAGTTCTTGCTCGAATGATGCGCTGAAGAGCCAGCTCTCTGACCTCTCTTCTTGTGTCGTTATCATTGAGAGTAAGATATTCTCTGGGTGGGCATCGGATGATTATGGAGCGTGTCCTCAGAAATAACGCCTTTCTGAGGACACGCTCCAT
The DNA here is from genome assembly GCA_023014485.1 of Bathynomus jamesi. NCBI lineage: Eukaryota > Metazoa > Arthropoda > Malacostraca > Isopoda > Cirolanidae > Bathynomus > Bathynomus jamesi. Next base: position 160,440 of record JAJOZX010001254.1, read on the forward strand.
AATTATCCGATGCTTTTTATCTAAGCCTTTAAGCAAGTGCATGATATACCAAAAATTAGATGCTCCCTCTCATTTGCCTTTGGATGAGACTATCCAAAACCAGCCTGGAGCGTAAACCAGCATTATAATTTTTACTAGGTCTTGAATGTTTTTGTCTGGATTCCGTGTAGAGACATATAAGCGCAGGATCCTGTTTGCTCGTGTTAGCCATCTTGCATGATGGAGGGCACCTGGGGATCTGGTGGCTAACGCTTGTGAGATGCGTCCAGATTGTATGCTAATGCACATTTCATACATATATTTTTGGTCACTGCTGAAACTTTTAACAATATCGGCCGAAACTTCTTTAATATTGCTCTCTACAGGGGTATAATCAACTATATCCAGTTTGGTCAAATCCTCTCGGAGTTTATTTCGAAGAGAACCTTTGAAGGTGTTTGGTCCCGAAGTTTTTCCATCAATTGCTTCAAATACGTGTCTGAAGGGCAGTTCGTTTGCATGCAAAAGGCAAATCAGCCATTGTACCGGCCTGTCCAGATATAATTCAATCAATTTTAGCACTCCGCCAATCCTGCCAGTGTTTACTAGGGTGTCATCGCATAGCAAAGCTTTGAGGGATTCTTTGCTATTAGAATCAACTATAAAAGTTATTATTTCATCTGCAATACAACAAGCAGTTCCGTTATCTGGAGCTATATGATCCATGTAAACATCACCAGGTTCTTTGACTATTACATAATATTCTTTCGTACTCCATTCCCTTCTTTGTCTTAGTTTGATCTTTTTACCATCAAATCCGATGCCTTCAATCTGTGTGTTCTCTGATTTCACTTTGATTATGTTCTTTTTACCCACACGTATTCTTTCTCTTTCCACTTTTTTCCTATCCAACATATTGGTTTCGTCTAATATTCCCATATCCTTCAAAGCTGCATTTACTATAGCTGCAGTAGCTCTGTAACTTACACGGTATCTATCTGCTGTTATTGTTAAGTTATCATAAATAATTCTGTTCTGATGGTTTTCTCTCAGCTCAAAATCCGGAACAAAATCAATATCGTCGCTGTCATCATCAATTTCCATGCTTCATCTCCCATAATATGTAAAGGGTCCAGTTTGCTGGTTGAGGCGACATTCATATCTAGGCTTATCTTGGCTCTTCTTTCTAATCCTTTAACTCTATCGTAAGTCCTTTTTCTTGCGGAAGTCGTTACTCTGTCGATTGGTCCTAGTTGGTTTTTTCTTTGTTTCTGCCCCACAAAAGACTCCCACTCAATCATTGGAACTCTAATATCACATCTGCAATCCGTTCGACATTTTTTTATCGTAACAACAAGTGCAAATATCAAACATTTCATCGAATGTCTCCTTCTGCTGAAAACTGTTGTTTCTTTGTTTTAATGGTACTTTATTTAGCTTTTGCAGATTCTATCAATCGTTCAACTTTTATAGCTATTCCTTCAAATCCTATATGTGGAAAGGAACACTTCTCCCAAATGGCTTCCACATCTTTAGTGACAATTCTGTAACATTCTTTTGCTGTTTTAGAACCTTTCGAAATCAGTTCTTCTCGTTTTCTTACCAATAAATAATGCCTAAATACGTCAGCCTTTGAAGAAGTCACTGAAGGTGGAAATTCTGCAGGCTGACCAAATGTTGAATTGTGCGTTTTGCTTCTTGTCGCCATGATTTCACTTATTTAGGCCTAGTAGCATTAATAACAAGAAACTAATTGTTAAATTCTAGCAATTGAATCATTCAATCTGAATTTAATATAATCCATTCGGAATTAAATCATAACTCATTCAATCATAAACAATCTGAAAATAACAATCTGAAACTAAACTAAAAAACGTGACAATAATTTATATAATTCATCTAATCTATCTAAATTAATCTATGTAATCTATTCAATCTATCTAAATAATCTATCCAAATTAATCTAATACTTAATAAGACTTAATATAATGCATGATTGTCACATTTAGGGTTTATATCTGTGGAGAGAGCAAAATGGGGGGGATGCTATGGAAGGGGTAAGGGGGGTCGCATATACTATTTTTTTTAAAAAGATGTTGAGATCATCATTTCCAACTACGTGCATATGAATCTTACACACTACATAATCTTTTCAAAATTTATATTATAAAAAAGGAAAATGGCATCATTGAGCCTTGGAGACCTTGTTTTTTGGCTCTCTTCTTCTTCTGCAGAGGGGTCATTTTTGCGGGCGCTCACCCTTAGTCCCCTCCTTCTATATACTATATTATATATATATATATATATATATATATATAAAATGTGTCTTTTAAAAAGAAGTAAATGTGGGAGAAATCCCTTAATTCTTAGGTAGCATTATTGTCAACACTGCAACGCTTCAAAAAGGGGAAGCTTTTCAACCGAAAAGGAATGGTGTGAAGCCTTTGACTTTGGCCGTATTAAAAGAATAACAAAACGTGCGCATGCGCGCACAAACACACATACAAACGAAAAAGTCGATGTATTAGAACATAGACTAAGGTTCTTATTTCTACTTACTTTAGAGTATATACACAAAACTAATTACTGCGACTGATCCATTGAGCAGTGTCGAATGAAATTGCTTTATCTGCCTGAATTTTATTTTATTAAAGAGAAAAGCAAATTATGAAACGATTTGACGGACTAAAAATTGCTTTAAAGTATTTTTCATTTAATCAAGTTAATTGCAGTTAGTTTATATATATATATATATATATATATATATATATATATATATATATATATATATATATATATATACTGTATAGACACCAGTCGACCAGCGAAGTACTCCGGGGTTACGTTAGCCAGGAGACAGGGAGTGCTGGCACTCGCGTTTCTGCTATCACTATCCTCCTTAGCTGATCTTTTTCCGTGTCTCATCTACCCTCTGAGCAGTCCAACATGCTCGCAAATACACACTTCTCCCTCTATTCCTCACTACATCTTACGCACTACATAATCCTTAACAAAAAATAAATGGCATCGTTTTTAAGAGCCTCGGAGATTTTGATTTCCGCCCTCTTCTTCGCCTTCTGAATGGGGCGTATTTTTGCGGGTTTTCGCTCTTGGCCCCTCCTTCCTGCATAAAAAAGGACATATATATATATATATATGTGTGTGTGTGTGTGTGTGTTTGGTGGTCTGAACACGTTCACAATGATTAGGTTTAGTTCTGTTGCTTCTAAAATAAGAATTTTGACTGTACTCTTTCATTTGTTTACGTTTGCTTCACCTGCGTATGTGTTTTTCACATAAATACAACAGCCTCAGCCTTTTCTAGCGAATCTATCCGCTCTGTGTATGCTGTAGTCCTTTACTGCTATTTTCGCGTCTTCGATGCAATTTTCACAGCCTTTTTTCATACATATATGCAAAATGTGTTTTCTTTAACCGTATCTGTGTTGGTTTCCAGAACTAAATTTTTGGGGTATCGTAATTCCCAATCTGCTTTCTCAGTGTACAGTCCTTCTATATTTGTATACAGAGGGTTGACAAAAGTAAATAACACCTTCGGGCTTTCCCCCCATTCCCCCACAGTTTTTGATTTGATAATAAAAGTCAATAAATAGTAAGAGAATTATTGGATCAATATATTTAGAATCGTGTTGGTTTCCCTTTTGTATTATGTAAAGATGACATACGTTCTCGCAGTTCATTGATGAGTTTTTATCATTTATTCTTGAGGACAATCATCGTGGTGCCTATTTACTTTCGTCAACCCTCTGTATATTAAATTTAAAGGGTTTATAGTCTTTGTGTTGAGTTGTGATGGATACTGGTTGTTATCAGGTTGATTTCCGATCCGTGTTGGTGGGTGGACCTTGCACTTGAGAGTACTCGGGTGTGGTCCTGGGTACCATTATGGTTGTGTCCAGTGTTGGATAGAATATATATATATATATATATATATATATATATATATATATATATAGTGTGTGTGTGTGTGTGTGTTGTGTGTGTGTAGATATATATGTAGAGGGCAAACAAAGAAATAGACAAAGAAATTCTTTCTTCCACGCCGTGCGTAGACATTTTAGAATCATCAGGAAGCGGAAGACACACGTAGTGTTCAAGGATACAGAAACACCAAGGGACGCTTGTTAGGCGTCTCAAAGGCCCACGAAACTTAGCGTCTTGCGAGCCTATAAAAGGCAGAGTCCAATGAAACGCCACATCCCACCCCAGTTACAAGTCAGCTCACACCTCACTCCTCACATCTCTGCTTGGTCGTCACGTCTCACTCTCAGCATCCTTCGTCAGCAGCACCACTCGTCAAGCCACCCGCTCCGGCCTTCGCCGGATATATATATATGTGGTGTGTGTGTGTGTGTGTGTGTGTGTGTGTGTGTGTGTATTTTGCTGGGGTATGTTTGCCTGTGGAGTCTGGTTTTTCCTCAATAGAAATGATAGTTGTTCTTTTATAGTTCACATTTCTTCTAAAAAAAAAATAAAAAGGTCCTTTATCATAATAATGTCACTTCGTTTTTGTTTGAGTTCGCAGTAATCGTATCTCGGAGTCACTGGCACAGGACCTTTGGTATTTCAAGATCTTTCTCTCTCTTTGTGTCCGCCTTTAATGTGGAAATAAGGGTACTTCATATTTAGGCATTTTCCCTCTCTGATTGACTCTCTGCACATAGAAGGGTGGAAGTAGTGGTAGGACTTTGCTCCTTACTGGCTTGGCAAATTCTATTTCTCATCATGTTAACACATTTTTTAGGTTGGTTCTACAGGCATCTGGAGTCATATTTGCACGATTCTGTATATAGTGTTCGCATATAGTCTGTTTTTGGTTCCTTTATGCTTTCTGCTTTCATTTGTATGATTTGTAAGATTCAAATTCTTGCGTTCTTGTATTAATTCGTCCCTGCTCCGTGATTGCTTAATTTTTGATGTCCTTTCATTTCTATTCATGACGCTGCTATCTTCTTCTTTTGATATTTCTCCGTCCATGTGTTCTTTTGTACTTATCTCTATTGCGTTCTCCTCAGTGTTCTGTAGTCCATTTACGTTATTATCGGCGTATTCTGTCTTTCCATGGTGTCCTATTAATAAATTTGTTGTAATTCTTTCTTCATTTGAAATTTTATCTGTCTCCTCTTCTTTTTTCAACCTTATCCATCCCATTTGTACTACTTTTATGTGCTTTTCCATGTACTTGGCGCAAACGTAGCCATAAAAACCAATTATTTTATTATTCATTCTGTTTATCACTCTTCTCACTCTTCTGTTCTCTCTTTCCAAGTACATACACTCATAGTGTTTCAAGGCAGTGTACAGTAAATATTTCAAGCCAGTAGTTTTGTCAATTTCCTTCTTCACAGTTGCATTCCTTTAAGGCACAGTTTGTTCTCGTTCAATTTCCTGATTTTAGACTATTTTTCACATTTATTCTGCTTCTTCGTATTTTGGTCGTGTTTTCACCTTTTTTTCTATTTTTGTCACTTTTCAGCAAATTGTCATTTTTCTTCCTTTCGAAATCTGAGACGACTTTGGTTTATGACTTTTTCCCTTTTCTTCACTTGTCCACATTTAGAACTGTTCAGATGAATTTTTTTAATTGTGATATTTTTTATGTACGTACACTATATTGTAATTCTATTTAATAAATTATTTCTACGGATGCACTTATACTTTATAAACACTAGGGTACAGATAGAGTTAACTCCGAAATGATACTCGCTTATTATTTTGATGTTAACACAGAGAACAAAGTGTCCATTCACCAGACAGGTACACAAACACACACACACACACACACAACACGTATATTTTTTTCGCACATTCCTGTAATTCACCAGTGGTTCAAACGAGTCCAAATATAAAACTGCTTTGGAAATGCTTATTCATTCTGATTAGTTAGTCAAATGGATAAAGTAGGGTTCTGTGTTTTGCCTTAAAAGTTAATATAGGTACTAATAATATATAGTAATATATAAAAAATTTTAATTCTGAAATTGCGTCATATCACATTTAGTTGAATTAGTTTTCATAATATGACGCTGTTCCAAAAATAGAACAGAACAGAACTTTAAGAGCAGCCTTTCAAATGCTTGAAAGTCAACAACAACAACAACAACAACAACAACAACAACAACAACAATAATAATAATAATAATAATAATAAAATTACTTCAAACAAAATATAAATTTATTCAGAGAAATATGTTAAATAATTTTATAAAGATATTACATTCCATCTGAAAGACCATGTATGATGTTGACTTGTCTTCCATTTGAGATAAATGAATTATGTCGGAAAAAATCATTATTACAGAACAAATCTTCGCTTGGTGTCAGTCCCTACAGATTTTGTGCGTCGGTTAAAAAAAAAATCATCTTCATTTCAGGTTTAGGGTGGACTAAATGTTTAATTAGATATTATTAAAGAGTTTATTCATTTCTTAAAGCCTTTTATATAATCTCCATTTTTGCGTTTTAAAGCGTCTTTACCTCCATTTTGTTCAGTCTTCTTTTATGTGAAAATGTAAAAGTATTTTATGCTATTTTTAGGTTTTCGTTATTTTATAATTTTTAATAATTAAAAAAGGAAAAAAAAATGTTTATTTCAAATTTGTCTCAATTTCGCTTAATTCTTTACCAATTTTTGTCCCTTATCATTACTTCAATATTTTTTTTATGCGTTCAACGATTTGTTGTTATCTTTGTTGGAAAAGTGTTCTGATCTTTCTTTCCCGCTTTGTTTCTCTTTTCTTTTCTTAGGTCATATTATGTTAATTCATTTTCTTATCGAGAATTATCTTCGGCTGATTTCTTATCTATCTGTGGAACTTCGCACTTTATTTCTTTTAATTTCGAGTTCAATACGTTTATTGATAATGTTATAAACAAAAAAAATCTTTATTGCGAATCATTCCCACTCCATAGCCACTTAACCTAACGTACAAATACAATCTTATCATACATTTAACTTAATATGCAAATACAATCTTTGCTACATTACGAAACTAAGGCATTGTTCACCAGCAGTTGTCTGAACCAAGACTGTCATATAGATGGACGGTACACTGTATCTGAGGACAGGGCATTGCACAATAACACATTGGAGCCGTTTTAGACCCTAGTAATGAAATTAAAAACATTCTTCCGGATTAACATTTGGCTGGTAGGTAGGTTACGCGTAGTAAACATAAAACTGGCACTACAATCATTTTGGTAAACAACCCCATTATTACATTACAGATTGGCCACGTTCGTCTGGCCTGAGCGATGTGCCAGTTTGTGTCCCTCCCCAATGATTATGAAGTAAATATTCTCAATTACCAGAAGTTGATTTAAGGGAATAAAACTACAATAAGAAGTGGCTTTAGGAGAAGAACAACCAAGGTCTTCATCAGCTACGAGTATGGCATTTTTATAAAATATATATACACCATCAGTTACAAAAGTTGAAATACACATGGTCTGTAAAGTAGGTGTGGCCAAGGGTATCCCGACATTTGTAACCAACTCTACATTCTTCTTTTTTGTACGGTTGACCTATACAGAGGGTTGACAAAAGTAAATAGACACCACGATGATTGTCGTCAAGAATACATAGCAAGGTCATCAATGGAATGCTGGAACGTGTGTCAATTTTCCATAATGCAAAGGGGGAAACAACACGATTCTAAATATATTGATTCACTAAATCTTATTATTTACTGACTTTTATTATCAAATAAAAAACTATGTCACAGATTGATGACACAAATATTAGTAGAAAAATGAGAAACCCAGATGATATAGAATCTCTACAAACAGACTTCAACAGAATCTACAATTGGTCATCAGAAGGCAACACTATGAAATTTAACACTGAGAAAAAACAACTATTAAGTATGGAGAAGGGCGGAACTAAGATCCATGGAAATACAATACCGCAAATGGAGAGAAAATTAAGAAAAACGCTAAAGCAAAAGATTTAGGAGTTATAATGACTGACAACGCCAAATTTGAAACACAAAAAAAGATAGCAGTAAACAGAGCAAAAACAATGACTGGACAGATACTGAAACCGTTAAAAGAAGGAATAGGAATATAATGATTCCTCTGTTCTAAACACTGATCATACTCAAATTGGAGTATTGCCCAGTCTTAACATCCTCATATAAAAAAGCAGACATTAGTCAACTAGAAGGGATTCAGAGAAGCTTCACAACCAAAGTCAATGGATACAAAGAATTAAATTACTGTGAAAGGTTACGTGAATTAAATTTATATTCACTGGAAAGAAGAAGAGAGAGGTAACCATTATTTACGCTTGGGAAAATAATGGAGGAACTAGTACCTAATCTTACTTTGAATACTATAACCACCCAAACAACAGTGGAAAGTAGAAAAGGAAGACTGCGTCGTGTTCCCAAAGTAAAGGCTAGACATGGAACAGCATGACTTGAGACCTGAAGGAAAGTAGCTTTGTTGTCAGAGGGCCAAGACTGGTCACCTAGCTGTCTAAGGAACTACGGAACACGAATGACGTAGTGGTGGAAATCTTCAAAAGATTGGCTCAGAACGATACCAAATGAGCCGGGAATATCTGGCTATGTGAAGTGGAGAGCGCAAGAAACTAACTCTCTACTTTAACACGACTCGAGAGGATGGGGAACAAGCCTGACCTCCGTGACATAAGGAATCATCGTTCGAAACACCTGAAAAGTTAGAAGGTTGAAAGGTATATATATATATATATATGGATAGAACAACGAGACGTAAAGGTGGCTGTGCTATTTATATACATGAGAGGCATATGAGAGAGACGGTAATAAGTAAATCACACAGCTTCGTGGAAACCCTTGCAGTGAAAATAAAGAAGCTAAACGTGGTACTGATAGTCATCTATAGACCTCCAAACTCTCCAAATGAAAAATTTTCGGATGCCATTGATGATATCAGAACCTAATAAAGTCCCTAAACTCTCCATCCCCTAATATAATACTCTGCGCGATTTTAATTTTCCATTTATAAAATACAAAAAGGTGGGTAGAAATATATTTATACAACAAGATAAGGGGGGCACAAAAGAGGACCAGGAGCAAGCAAAAATGCTGATGGCTCTCACAAAGAAGTTTATGCTGACACAGGAGATAACAGAAAATACCAGGAAAAATAACTGTCTAGAACTGGTATTCACAAATAACACGAACTTGATTGCCGATATAAAAATAACCCCAACTATTATCTCAGACCACAATATCATCGAGTTATCAACAAATATGGCGATAACTTTAAAAGACAATACACATACGGAAGAAAGAAGCAAATTTGGGGCTTTTAACCTAAACTCCAAGACCATAAATTGGGAAGAAGTCAGATCACACATGGCCCAAATAGAGTGGAGAACAGCTTTAGAGAATAAGACATCTGAGGAAATGCAAACAACCTTGGAAGAAAAGCCAAAAGGAAAGAGGAACTGGCTAGAGAGGCAAAAGAGAAGAATATTCCGCAAAAAAAAAGAGAGTAGCGACGAAGTTAGCAAATTGCGGAGACAACAATGCCAGGAAAGTAATAAAAGAAAAACTGGAGAGTATCGATAGGGAAACAGAAACTCTGATAAAGGGCCATACAGAGGGGGAAGAGGAAAAGGCGGTAGAAGCAATAAAGGAAAATCCAAAATACTTCTACAGCAATGCGAAAAGGAAAACAAAAACGCGCGATACTATTGGGCTCTTAAGGAAAGGGAATAATGAACCAACAGACGATTTAAAAGAAATATCTGAAACATCGAGAACCCAGTATGAATCGATCTTCAGTACCCCAAAAAGTGACAAAGCGATACTGAACATACATGCATTCTTCGAAGAGAAATTGCAAGGAGAATGTATAACAGACTTTGATGTTACTCCAGAAGATGTAGCGAGAGCTATAGGACAAATGAAATCACATTCAGCTGCAGGTCCGGACAAATGGAACGCACTATTAATTAAAAACTAAAAATGAAATAGCTACACCCTTATACTGGATATGGAGAAGATTCCTAGACACGGGAAATACCGAACGTCTTGAAAAGAGCAAACATTGTTCCAATATATAAAGGCGGGGATAGATCTCAAGCAAAGACCTATAGACCAGTGTCATTGACGTCCCACCTCACGAAAATATTTGAAAGAATAATCAGAGAGAAAATCTATGACTTCTTGGAGAAACTGGAAAGATTCAACGAAAATCAGTACGGAGACCGATCTGGAAGATCATGCTTATCACAATTTATAGAGCACTATAACATATTCTAGATGCACTTAAGGCAATGAAAATTATGATGCCATATACACGGATTTTGCAAAAGCGTTCGACAAGTGCGATCATGGTATAATAGCACATAAAATGAAACATATGAGAATAACAGGCAAAGTGGGAAAATGGAACTATACTTCCTCAGAGAACGACTACAGGTCGTCAAAATTCAAGGTGTATCATTATCAAAATCAGAAGTACGCAGCTCAGTACCACAAGGTACAGTGCTGGCCCCACTCCTGTTCATTATCATGCTAACAGACATAGACAGTGGAGTTAACAGCAAAAGTATAGTAACATCATTTGCGGACGATACTAAGATCAGCAGAAAAATCAGCGAGGCAAATGAAGTGGAGGCCTTGCAGAGGGACACAAACAAAATACACAAATGTCAGAAGACAACAGTATGACATTTAACATCGAGAAATTTCAGCTCTTGAGACATGGTAGAAATGAGGAAATTAAACAGATTGCATATTATGCTCCAGATAGACAGGAAATTCAGAGAAGCACGAAAGCGGTCGACTTGGGGGTAATAATGACCGATGATACCAAATTCGAGACACAAAATCAGATAGCAATAAACAAAGCAAAAAGAGTCGCGGGACAGGTACTAAGAACGTTCAAAAGGAGGGACAAGACAGTAATGAGTCCCCTACTGAGAACATTGATCATACTAAAACTTGAATACTGCTCAGTTTTGACGTCCCCATATAAAAAGGAAGAAACTAATAAAATAGAAGAAACGCAGAGACATTTCACAGCAAAGATTGATGGCTGCAAAGAACTCAACTACTGGGAGATTACGTAAACTAAATCTGTACTCCCTGGAAAGAAGAAGAGAGAGGTACACCATAATCTACATATGTAAAATGATCGGAAAACTGGTACCAAACCTCAAACTAAACCCAATTACCATCCAAACAACACTGGACAATAGGAAGGCAGAATATGTAGTGTTCCCAAACTAAAGGCCCGACAACTTCGACAAGGAACCTCCTCAACACTGAAGGAAAATAGCTTGGAAGTCAGGGGGCCAAGACATTTTAACCAGTTTCCTAAGGACCTTAGAAACGTTACAGGGGTCAAAGTGGAAGTCTTCAAGAGAAGACTAGATGCCTAGCTCAAGACAGTACCAGATGAGCCTGGAGTACCTGGCTATGTGCGGTGGAGAGCGCGAGAGCAACTCGTTCCTCCACCAAGACAGGCATAGAGGCAGGGCCACCAGCTTAACCTTCGTGTGAAGAGAGACCGACGCACAAAACCGCAAAGAGGTTAACGAGGTAACGAGGTGTATATATATATATATTGTTTCTCGTGGTACGTTTTTCTCAAACTGTAAAGTAAATTATAAAATAATATGTATATGATATATAATTAAAATTTATTTATTTATTTAGCTCTAGTTTTATTTGTTTATGGCCTGAAAGGAAATGTGATGTAATTGATTTGGTTGATGTTGCTTGTGGTTTTGTTGGTGAGGGAGATACTGGGAATGATGTGAATGAATTTTGTGTTTTTATAAAAGTCCTTTGCTCCGGTTTGATAAACAAATTTATTAATATAATTTTCAAATTTTTGTAATTAATTTGGAAAAGCGCTCTCTTCTCTCTCTCTCTCTCTCTCTCTCTCTCCTCTCTCTCTCTCTCTCTCTCTCTCCTCTTTCTCTTCTACAATCGACGGTTACGCGCCCTGAACTTGTTTTCGCTTGAAACTCGGAGGCTGCGCGGTCAACTGATCGAGGTTTTAAGCTCTAACGCGGGTTCACGATGTCGATTTTAGAAGTATGTTTAGTTTAAATGATACCCAACTCGCAACAATGGTTGGAAGTTGGATTTGAAACGGTTTAGGACTAGTGTGTGTGGGAATTACTTTACGTATAAGATCTGTGACACATGGAACAGGTTACCTTCGGAAGTTGTGAACAGTTCCTCTGTGGATCAGTTCAAGAAAAGGGTAGACGAAATCTTGCACACTATTTGAGTGTGTAAAGACATTTAGGACCTCAGTCTGCGGAAATTTCTTTTCCTATAAAATAGTTGATATCTGGAACCAACTTCCCTCAGAGGTTGTTTCCAGTCAGTGTAAATCTGTTTAAAAATAGGCTAGACAAAGTACTGAACACACTCATAGTTTAAGATTAAAACCTCAGAAAACTCTGCAGGAGTTCGCTTGCTCGGTGTCTCTGTGAGCAAGCTAAATATAGAGCTATTTATATATTCTCCACTTTCCTGTAAAATTTCCTTGGCTACTTTTCCAGGGTCAAGGTATTTTCTTCAACCTTTTTCCGTACCTGCCTCTGGCAGGGAGGGAGCGGAGGGTGGGGAGAGAGCCTTCTACTTTTCTATCCAGTTTTCTACTACTGCTAGGATAGTTGAAAGAAAAATAAACTTTTACAAAATTTTCCCTGGCACCCGTTGCCATTGGTACCTCCTCGGTATGGGCCGCAAGGCCTTTTGAGGTACTTCTTTTCCTTGTAACTCCTTGTAGCTCTCTCTCTTCATCAACTTTTAAAATGATTCCTATTTACTTCACGTGGAATTTCTTCACACACGCTCGCCACATTTGCTAATTTCAGTTTTTCGTTATTTTCAATGTACAAGACTTTCTCTTTCTGTATTTTTTGGTCTGATAATTTTGCATCTCCTCTTCAACACAGGTCTCAACCTCAGGTTACATGTCTGTTTGTGTTTCCGCATCGTCTGATGCAGCCTGTATTATGTCTGTCTTTGTTTTTTCTTGTAATATAGAACTGACGTGGACAAGATGAAAGAATGGTATTAATTAATCCTTCGTTTTAGTTATAATTCTTTTCTTTATAATTCTTTCTATCTTCTTAGCGCACTTTCTAATCTTCAAATGACCTACAGAAAAAAATACATTTTGTAACGGTGCATATTATATAGTTTCGTTCAGACGATTAGTTTTTAATGTTTGCTGTGGTCATGCTTTAAAGCCAATATTGCTTTTATTGATCAAAGAGTTTATAAATCCTTCATACGTTTATTTTCTTGGTCTTTGAGGATATTCCATTTTTAAGGGTTTCTTGATTTTTTTCTCCTCGATTTTGACATCGAGAGAAACCGATGTCGTATTTATGGTATCAATGAGAACACGTGAGCTCGTGTGGCCCTTTGAAGTTGTTCTGAAGGCAGTGCAGTGTTCTTGCGTATTCTCAACTTTGTCTTATGTTCAAACGAAAGTTTATGATACCACTTATTTTAAGGGCATTTTCGAGCGTCCTTATGCTCTTATTTTTAATTAATTACGACTATTTAATAAACATTTCATATTTTATTTATACAAAAATGCCATTTCACCTACCACGTACAGCTTCGGAAAAAATTTCGCCTAGAAACATAATATTTATAAAAAATATAAAAAATTACTAATTCGTAATATATATATACACACTATATATATATATATATATATATATTAATATATAACCTAAAGCCATAATAAACGCCTTGGCTCGGACAATGCTTTGAAATTGAACGCAACCACAATCCAACAGCGATCTCGCCTAGCAATGCAGAGGGGTGAGGACAAGGGCGATTTTCATTTCTCGCGTACCAAACAAGAACACTGTTGGATTGGATATGTCTGAAGTTTCAGAGCATATATATATATTATATATATATATATATATATATATATATATATATATATATATATATATATATACTAGCTTAAAAACTGAACTACACTATAGTCTATCAAGTTTAAAACTGCAGAGAAAAGGTAATTACAAATCTGAACCGAATTGATGCAACTTTCGTGTTGTAATTTAAAAGTTTTTATAATAAATTAACCAATTTTAGGGTAAAAGTTTTGAAAAACAATTCATGAAAGTCATTAAAACAAGTTAAAAAGTAAAAAAAAAAAAATACTTATTATGGATGATACTATTATTCTGGAAAATTAATTTCATCATTATCTTGATGTGAAGATAAGGAAAATTATCTTTAATGCTGTTGTAGAAGTACCTTTTAACTTCTGTAATTTGTCTTTGAGGGGGGGGAAAGTTTTTTTACTTTGTAAACTTTGGTTATAAATCACTCTTTTAGTATGTCATATATATATATATATATATGTGTGTGTGTGTGTGTGTGTGTGTGTGAAGTCTCATCCTAAATAAAGATTAAAAAATAATAAAAAAAAAATTCTCCGAAAATTTTAAATTTTATAGTTAATTTATTTACATTCCCTGAGAAGAGAATAAAAATTTAAAAGTACAGGGTGATACCAAAATTATGCTACACTTTAAAAAATAATTATGAACACCAATGGATTAACTTGCGTCCTCCCTTTAACTAAATTGCGGGACGAATCCGGGCAGTGTAATTTCTGTCTTATAACCAGTTCGTTGACAAAATAAAAAATTGATATTCTACGAAGAACTAGCTTAACCTAACCTAACCTAACTTAATCTAACCCACAGTATATTTGTCGATAGAATACCAATTCGATCTGATGCTATTAGTCCGAAAATTTCTGCCACCACTGTGAGACCTTTGGCGGACTAACGACAAGACCAAACAATCGACAAGTTATTGTAACGACTCGTGCTTCGGATCCCACATAATAAAGCTGTAAAGTACGTCTCCCCCGTCCCATGATGTATGCCGTTACGAAAGAGGCAAAGTACCTTAAAAAAACACACAGTTAATGAACGTAAGTTAATTCATTGATTTTTAATTACAGTAAAATCTGTATAACTCGGACTAATTGGGTGGAGAGTAGTCCGAGAAAAACAGTATTCTGTCTTATAGAGGTAAAATTTAAAGTATTGTAAAAAACCGTATTTTAAAGTGTATAAATCGATAAAGTGTACTAAAACAATGTTTCTGAAGACAAAAAGATGCATAAGTGTACATATGAATAATCTACAGTAAAATGTAATGAAAATATTTTAATAAAGTACTGTAAAAATATTAAAAATGCCTTTCTCGGAGTGTATCACGTGGTCACCTCGGACTCTACCTGTACAATTCGAACAAATTCAGAGTAAGACAGGTCTTTCCCAAGGGAATTTTTTTTCCGGTTCATAGAGGATTCCGACTTATTCAGAGTCTGAGAGATACAGGTTTTACTGTACTTTTTGAAGGTGTGATGTTAAGTAGAAAATCACACTGTACTTGAAAGAACTTTGTTAATAGTCTCTCTCTCTCTCTCTCTCTCTCTCTCTCTCTCTCTCTCTCTCTCTCTCTCTCTCTCTCTCTCTCTCTCTCTCTCGGAAACTGGCTGAAGAATAGGCGGCAGAAGGTTGTAATTAATGAGGTTAACTTGGGTTGGGCCTCGGTCACTAGCGGGGTTCCTCAGCGTTCCGTTTTGAGGCCAATGTTGTTTATCATTTATATAAATGATATCGACGCTGGCATCGTCAGTAGGACCGCCAAATTCGCTGATGACACCAAGCTTGGGGCCAATGTTGGGACGCCCGAAGCGATCGAGCAACTGCGTGCGGACCTACGTAGGATAGGAGAGTGGTCCGAAAAATGGCAAATGCCATTTAAATTGGGTAAATGCAAGGTCATGCACATTGGCTACGCCAATCCCAAGTCGGACTACTCCATGTTGGGGAGTAATATTGAAGCCACTGATTTGGAAAAGGACTTGTGTGTGCTAATTAGCAGCGACCTTAAGTTTACCAAACAGTGCGTAGAGGTGGAAAAGAAAGCCCAGAAGCTGTTGGATTATATCAGGAGGCAATTTCGATTTCGGAACAAAGAGATTGTGCTCTCTCTGTACAAATCCCTGGTTCAGCCGCACCTGGAGTATGCTGTTCAGTTCTGGTCGCCCACCCTCAGGAAAGATATTGACAGGCTGGAGCGAGTTCAGGCGAAGGCCACAAAATTAATCCCTTCCGTTACGAATATGGGCTACAATCGACGCGTAAGCGCCCTGAAGAATTTGTTTTCGCTGGAAACTCGGAGGCTGCGCGGTCAACTCATCGAGGTTTTCAAGCTCTTACGTGGGTTCAACGATGTCGATTTTAGAAGCATGTTTAGTGTAAATGATAACCCAACTAGCAACAATAGTTGGAAATTGGATTTGAAACGGTTTAGCACTAGTGTGTGTAGGAATTACTTTACCTATAAGATCTTTGACACGTGGAACAGGCTACCTTCAGAAGTTGTGAACAGTTCCTCTGTGGATCAGTTCGAAAAAAGGTTATACCGACTCTTGCACACTATTTGAGGGTGTAGGAATTTTTCCCTGGCACCCGTTGCCATTGGTACTTCTTTGTAACTCTCTCTCTCTCTACACACAGTCACATGGACCATGCATACAGAAAACATATATATACTGTATATCGTTGGCTGTATCACAAAGTCTATTGCTATTGATTTTACAGAAAAAACAAAAACAGGCTTTGTTCGATTACAAAAAAAAAAAAAAAAAAAAAACCTGCAGATGAAGACTGGTTTTTTTTCCGTCAATGTTTGTCAGAATATCAGGAAATTGGAAATTGGACTCTTTGCGCATCATTTTGTGACGTATTCTTAAAAAATACTTGAATGTGTACAAAAGGCCTTAGAAAGTATAACCAACCATATATATATATATATATATATATATATATATATATATATATATATAGTCCTGATACTGAAAAATAAGAAAAGGCATTTTTTGACCCTTTCTTCTCACTTTGTCGCCCCGAATAACAAAACGTAATTTGCTGTTTCCACTATTTTGATTACTAATATTATATTTTAGAAATGTATGCAAACTATTTAAGAACTAAAATGTTATTGTTTTATTTAGTGTCTCTATTGAATTAAAGGAAGTAGTAAATGATGCATTTTATTTTAATTCATCAAAATATTTAATCAGAATAAATGAAACAAGTTTTCATCAGCCATTTCTTTCTTTGGACTTAGTTTTTACAGTGAATTTTTATAATTCCTACAAATAATCACAATAATGGCAATACCAATTTTATATTTATACAATAATAATAATAATAATAATAATAATGTACAGTGAAATCGTGTTTATTGACATTTGTTATTGCATTTGACATCATTTTTGCATATATCAAAGATTTTGTAACGGTATAAACTCGAAAATTATTTTGCACTATTTTATTTTTTTTTTTTATCCGGTATACTGTATATGTGTGTGTACGTCATAAGTTACTTTTTTATACGCTTCAGATCAATTAATTCATTATTCAATAAATGAATAAGTACAAATTTTAAAAAATTACCTTTCAAGAACTAGAATTAAGTACTGAAACTGGACTATGGTCAGAAAGTCATATCTTGTTAAGAATCACATTTCTGTTTCTTCACCGGCGGTAACCCCCAAGATACAAACCCCATACAAAATTTATGGGGGGGGGGGGATAATAAAAATGAAAATAAATTAGGAAATTTAAATAAATAAAGTGGAACTGATTTGAAGCTTAACTCAAAGTCGTATATCATGATGAGAACCTCTGCCACCAATGACTCAAATGTATCGGAAATATGTCAAAAGGAAAAGCAACTTATTAATGAAAATAGAATATAAATATTAATTTAAGGTTCCTAAAAACACTTGTTTTATATTTACTGATTCACTTCTTAATGATGACTTAAGTGACCTAAAATAAAAAAAAGTAAATGGTGATTCTAATAATTTGGCACGGTGTACACACACACACACACACACATATATATATATATATATATACAGGGTGTCCCGTAAGTCTGGACCCATAGGGAAAATAATAAAATTACAAAATAGTCCAAAAATTTAATTATAATATATTTTTTTATTATTTTTATTATTATTTTTTTATTTTTTTATTATGATCTTACTCCGCTGGAGTTTTATTTGTGGGGCCACTTGAAAGCCAAAGTGTACGAGGTCAAACTTCAGAACATTTTCCACCTTAAAGCACGCATTGTGGAGGCGTGTCAAGAAATTTCTGCGACTGTGATTCAGAAAGTGCTGTCGCAGTGGAGATTGCGTCTTCAACTATGTGTGCGACACAACGGCGGACACTTTGAACAGATTATGTAATAAATTTTTGGACTATTTTGTAATTTTTATTTTTTCCCTATGGGTCCAGACTTACGGGACACCCTGTATATATATATATATATATAATGCAAACCCAAAAGGAAAAAGAAAAATGATTCCAAGGTCTTTCGTGCATTCAGAAGTACACCTCGTCAGGGAATGAACGAAGGCGAGATGACAAAAATATATACATATGTACAACGGAACGGAAAAATAAAAATATTAGCACATGATTAACAAGAATTAATTAGAGGCAAAAGGTATTTTAACAGGATATTGTCAATTTCATACATTTCCGCACTGTTATTGAAATTATTTTTAAAATGGATAAATGCACATTCTAGAATATTCCTTTCAATTATATCTGTGTTTTTAACGAACGCTTTAGAACTATCCCACTCGATAGAATTATTTGCTGTTCTACACGCATATTTATCCTGTTTTACCCTAATATCTAACGTTTTACCCGTTTGGCCTATATATACTGAGTGCATCCGATTGAATACACACAACCAACCGCATTATCCGGGCTATTCTTTATTAGGCGTGATTTAACAGTATTATTATACTTAAAGACTACATTGATACCAATTGCTTTAAGTAAAGTCTGAAGATATTGAAAATTAACATGGTAAGGTAGGCTAAGGATATTTTTACGCTCAAATTCCTTTACAGTTACACTATTATAATACCTATTCTTGGCTTTCCTAAGTCAGTTATCTAAAAATAAAATAGGATAACATAATTTAGTACCAATATTCATGATATTGCATAACTCGGAATCTAAAAATTCAGGACTGACAACTCTCAATGCTCTAAGAAACATAGCAGAGAAAATAAAAGATTTTATCGAGGGATGATGGTCAGAATAAAAATGCACATAAGAGTTATTATTAGTAGGCTTACGATAAACTTCAAATTTGAACTGATTCAAGCATCTCCGAATTTTTAGATCCAGAAAAGATAAGCTTCCATTATTTTCTTTTTCAACCATGAACTTAATAGCTGGAACTAAATTGTTGAACCTACCAAGAAATAAGTCAACATCCAAAATGTTAGGCCAAAGACATAAAATATCATCTATATACCTCCACCAAATAAGGGTAAAATTAACAATAGTAGGCAAAATTCTGGAATCTGGAATTTTTTTAAAGTAGAATTTTGCCTACTATTGTTAATTTTAACCTTGTTTGGTAGAGGTATATAGATGATATTTTATGTCTTTGGCCTAACAATTTGGATGTTGACTTATTTCTTGGTAGGTTCAACAATTTAGTTCCAGCTATTAAGTTCACTGTTGAAAAAAAAAATGATGGAAGCTTATCTTTCCTGGATCTAAAAATTAGAAGATGCTTGAATCAGTTCAAATTTGAAGTTTATCGTAAGCCTACCAATAATAACTCTTACGTGCATTTTTATTCTGACCATCATCCCTCGATAAAATCTTTTATTTTCTCTGCTATGTTTCTTAGAGCATTGAGAGTTGTGAGTCCTGAATTTTTAGATTCAGAGTTATGCAATATCATGAATATTGGTACTAAATTATGTTATCCTATTTCATTTCTAGATAACTGCTTTAGGAAAGCCAAGAATAGGTATTATAATAGTGTAACTGTAAAGGAATTTGAGCGTAAAAATATCCTTAGCCTACCTTACCATGTTAATTTTCAATATCTCCCGTAGTCTTTAAGTATAATAATACTGTTAAATCATGCCTAATAAAGAATAGCCCGGAAAATGGTGTTGGATGTGTGTATTCGATTGGATGTACACAATGTAACTCAGTATATATAGGCCAAACGGGTAAAACGTTAGATATTAGGGTAAAACAGCATAAATGTGCGTGTAGAACAACAAATAATTATAATGCATTGTTTAACCATATGTATAAATGTAATCATATTATCAAGTGAGATAGTTCTAAAGCGCTCGTTGAAGACAGATATAATTGAAAGGAATATTCTAGAATATGCGTTTATCCATTTTAAAAATAATTTCAATAACAGTTACTATATTCAGAACCACAATACAGTATACGCAAGAACCTCGTTGCATTCACGTCGGATTGAATACATCAAAGAAAAATGGGTAACAAAAGAATTAAAAGATAGCATTGTTGTGCCGCTAACAAAGACTTTTAATGCGTCTATTTCTGAGGGGTGCGTACCAGATAATTTCAAGTTAGCAAACGTAACACCTATCTTTAAGAAAGGCGATAAAGGTGCGGCGGGAAATTATAGGCCAATCAGTTTAACGTCTGTTGTAGGTAAGCTACTGGAATCAATAATTAGGGATCGTATAGTCGAACACTTAGAAGTGCATAATCTGGTTAGAAATACGCAGCACGGTTTTAGAGGCGAAACATCTTGCTTAACTAATCTTTTAGAATTTTTCCAAAGCGTGGTTAACGTTTTACGATAGACATCGGCGGTTGATGTAGTGTATTTAGATTTTCAAAAAGCGTTTGACACCGTGCCGCACAAAAGACTGATTGAAAAAACTAAGGCTCATGGAATCAGGGTGTAGTAATAAATTGGCTAGAAGAATGGCTGCGAGGCAGGAAACAGAGGGTGGTCGTTGATGGAGCGGAGTCGTGTTGGGCTAATGTAGCGAGTGGCGTTCCTCAGGGTTCTGTATTGGGCCCCTTGCTTTTTCTTATATATATTAACGATTTAGATGTCGGCCTAGTCAGTACAGTTTCAAAGTTTGCGGATGACACGAAGCTGGGTGGTAGGGCGATTAATGACGAAGATAGAGGTAAAAATTCAGGAAGATCTGAATAAAATCGTTGATTGTCAGTCACATGGCAAATGAGATTTAACGTGGATAAGTGCAAAATTATGCATATAGGTTCGCGTAACGGTAATTTTGCGTATAGTATGTCAGGGAAAGATTTAACAAGCGTAGAGCAGGAAAAAGATTTAGGAGTTATAGTCACTGGTGATTTAAAAGTAGCGAAACAAAGTACAGCGGCGGTCAATAAGGCGAACAAAGTGTTAGGTTTTATAGCTCGAAATTTTGAGTACAAATCGCGCGATATTATAGTTCCTCTTTATAAATCATTAGTTAGACCCCATTTGGAGTACGCGGTCCAATTTTGGAATCCGCATATGCGCAAAGATATAGACAAAATCGAAGGAGTTCAAAGACGAGCAACTAAGATGATTCCGTCTCTTAGGTCAAGCGTACGAGGATAGGCTTAAAGAGTTAAAATTGACTACACTCGAGACTAGGAGGTTAAGGGGTGATCTAATCCAGGTTTTCAAAATTATGAATGGGTTTGATAACGTAGATAGAGATAGCTTTTTCGAAATATCTCAATATAATAGGACTAGAAATAACGGGTGTAAGTTGACAAGTAGAAGGTTCGAGACAGCAGTTTGCGAAAAACTTTTTTACGCATAGAATAGTAAATAGCTGGAATAGTTTGCCGGTAGAAGTAATTAGTAGCACGTCTATAAACATGTTTAAGAATCGATTGGACGCGCATGTTGATAGAAAGGGTATAGTTTAAGGTAGTAAAATTAAGGCTTTGTGGGGATAGATCCCACAGCTCAACACAAGTGTTGTGGGATATAGGGAGGCAGCGTCTTGGGTTAGGGGATACTCTCTGTCCTTACACACCCCATTTAAAGAGATTCCTCTGCCGAGCGGTGCCCCCCATAGTACTGTGAGGTATTGAAAAACTCATGATCTTCACTTGCCCCACAAACACCTTTAAATGGGAGACCCATAATGGGTGCACACACATTTTTACATTACTGTACAGTCTTTACAGCCACACCTACACTTTTCCTCGTGTGTATATATTGTAATGTATATGGTTGTAAATTTGACTTGGTCCGCAATCGATATGAACCGTGACTTGATGGATACCGTAATGAAATTGACTGGATTCTTTGGATCTGATATATTTGCATGTCCGTTATAAATAGGTATAGAATGTAACATATTTGTGGATAGTAGTCTATTATGACTTGATCCTCTGGATCGAGAGATTCTATCTTTAGTTTTAAATCGATAATTAATTATTTTTAAATTGATAATGTATATGGTTGTAAATTTTGACTTGGTCCGCAATCGATATGGACCGTGACTTGATGGATACCGTAATGAAATTGACTGGATTCTTTGGATCTGATATATTTGCATGTCCGTTATAAATAGATATAGAATGTAACATATTTGTGGATAGTAGTCTATTATGACTTGCTCCTCTGGACCGAGAGATTCTATCTTTAGTTTTAAACCGATAATTAATTATTTTTAAATTGATAATTATTTAGTTTCGTAAAAATTGGTCGTTGCCAATTTACCGGCAGTTTTTAAATAAGTTTCTTATGTTCTTGTGGTTCGGAACCCACGTAAAATTGTAGGTCCCCTCCGCCACCACGGAGGACATACACAATACACGATTACGAACACAGTTAGGTAGACCAGCCATGAGTGGATCCTAGGGTCTTTGTTCGTCTGAAACATTATAACATTATAACATTATATATATCTTACTTTCACTTAAACTATAATTACAAATGTCTTAAGCATTTATTGGTTATATATATATATATATATATTTGGGTCAAACTATTACCAGCTCCTTGAGTGATGACTCGGATATAAGAAAACAATTTCGAAGCCTTCGTGCTAAAGCGAATATGATCATAAGGAACTTTCGGTTCTGTACAAGTGAAGCTAAAGACACTCTCTTTCGTACTTTCTGCAGTAATATATACAGACAGCAACTCTGGATGAATTATAAAAAAGGTTCTGGCAGAACACTAAATTTGCTGTACAACAGGTCTTTTAGACTTTTACATAAATTATCCCCGAGATACTCAGCTTCGCAAATGTTTGCTACCCACAATGTCCCGAGCTTCCCGGAGTTAACAAGACGTGCTCAATACAGTCTGATGCAAAGAATTAAAAAATCAACCAACCCGATTATCCAAGCTATCCATGAGTCCTGCCGTTTATCCTCTAAGTTTGAGCTATAGAATTCTTGGTACGAAAACGTCTGTCTGTAGCTGCACTTAACTTCGACATTATTGTATTATTTTTAATCAATTGTATATATTTCTATTCTTAGTATGTGAACTGTCATTGTATTAATAATATTTGTCATATGGACTATAGTCTGCCAATAAACCTTTTCATTTTCATATATATATATATATATATATATACTGTATATATCGTGTATATAATATACTGGCATGATATACGTTGCATGAAGCCAATTTAATTTGTAATATACTAATACTTGTCATACCTAATACCATCATATATGTAGTGGCAAAGACGCTTTCAAATACTTTAGCGATGTTCCATCAACACAAACACGACCAAGTTGACGTCACACAAGTACGACCAAGATAATGTCACAGCGAGAGACTACTTAAAGGTATGTCCTTATGCCCTGCCTCACACCAACTTCGTTACAAGGACTTCTCATCGCACCTTGACTCTCTCTCTCTCTCTCTCTCTCTCTCTCTCTCTCTCTCTCTCTCTCTCTCTCTCTCTCTCTCTCTCTCTCTCTCTCTCTCTCTCTCTCTCCGAAGAACAGTGACCTTTTGTGACCTTTTGTGCAGGCCCCATTTTGGCCTGGTGTCATTCACCTAACTTTATATAAAGACTAATCATTACTCGCGCGTTAATAATATTGAAGTCATTATTCAGGTGCACAATATTTCAACTGTAAACAACAACTTATATTTTGTCTCATTCGTAAATCATTTATTTTGTTTAATAAAGGAAGAGAAAACATTCTATCAATCAACCTAATTAATAAATAACTTGATCTGAAAAGATCATGGTGACTCCAGCCTCATCAATAACAATCTAATCAATTATAACCTATTATCAGTTAACCATTATTATTATTATTATTATTATTATTATTATTATTATCATCATCATCATTATTATTACTAGCAAAAATACCGCCCTACGGGCGGTTTTCGCTATTTCCTGCGGAAGGCTTGGAGCCCTCGGCCAATTACTTCATCTGGGAACATCTGGGAAATGAATTTTCTTACCTCAAGTATTATTTCCTGTTATACAATATAAAAAAGAACACTTCATCATAAACTTATCTTTATTTCATTACTGAAGAATCTCCTTGTAGACATAATTGTCAACAAATACTCCCTTTTCATTTCTTTCTGTCAGGACTTTCAGCAAAAGACCGGCGCTACGCCCCGATTTCGCTAGATCTGCGGTACTTGGGCATTCGGCCCAAACCGAATCGAATTGTGGGCCTACGGCGTATTTTATTTTGAACATCATTCCTATCCCTCTCACCTTGGGCCTCAGTAATTGGGGTGCCTGCGGCGCCCCAATTACTATCGGTTCAATTATTTGGTCAATAAAACTATAGAAAAGCACGCAACCATGAAAATCTAAAGCTTCACAAATCTTGATACAATGAGCTCAAATGTGAAGCTTAAGATTTTCATGATTGCGTTCTTTTCTATAGTTTTTATTAACCAAATAATTGAACTGACAGTAACTGGGAAGCCTGCGGCCCCCCAATTACTGGGGGTTCAATTATTTTGTCAATAAAACTATAGTCATGAAAATCTTAAGCTTCACAAATCTTCTTGACACAATGTGAAGCTCAAGATTTCCATGGCTACCTTCCCAATTACTGTCGGTTCAATTATTTGGTCAATAAAACTATAGAAAAGAACGCAGCCATGAAAATCTAAAGCTTCACAAATCTTGATACAATGAGCTCAAATGTGAAGCTTAAGATTTTCATGATTACGTTCTTTTCTATAGTTTTTTTTGTTATATATATATCGCACTTACCTCCATTATAATATAGATAGTGCCAACATTACGCTATAATAAGCTATATATCTAATACTTGTCAAATCTAATTATCATTTTTTATCCCCTTCAAAATATTATGTTTCTTAATCTTGAAATTTATACTTTAAAAAATATTTCTAAACGTAAAAATGAGGGGAAATTGGCGATTACCCTTAAATACGATTGAATAACCTAAAACTTAGGAAAAATTCACGTCAAGTAACTGCCAACATTTCTTTCCTCAAAGCTAAAAAATTAAATCGAAAATTGGCAAGTAAATAAATTTCAATTGGATAAAATATCTGATCCAAAAATAATGATGAGCGAATTGGGAACTTAAATATAATTTAATTTAAATATAAAAAGAAGTTTAAATCCTTTTCAAAAAACTAAAAGAAGTTCCTATTGAAGTTCGGAATTCTATGCCACATTATCGCAAAATCAAAAGAGACAGAAAGATTGAAGAGTAGAAAAAGAGAGATAGGGAGATAAAATGAAGGAAAATATATAATATATTAGATAAAGAGAGAGAGAGAGAGAGAGAGAGAGAAATATGAGGGCATGTAAGCAAAGAGGTAAAAAAATGTAAAATGAAACTAAACAACTAGATGCGAAAAAATACTTTATTAAATAAAAAAAAAACCTAAAACTTTTTACATATAAATTACATATCAGTTACACATTTTAAAATAACCTTTATGTAACACTGAAACCAATGTGTAACATTAGTGTAACATTTTCAGCTTCGCCAGAAGAAAGACATCCGTTATTTTGTTCCGTAAGTTTTTGTTGACTGTGTTTATTCTCGTAATTGAGTAACTTAGGTGTAACCTTTTAAACGCGCTGAAAACTCTTTTCATAGAAATATAATATAGAAAATCACATAATTTGCATAATGCATAAAATGCATACGATAGATAGTATACACTAAAATTGAGACTAATGAAAATAATGTAAATGTAAAAATATTTTGATGTTTATATTTTGCAATTTGTGTTTAAATAAAATCATATAAATATGTATTACTTTTGTGCTACCTCTGATTTCGAGTTAACCCTAGACAGTATATGTCCAATTTTATTACCTGAAAGTATAAGTGGGGGTATCAAGAACCCCAGGAACCCCAAGGAAAAAAATTTCAAAAATCTGTACTCTGAGAAAGTATATTTGATTGAATGTACAAATGTAAAAACTTTGAGAGTACCATTAAACTTTGAGGGTATCAGGACCCCTCCCCCTTTCAAAAAAAACTCCAGGGTCGAAGAAAAGATGTGCTTACTGCCCAAGGCAGAAGGACAAGAAAACTGCACTGCAGTACAACAAATGCCACAAGCCAATGTGTCCTGATTACGGAACAATGGTCTGTGTGACATGTCTGGAAGACAGTAATTAACAGTAATTTGTACATTCAATCAAATATACTTTCTCGGAATACAGAGAGGTTTAATTTTTTTCCTTGGGGTTCTTAGTACCCCATACTTTCAGGTAATAAAATTGGACCTATGCTGTCTAGGGCTAATAATAATGATTATAATAATAATTCTATGATTTATTTAACCTCCATCGTAACTGTAAAGGTCATATGACTGAGGGAACCTACTACAGCTTTACGTTGGATCAGAACTACTGGTCGCTATATCATCTGAACTCGGAAAACGACCGTCCATGCAACGATTGAATAGACGCAACGTCGCTCAACCTCGCATTGCGACGTGACCACGACGTGTTTAAAAACGTGGGAACAAAATATGGGTCCAGAAATGTTTTAACTTACAGTGCCATTTCTAGAGGCCCTATAATTTCCTTTTGATTTTAATATATTTTTTGTTTTAATTATTATTTTTATCCGTTTTTAGGCACTGTTTATTGCGTGTAAGATTATTAAATTTCTTTTTTACCATTTTGGGTGTTTCAATTTGCCTCCGAAAACTGTTTATCTGAAGTAGGTTTGTTACTAGAAAGTTGCATAAGAAACAACAAACGAGGGTAGAAATTATAGGTATATAGAGAAAGGCCAAGAGAAAAGTGGGTAGAGAGAGAGAGAGAGAGAGAGAGAGAGGAGAGAGAGAGAGAGAGAGAGAGATAAAAATAAAGCTGAAAAGAAACTGAGGGAATCTTTACATATATGCTAAATTTACCCCACCAGGATTCGAACCCAGAACCTCTCGATTAGAAGCCGTAAATAATTTTAAATGAAAGGTAATTTTTTTTACTTTCTTCCATCTACCCAATAACAAATCCTGAATGTACTGAAATTCTTATATAATAGTTCATTAAAGCAATTATACCTAAAAAACAAAAGTCTGTCTTTTATTTTTAAATTTATTTTGTAAAAAAATCCCTAATCCCCAAAACCTCCAAAATTCCCTTTTACAAATATGTTTCGATTTTACTCTTGCCAAAATGGATTAAAAATACTCGTACGATATTTTTGCCATAAAGAGTCTAATTTACATTGTTGTTATCGTGCTTGCAATTTACACAGATGTGAATATACAATTTCTTGCTTTTTTAAATTTCAAATTTAATACACACACACACACATATATATACAGGGTGTACACAAATTATCTTTACAACTTCTCTCTCAAATAAAAATATTAGGAAACGAGGTACACATGCCGTTTTTGCGCCATCTGTGAGAAAAAGTAATAAAGTTTTACGTGGTAGTTATCAGATATCAGATTATTGTACAGGGTGTACACAAATTACGAAATTGGTACGAAATTCCCTTAACATGCATCTCCTAAATCGGTGGATTGGCCGTAGGGGGCCCATCTCTTGGCCGGTCAGATCACCAGACATACCCTGTAACTTTTTTCTATGGGGTTACGTAAAAGACTGCGTATACACAACTCCAGTGGCCCACATCGACGACTTAAAGACCAGAATTGCTGCTGCTGTTGCAATAGTTGACATTGAAATGTTGCAACATACATGGATGGAGATAGAATACCGTTTAGACGTCTTACGTGTGACAAATGGTGCTCATGTTGAATGGGTTTGAGGTTATGTGAAACTTTATTACTTTCTCTCACAGATGGCGCAAAAACGGTATATGTACCTCGTTTCCTAATATTTTTATTTGAGAAAGAAGTTGTAAAGATAATTTGTGTGCACCCTGTATATATATATATATATATATATCAGTGGCGATTTCTTAATGTATGCAACGCATGCAATGCATGCGTTAAATATGTTCTCTTTTCAGATCTAAGTAAGGATTATAATTGACAAAAATAATTTTCAGAAACTAAAAATAGGCTAAGGCTTCAATCACGCATGTACTGGCTATTGGGCGGTGTAAACAAAATTATGTCTTATTTCATTAGACAATTAAGAACATTTTTCTGTACACAGATCGAAATACTTGTAGCTAAAGCATTCACTAATTCAGTCTGGGTACAGAAAAATGTTCTTAATTGTCTAGTGAAATAAGACATGATTTTGTTTACACCGCCTTGCCTTGGGCAATTTTTTAAGGAGACTTCTCACTATCCATAAGATTTTTTTTTGAGCCTCATAGCTAAATTCAAAAGGCAATATGTTTTAAAATATGCTTAGAAAATTTACTTAATATTTTTACTAAAAATAATTAAAAGCTTTGTTCTGATTTTTTTAATTAATGAAAATAATACGGCATGCATTCAGTTTTATAGGTGCATTCACCAAAAAGTAACATCTGGCAATTCTGACAAGGCTTCTTTCCAGTACCACAGCCGCAAGCACCCACTTGTGTTCGGTGTGACCTTTTGTGCTTTAGTTATTTTGGATAATCAGTTAAATAAATTATAGCATTGTAGTGCCCATAATAACTGACGATGTGTTTAATCAATTGAAGACTAGAAGATTTTACTCACTCTCTTTTGATGAGAAAAAGCGCATATTGAATAATGGCAGACCGATTCCACATTTGAATTTAAGCAAAGAAAATAAAGGCTTCACTAGGAAATTTAATCCTAAGCTGTATGATGATGTTCCCTGGTTATGTGGAAATATTTCAAATAACAAATTGTACTGTTGGTCGTGTTTCCTATTTTCAAGAGATAACTCTGTGTGGAATTCTGTTAGTCGTGGATACGACGATTTAAACAATTTACATACTGCAATTTCTCGCCATGAAAAATCTCTTGCTCACATAAATGCATTTGTTGATCTTAAAACATTTGGAAAGTCAGAAAGAATTGATTTAATACTCGACAAGCAGAAATCAGTTGCCATTTCCAGACATAACGAAGAAGTTAATAAGAATCGAGAAATTTTGAAACGTTTGATTAGGATAACATGTTTTTTAGGTATGCAAGAATTAGCATTTCGCGGTCACACTGAAGAAGAAAACGCT
Source organism: Bathynomus jamesi (assembly GCA_023014485.1). Classification (NCBI taxonomy): domain Eukaryota; kingdom Metazoa; phylum Arthropoda; class Malacostraca; order Isopoda; family Cirolanidae; genus Bathynomus; species Bathynomus jamesi. The sequence continues at coordinate 189,871 of JAJOZX010001254.1, forward strand.
GACAATAGGGGTAACTATATTGAATTGGTATTTTGTATGGGAGAATTCGATGAAAAGCTTCAAAACCATTTAAAAACTGCGACTGTTTTTAAGGGAACATCATCTGCTATTCAGAATGACATAATTCAATCTATTAGTGGTTATGTTAGAACAAATAAAACGTGAGCTTATCGACTGCATGTATGTGGCGATTTTATTAGATGAAACATCTGATGTCAGCTGTTTTTCTCAACTCTCTACTGTTGTTCGTTATGTTAATAAACATGGAGAGATTTGTGAACGATTTATAAAATTCAATGACGTCAGCAATGATAGAAGTGCAGGAGCGATTTCTGATTTATCTATAAGGCAACTAGGTGAACTGGGCTGTTTGAAAAAATTAGTTGCTCAAACCTACGACGGTGCTGCTGTTATGGGGAGCGATCTTAATGGAGTACAAACAAAGATTAGAGAAACTGTACCAGAGGCTATTTTTCTTCACTGCTACGCCCATAAACTTAACCTTGTTTTATCCCAAGCTGTCGCTGAAATTTCCGAATGTAATAATTTTTTTTCAGTATTAGGAAGTTTGTCATCATTTTTCAGCAGTTCAACTAAGCGAACTTCAATGCTTGACAAAGTTGTTGGAAAGCGTTTCCCTAAACTGGCTCCAACGCGGTGGAACTATTCATCTCGTCTAGTTGAAAGAGTTAAGGAAAATAAAGAAGATATAATAGATCTTTTAAAAAGCATTCTTGAAAACCCAAAGAAATTTGATGAAAAAAAAAAATAGTGCACGCGGATTGCTTGCTGGTATCGATACTTTCGATTTTAATTTTTTATTAGAAGTATTTTCTTCAATTTTTCCTTTTACTGAATATCTATTTAATGTGCTGCAAACAAAATCTATGGATATTGTGTATAGCTCAATCACCGTTGAAAGCACTATGAAAAAAATCAAACAAATAAGGGATACAAAATTTGCAGATATGTGGGACTTGATAACAGAAAGATGTGGTGAACCTGTATGTAAAAGGAAACAGAGTCTTTCTCCACAAGAGAAGTATAGTCAACTATTTCATGAAATATTCGATAATATACTTCTTCAAATGAAAGAGCGTTTCAGTTCAATGGAAAAATTGGAATTCATTGAGCTATTAGATTGCAAAAAATTTGAGTTCTATGATGTTACTTTCCCAGAGAGAGCTTTTGAATCTTTGAAAAGAAGCTACAATTCATTTTTTGAGTTTCCTCGTCTCCGTTCTGAATTGTGTGTTTTATATTCGCACAAATCTTTTGCCAAAAAGAATGTTGCTGAGCTCCTAAAATATCTACTGGAAAGCGAAATGCACAAAGGTCTTAAGGAAATATATAAATTGACGAATTTGATTCTAACTATACCAATATCGACAGCAAGTGTTGAGCCTGAGCGATCATTTTCTGCGCTTAAAAGAATTAAAAGTTATTTACGGGGTTCCCAAAGTGAAGAAAGGCTATCTAATCTTGCCTTAATTTCAATTGAAAAAAATTTCCTCAAGAAGCTTATGGAGAATCGAGAGTACTTTTACAATTTGGTCATCGAAGAATTTTGCAGGAAAACTAGGAGAGCAGAATTTCAATTCAAATAATGCTTCACAATTATTTAAGGTAAATTTTAAATTTGTATCTTTTTCTTTAGATCAATTCGGTAACTACTATATATAAATATGTCTAATTTTTTGTTCGCATATTTAAGCCTAACATTAAATGAACTTTCCTTCAAAGAGGTCCCCAAAAGTTTGTAAAACACCTTTAACTTGCTAAGTTCTATGTAAACAATATGCAAAGTTTGGGCAAGAGGGTTAGGCGGATGTTTTTCTTCCATTCCATAACATTGCATGCCTGAACAAAAATGTCACGAGTCGCCACTGATATATATATATATATACAGGGCTATTCAAAATGATTCATCCGATTTCAACTGAGAATACTTCCGTACCTATCAACCGTGCATCAACTGGGCATACACCACATGAAAGAGGAAATCTCCGAGTTTTACAAGATCACCGCGAGAGGGCTCCAAAGTCACGCCGTGGCCTAGCCTAGCAACAAACAGTCAGTGTGAAAATGGCGTCCGCACAGCAGAAGGCGTTTTGTGCGTTGCAGTTTTCGAGCTGTAAATCGGTAGGTCGCCGGATCTTACACCGTGCGACTTCTTCCTTTGGGGGTACGTTAAGGATACTGTGTACGTGCCACCGTTACCCACATCTTTGGATGAGCTCCGAACTCATTGTTACTGCCGTAGAGTCAGTGACAACGGACATGCTGGAGCGAGTATGGGAGGAATTCGACTATCGTGTCGACGTTGCTCGTGTAACTAGGGGGAGCAGTGGCGGATCTACTATGAAACTAATGAAGCTTAAGCTTCAGGGCCCCTAATCCAGGAGGGGCCCTGAAGCAACTTTTTTTTTAATGAGTGAATTTTTCAACAAAATCGATGGAGTTTTTTTAAGTGTTTGTTATTAAAATAAGGCTATTTTAGTGATAGAATCATAAGCCAATGGGTTGAAGTACTTAATAGTGACCTTAGAATATGTTCTAATACCCATTTCATATGGCCTCAAAATGCCCCTGTAATTGGTCAAATTTCAAAATTTTCTCGGGGGCTTGCAGCGCCCGAACCCCCAGCTGTATGGGCTCGCTGAGCTCGCCAGAATCTATTCATAGTTTACATTTTGGCAGCTGGATCCTCGAATCCTTCGTTGGTGCACGGCTTAATAGTTCTATAGCTCAGCCCTTAGGCTAGAGCCAATCGGAACCATAAAAAGACATCTGAATTCTCAATTCAGGCTGCACTCGTCTCGCTTGTGCATTTTAACACCAAAAATCAGATTTTCACCTCTTTATCCTAACGAGCCCCCTCTGATGACGAAGGGACCCCCATAACAGTTCAAGCTTCAGGGTCCCAAAAATGTAGGTCCGCCACTGAGGGGAAGTCACATAGAGCATTTATGAGGTGAGAGACAAAATTTGGACAGTTTTTCTTTTGGTTGATGTATCACAAATCACTCTGTATTTGTAACATTAAAAAATATTCTCATTTGAAATCAGGTGAATCATTTTGAATAGCCATATATATATATATATATATATATATATATATGTTAAACACAGACCGTGCATGGAACAAGGAACTCTTCTGGGAAAATTAAATCCACTATAGTCCGAATAAGATTTATTTTCCCAGAAGAGTTCCTTGTTCCATGCACGGTCTGTGTTTAACATATAAGTTTCTCAGGGGACCATTCTGAGTTTGTGTATATATATATATATGTATATATATATATATATATATATATATTGTAAATTTCTAAATTTCATACTTGTAGCGTAGCTTCAAATAAAAAAAAACATGAATTGGTCTTGAGAAAAGTTTACGAAGTAAAATAACTAAATAAATATGAAAGATAAATATGAAATATTTTTTGATAAAATATATTAAAATTATATTAAGTGTTTTTTTAATATTTAGTAAATAAATTATAATAATAAGTATAAATTATCGTTATTATATAAATAGCAAAGGTATTAAAAACCCGAAATTATGTATATACAGCGTAAAATTAATAATTTGTAGAAATTTTCTTATTTATATGTAATATAAGAAATAATTTAGTTACCCTTCGAAAATTGAATTAATGTCAGGATCGAATTAGATTAAATATTATTTATGAATTATGCCCAAAGCAGAAGTGTTTTTCTCGCGTTCAGTACTCAAATTCTCATTTCGCGTGGTCACTCGAAGGTACCCAATTTAGTTTTATGATTGTAGCCGAGTATACAGACATAAGGATTCTCATGCCCAGGCACCGTAACCTCCGAAGTAATCCCTCTCTACTTCTTCACTATTAACTCGGCTTTCTTAATGGCACAGAAGCAACACAACGTTAAATAATTAAAAAAAAAAATTAATTCAGCAGCAATTCGTGGGCCTTCATTTTGGCTCTATTCTTCTTCTATGGGTAGCCGTTTCTGTGGGCATTCGTCCTTGGCCCCTCCTTCCTGCATAAAAAAAATTATCCCTGCATCTACCGAGATTAAGAAAAGAGGAAGAGCGGACGACCAAGAAAGGACAAGTAACACTCTGCATCGAGTAACCCAGCAGAGGAGAACACAACCCCAAGAGAAGAGTGAACTGTGCGAGAAACGCCTCCCAGGAGAGCAGCGTGGCCTTCACCGTGACGTCAGGAAGCGATGAATATGGTTTCCATTTTGCTGAAGAGCAACCCCTTCAGCGAGGAAACGAGGAAGAGAAGTCCATGGTAAAATTTCAGATGGCAATCCTAGGAAATAATACAGCAAGCGATGTCCCAAGAAAAGAAAACCAAGAGATCTTCCCAAAGACAACAGGTCAGTGATCTAAATTTACGTTTTCTTATATATATATATATATATATATATCTGACCGGCAATCGGAAGATCCCGGGTTCGATTCCCGGGTGGTTACCTCATTTTTTCATTTGTTCGTTCTCTCTCCTCATCTTGCGCGGAGGGTCTTCTATACAAGCGTCGTTCTTTACGTTAATTATACTGCGTGTTCTTTGCAGTTGAAAATGTATATATATATATATATATTTAAAAATGTGATAAAAATTCTTCCAAAAACACCACCCTTTAAGTCTTACTTTGGGCATAAACATATTCACTATATTGGCAGCATACTGATTACCCTATGGCATAGATTCCCAACCTTTTTCGTATGATTACCCAAAACCCAATTATAATCCAACTCCATTACCGCAATCATTAGATATTATTTTTTTAAAACTTCTGGATCGCGTGTCATTACCCCACGAAATAGTTGTCATTACTCCAGTTGGGTAATTTACCCCTAGGTTGGGAACCACTGCCCTATGGTATAAACAATGTGTAGGTTTTAATCACGTCTCATTTTCTGAGGAGCTCTCACTTTTCCAACGAATATGACAAAGTTATCTCTCTTGACCACGTATGGTAAAATTTAAAGTATTGTAAAAAACCCTATTTTAAAGTGTATAAATCAAGAACGTGTACTAAAACAATGTTTCTGAAAGAAAAAAAGTGTGTGTGTATATATGTATGTATGTATGTATGTATGTATGTATGTATGGATATGTATGGATGTATGTATGTATGTATGTATATATATATATATTTTTTTTTTCCCCGGGTGGTTACCTCATTTTTCATTTGTTCGTTCTCCCTCCTCATCTTGTGCGAAACGTTCTTCTACACAAGCGTCGTCTTTATATATATATATATATATATATATATATATAAGTGGATAAACAAGTATCGCGTGATGGCGTCAGTCTGCCGCGTTGCTAACGGGTGTCGGAGTGGACCACGTGGTCACCTCGGACTTTACATACACAACTCGGACAAATTCCGAGTAAGACAGAGCCCGAGTTATAAAGGTTTTACTCTATTTGTTTATTATCGTAAAAATTGTTATATATATATATATATATATATATATATATATGTTAAAATATACAGTAATTTTCAAAGCAAACCCTAATTGAGCAGTAAATCCGCAATAAGTGGGTTTTATTTATTTTTATTAAATATTATTATTATTATTATTATTATTAATTACATTTATAATTATAAAAACCGATACAATGATTCAATTTCATTTAATCACAAATTTATTAAAAAATACATTTTTTACATAAACTACATCTAACATGACAACCTTTCAACCTTTCAAATGTTCCATGCGATGATTCCTCATTCCATGGATTTTAGGTCTTCCCTTCTTCCGTACCTTAACAGTTGAAAATTTTCAGTGTTAAATTTCATATTATTGCCTTCAGACCAATTGTAGATTCTGTTCATGTGTATTTGTAGAGATCCTATATCCTCTGGGTTTTTTATTTTTCTACTAATTTTTGTGCCATCGGCAAAGGATGTTACTGTGCTGTCATTGGTAACTTCCTCATCTATATCAGTTAGCAGGATTATGAAGAGTAATGGGGCTAATACTGTTCCTTATGGTACTAAGCTAAGGATCTCTGACTCTGATGAAGATATTCCTTGAACTCTAACGGCATGCCGCCGCTCACTAAGAAAATTATATAGCCATTTTTCTACTTTTTCTGTTACTCCCATATATTTCAGTTTATGTGCTATGATTCCATGGTCGCACTTATCAAAAGCCTCGGCAAAGTCTGTTTATATTACATCATAGTTTTCATTACTTTCAAGCGCATCAATAATAGTGATGTAGCGGATGTCATTTTTTTCACATCCGCGGATGCGGATGCGGATGAGGATGTTTGATTTCAACATCCGCGGATGCGGATGTCTACATTTTCGTTATTTTTTAGGATATATTCGAGATTTGTTGTGTTTAACGTATATAATAAGTTATTATATAGAGAGAGCTGTAGCTATAATGTAGTATAATTGATTAATTGTACAATAATTGCTGTACTTTTCTCTGAACATATAAAATAATATCAAGCATCTAACTAATATAGAAATCAATTAGTGAATTCGTCTGCAAATAAATTCGTTATATTTGTTGAGTTTCAGCCACAATTAGAAACCATAATTGAGTTACCAGGATGCGGGACGTGAACCCAACTCAAATGCACCCCACCGACCTCTTTCCCCAACCTCCACCCTTATAGAAAGAGATCTTTAATTAGCTTGATAACTATTTATATTAAGTTTAAAGTTTTATTAGGCATATTTATAAATGAGTAATTAAAATAAAGTAAACTAAGATGTTCATCGTTTAATGTTCAAACTTAATTATAGGAAGGTTATGCTTAAGGAACATTAATTTTTCTGCCTTTTCTGCTGCCAGTCTGTTTCTCTTTTCATCATATATTAATCCAGCACTGCTAAATAATCTCTCGCTTGGTACGTTTGTTGGAGGACAGGCTAAATGTTTCCTTGCAAGTTTACTCAAGTATGGATAGATATTCTGCGTATTTTTCCACCAACTAATAGGATTGTCACATGCAGCCAGGCGTTTCTCTTGGTGATAGCTCTCGATCATTTTTACTACATCTTTTGACATCGCGTAGGTCTCGTCATTGCTGCTTGACTCAAGAAACTGAGAGACAGATTCTGTGATAGATTTGCTTGTTGAAGGTGTTGGTTCTGTCACTGAAACTTTTATTCTTTTGGTGGGTGGCGAAGCGACAGATTCAAGAGATTGAAGCTCTTCAACTGCTTTGCCAAGTGATGATTTAACTCGTTCTAATGTACTAGGTGAAAATAACTTAGCTTTGTAACGTGGATCTAAGTAGGTTGCAAGAGAGTAACTTCATACAAGAACAGCCTCTCGGCTTGTCGCTTGCATCACTTTTGCGCACAATGAACTAGTTCTATTAATATAGTAGAATTTCATAATTTCCGCTTATTAATGACGTTTTATCTCAACGGTCCACATCCGCACGACATCCGCAGTCGAAAGTGCGGATGCGGATGCGAGAAAATGTGCGGATGTTCCGCGGATGCGGATGCGGATGTGACCTACATCACTAATCAATAATGTTGTTATAGTGTTCCATTAGTTGTGATAGGCATGCTCTTCCTGACCGGAATCCATGTTGGTTATCATTTAATGTTTTCCGAGTTTCCAAAAAGTCAGATTTTTTTCTCTAACTATTCGTTCAAATATTTTGGTGAGATGAGATGTAAGCGACACTGGCCTATAGTGTTTGGCCTCGGATCGATCTCCTCCTTTATATATTGGAACTATGTTCGCTCTCTTTAGGATCCTCAGTATTTCTCCCGTGTCGAGTGATCGTCTTCATATCCAATCGAGGGACTTGGCGATTTCATTCTTGGAGTTTTTGATCAGTATGGTGTTCCATTTGTCCGGGCCTGCCGCCGAGTGTGCTTTTCATTTCCCTATAGCTTGTGTAATATCATCTGTTGTAAAGTCGAAGTCCGTTATACTTTCCCCTTGTACTTCTTTTTCAAAGAACGTGCTTCTGTCGCATATTAGTTTATCAGTTTTTGGGATACTGAAAGATGATTCATACTGAGCTCTTAATATTTCAGATACCTCTTTTAGATCATTGGATAAAACACTGTTTTCATTTTTCAAAGGTCCGATAGTCGCGTGATTTTTCGACTTCCTTTTTGCAAAATTATAGAAATACTTTGAGTTAAATTTTATCGCTTCTATAGCGTCATCTTCTTTCTCTGTTTGGGTCTCAATTAGACCCTGTATGAGGCAGTGACTGTAGTTTATCGTTTAATATTTTTCTGATGTTGTTGTCTTTGCAGTTTTTTAATTTTACAGTCGTTCTTTTTCGCTTGCGGAACAGTGACCTCTTTTGTCTCTCGAACCTGCTTCTCTTTCCTCTTTGTTGCATTTCTGGGACATGTCTTTACACAACTTCTAGCGTCTTCTCCTCTAAGGAAATTAGCATCTCTTCCGTTGTCTTGGCCTTAAAGATTGCTTTCCAGTTTCTTTCTATCGTGCGTATTCTTTCTTTTCCTGTTGCTTTTATATTGGTTGTTATTTAAATAATGTTGTGATCTAATATTATAGTTGAAGATATTTCTACAGATCTACAGAAGCTAAGGCTAACAAAGACCCTAAGATCCACTCTAAGGCTAGCCCGAGAGAAAGGAGAGAGTAGGGGGTTAAGTAGGAGGCAACACCTATCATTCGTGGGTTAACATTCATTCAGAAAAAGAGGGAAAAAGTCTCACCATCATCATCCGCCGGCCACTGCCGACAAGTCAGAAAAATAGTCGGAGATATAGGAGAGGGTGAAAGATGAAAAGAAGTAAATAAGAACGCTTACAAACCATGAAACACAGTCTTAACTCACTGTCATACCATGCAAACTACAAACATGCAAGAAAGAGTTAGAGACATGCAAAGTAAGGAGGATAAGAAAAAAAAAAAAGTAGGTAAAGTTAAACAAAAGTGGGTTAGTTTACGCTATGAGCTACATCTACATTCGTGTTAGTCTAATTTTTTTTTTTTTTTTTTTTTTTTTTTATTGCGGCACCACGCTGGCATGTCACAAGCGGCATTCATCGTCAACAGACTCATCCCGAGACCACCCACCAGAGCTCCTGTTAACCTTTTTAATTTTAACTATCGCCCCTCCGGAGTGGACCAGAGTTTCAGCGCACTAGTGATGTTGTGTTGTTTCTATGTTGTGCTAGAGTGGTACAGTCTGTCATAATGTGTTCCAATTGTTTGGTGTGTCCTGGCACAGGTGGCAGGTGTCGTCTGTGGAGTTGTCTAGTCTGTGTTTTATGTATGTAAGTTGGGTGATGTCCACATCGGAATCGTGCTAAGTTAACTCGGTCCGATCTGCTCAAGATGATCTCTGACCCGTTAATGGGTGGCGGCTTCGCACTGGAACGCATTCGGACCGAGTCGTGTCAGTGCTTTGTGGGTTAGGTGTGTGTGTGTGTGTATGTGTTTTCTGTTACTGTGTGATGTCTGTGGGGCATGGTATGAATGGAGATTTGGTTATACTGTCTCTCTGGTGTCACCTTAATGGTGCGAGGTGTCGGTGCATGATTGTACATGTACTGGCAAGGGTGTTGTGGTTGGTTGTCGCTGCTGCCATGAATTGTGTTCCCCTCATGTCTAAAATGTTCCCTAACTTTCAGTTTTTTGTTCTGTGTGCAAGTGTTCTATTGGTGTTATGAGTGCATCCTGTAATGATACGAAGTGCGTTGTTTTGTATTGTCTGTAAGGTATTTATGTGTGTGTTTGAGATAATGGTGTGCCCAGCATGGGCTAGCATAGTCCATAACGGAGCGAATATATTGTTTGTATATGAGTGATTTTGTTTCCTGCTGGTGTCCAAAGTTTGTGCCTGTTAGTACCCTGAGCGTGTTAAGTCTTGACGTACATTTGTTTTTAATGTCCTGAATGTGGTTTGCAAAAGATAATGATGTGTTGTATGTGACCCCAAGTATTTTGGTCCTGTGAGTGTGTGGAATGTTGGTGTTGTTTAATGTAAGCTGTGGAGTTGGCTGGTGTTCTTTTCTTTTATGTTGCTTGTAAGCAAGGTGATGATTGATGTTGTGGGCGCTACTTTGAGTCTATTGTGTGTGAGCCAGTCTTGTATACGCTTTATGTATGTTTGTAGGTTATTTGTAGCGGTGTCGATGTTGTTGTGGGTGGATGTTAGAGTGATGTCATCTGCATATGATGATAAGGTAAGCTTGTTATCTATGGGTGTTGGAATGTCATGCATGTATAAGTTGAACAGTGTTGGTGAGAGAACAGAGCCTTGAGGAACCCAGTTGGGAAAAAGCTTGTTTTTGGATGACTTGCCATTAAATGTGACATGTGAGTGTCTTCCTCAAAGATAGTTGCTCAGCCACCTTTTGATGTTATTGTGCATGTTTGTATTGAGTATTTTGTTTATGAGAGGGAAGCGTGGGATAACATCAAATGCTTTACTAATGTCTATTGTTGCTAATAGTGTACGTTGAGCTGGTCGTCTGGAGTTGATGCCATCCATGATGTGCTGCGTGAGGTTAGTGAGTAATGTCGTGGTCGAGTGGTGAGGTCTGAATCCATGTTGAGTAGGCGATAGTGGTATGTGCGGATTGGTGATTTGTAAGATTAGTCTTTCTGTTACTTTGGAAGGTGTGCATAGTAAAGTAATGGGTCTATAGGAAGCTGGTTCTGTTGGATTTTTGTTTGGTTTGAGTAGTGTAATAATTTTACCTTGTTTCCATATGTCAGGAATAATACAGTGTTGGTATAAATATGTGCTGATATTTGTGAGAGCTAGTATTCCCTGTGGGACCAAGTGTTTAAGGTGTATGTTAGATATGTTGTCTGGTCCAGTAGCCTTCGAATTCTTAATGTTTTTGGTGATCTTGGTGGTCTGATCTGTATTGAAGGGTGTAATGGTCGTGTCGAGTATGTAGGTTTTCTTGTGTCTGGCTGTTTGTCTGTCTGCGTGTTTCTGGTTGTTGTCTCTGTTTACGTGACTTATCTTTGTGTAGTGATTAACTAGACTGTTAGCTTGTTGTGTATATGTTGGGATATTATTTTGGCTGCGACAGATAGCCGCGTGTAAAGTGTGAATGCCGCTGTTAGAGTGGGTAATGCTGTTTATAGTCTTGTATAGCCTGGATGTAACTGTGGAGTGGTTTAGTGTTGTTATGAATTCCCTAAATATTTCTGTTTGTTTTTCCTTGAGTTTGTTGTTTATTTCTGTGTTCAGCTGTTGTATCTGCTGTTTTATGACTTCTGTGTGTGGTGTTTGTGTGTTATGTTTGAGGGTGTTACGTTGCCTTGTGAGGTGGGCTATTTCTCTAGTGTAATCTGGGTTGTATTGCCTAATGTTGCCTTTGGGTATGTATTTGTTTGCATTATTGATGATCTGATTGAATGTCTTGAGTGTTGTATTGATGTTTATGATGGGAGTGCTGTTTAATGTGGTGAATTGTTCCTCAGTCTGTATTTTGAACTGTTCACAATCAGTTTTCTTGTCATTTCTGTAAGTGTGCCTAAGGCTGTTGGGGCAGAATGTAGAATGTGTTGTAATGATGATGGGCAGGTGGTCTGATGACAGTTGTTTTTCTATTCTCCAGTGTGTGTGTTCCTAGTGAGGGGGAGCAGAACGTTATGTCTGGGGAGGAGTTTGAGTATCCTGCTTGATGTGGTATGTGTGTATGTTCTTCTGTGTTGTTAAGAATGAAGAGGCTGTTTAGTTGTGTGGCTATGTTGGCGCCTCTGGTGTTGTTTTGGTTGTGCAGGTACCAACTAGTGTCTTTAGCGTTGAAGTCTCCTCCTAAGATGACATTAGTGAGAGGCCAGATTGTGTAACTGTGGATTGTAATTGGCTGGCACCTGAGGTGAACTATCTGGTGGGATGTAAATGTTGATGAGTGTGGTTTGTGTTTTGCACGTGTTTTAATGTTAATTGCCTGTATTTCTATCGTGTTATCTGCTTGGATTGTGTTTGTAATGTTTTGGGTGGCATCAGTGTAGCTAATGCTTTTACGTATGTAAGTGATGAGTTCAACCCCGTGACCCCCAGTACGATCTTGACGGATCGCCGTGAAGTCAGGGATGGTGGGTGTTTTGTGTGTGCGTTTTAGTTTTGTTTCTTGTATAAGTGCTATGTGAATGTTTTGTTTGTGTACGAAATCCCTAAGCTGCATGATTTTGTTTGTGAGGCCATCTCCGTTGTACTGTAATATGTTAATATTATACTATCAATTATATTATCAATTAGGTTGCTGTTGTTTGTGAATACCAAATCTAGGCAGTTGTTTTTACTTGTATTTTCCGTTATTTCTTGTGTTAACATAAATTTATCAGCTTGAGCTAGCAGCATTTTTGCCTGCTCCTGGTCTTCCCGTGTTACTCCCTTGTCTTGGTGTATTGTCTTAGTTCTTCCTATCCTTTATATATTTCATAAATGGGAAATTAAAATCACCACAGAATATAACATTTGGTGCTGGGGAGTGTAGATCTTTCATCCAGTTCCTTACCTCTGTGATGGTATCTGAGAATTTTTTAGTTGGCGTGTTCCTGGGTCTACATATTACAATTAGTACCATATTTAATTTTCCAACTTTTGCTGCTACAGATTCTACGTAGTTGTTTGAAGTACTTATAGCCATTTCTGCCATGTTTTTCGTGTGTATAAACGGCCCATCCTCCTTTACGCTTTACTGTTCTGTCGGCTCGAAGGATGTTATAGTTGTCAATTTGTATTTCTTTTGTGTCGAGACAAAACTCGCAGTTTCCACAGTTCGCCTGGCAGTCCTTTAGATGGGTTTCCATGAGGCATGTAAAGTCTGCTCTTGTTTCTTGCACGAGTACTTTCAGGTATGTGACTTTGTTCAGGGAATGGTTTGGTTTAAGGCTCTGAATGTTAATTAGGATTATTTTTATTTTTTCGTTTTCGTTTTTCCATTTATGTTGTTCAGATTCATTTTCCACTGGTGGTGCATGTTTCGTTGCCCTGTGATCCTCCAAGAATTTTCCTTTCTTTATCTGTTTCGATACCTGTTCTCCCGATATCGCATATAATATCTTTCTGTATTTATTCTGTACGGCTCTCGGATCCCCATATTTGTCAGTTGGCTTTGTATGTGTTGGATGGTATTTAATAGTTGAATTGTGGTGGCTACATCTTAAAAATTGATAGCCCTCTTTGTTGCTGGTATTGCCTGCTCACTTGTCGCGTTCCTTTGAGGGTAGTAGTAACAGCATTTCTGCTCGTAGTTGCATCCCCCATATCTTACATATGTTTTGCAGATAGTAAGGTGGTGGAACTTGCATTTTTTTCTCAAATTTACGAAGTCTATTTTCTTAATGGAAGTTGCATAAAGTGGGCTGTGCATAGACGCATTGCCCATCCCGGTATCTGCAATGCCCTTTTGCATAATATTTACATGATATTTTCTACGTCTCCATTTCTCGTCGTCTGTTTATTTTCTATTTTTAGTTTTTGGCATCTTTTTATCATTATCATTATTTTTATCATTATCATTTTCTACGTTTCTAGTTCTTATCGTTTGTTTATTTTCTATATTTTTCTTTTTATCATTATCCTCGTGAGGCAGTTTCACCATATCGCAGATTGTACTTGTTTCTTTTCTTTCTTTTATAATAGTGTCTTCTTTTCGTGTTATGTTTTCATTGGTTCTATTTTCATTTGTTCCTCTCTCATCTACACCGTCTCGCTTTGGGCATTTCGGTGGTTCTCTTTTCCCCCATTATTCTCTCCTTTTCTATCGCATTCCTGTTCGTATTCTCCATTTCTTTAAATACCGTAAATGTGTTTACAGTCTCGGTTCATGCGTCACACAGAAATTTGATCCCCCGTGATTTGTTTGACATTCGACACGAGGGATATTTTCCTATCACCCCAATTCATACAGATAAAGTCGTGCAATTTTTGACAGAAATCACACATGATTGCTACATTTTCAGTTGTTTCTAAATTACGCAAGTTGCAAATTAGGTGAGAATTTCAACCCATAGCCGTGTTATTTATTACTGTAGTGGCTCAACGCACACACACACACACACACACACACACAGTGACATAGCATCAATTTTATTCTAAAAATTAATTTTTATGTCAATAACTTACCAATTATTACATAAAAATGATCCTACCTAAGTTGAATGAAATGACTGACCCATATAAGATAATGTTCGTGATAGAAGATAATAACAATCATTAACAATAATTTCAAATATGTGAATTTGTGTGAATGAATTTATAAGTATAATTCGCAATGACTGGAGGTTAAGGTCAGGTCAACCGAATTATTTTTCTCAGTTTTATATATACAGTATACGAGGGCCACTCAATATATTTTTCCCACCTTTTTTTTTCTTTCCGAGTTTCCTTGGAAGTTCCAGAAATTTTGTACACAAGTAGTTACATACCTTTTTTACAAGTTTTTATTTTTCCACATAGTCTCCATCCTTTTCTACGGCTTTCCTCCACCTCGAAACAAGGGCATTTATTCCTTGCTGGTAAAAGTCCGCTGGGTTCAGCTGGAGCCACCTCTTAACTTCCTCAACAACCTCATCGTCACTCTGAAACTTTCTTCCACGAACAGCATCCTTCATTGGCCCAAACAAATGGAAGTCTGAAGGTGCCAGATCCGGGCTGTATGGAGGGTGGGGTGACACAGTCAAGCGTATCTTTGTGATGGCCTGTCTTGTTTGCAAACTGTTGTGTGGTCTTGCGTTATCGTGCAAAAGAAGGACGTTTTCCAGTTTTCTCTCCGGTCGAACTCGCTTTACACGTCTCTGGAGTCTCTGTAGCAATATATGCCTCTGAGTTCATTGTTTGTCCTTTTTTCATAATGTCCACCAGAATCACCCCTTTCATGTCCCAGAAGATGGTGGCCATAACCTTTCCTGCAGAGGGAACCATTTTGAACTGTTTTTTGCGTGGGAAGTCTGCATGATGCCACTCCATGGATTGGCGTTTTGTTTCAGGTTCAAAGTGGTGTACTCAAATTTCATCCCCAGTCACAATTCGTGAAAGGAAGTCATCCCCTTCTGTCTCGTATCGAACCAACGACTCGAAAGCAATTTCTTTTCTTTGGGCTTTGTGATCTTCAGTCAGTTCGCGAGGAACAAACCGTGAACACAGTTTTGAGTATCGAAGTTGCTGAATTATCGTATTCACACTTCCTTGACTAATTCCTAGCTCCAGTGATAGCTCCTAGTACGTGACGCGCCGATTTGATCGAATGATGCTGTTAGCACGTTACACAGTGTGAGATGTCACAGCCGTTGCCGGGCGACCGCTGCGTTGCTCATCATCGAGGCTGGCTCTCCCTCTCTCTGATGATCTCACGTTTAGACCAGCGTCCAACTGTGCTTCGATCAACAACAGCATCTCCGTAAACGTTTTGTAGACATTTGTGAATATTTCCAACTGTTTCCTTCTCTGCGGTTAAGAACTCGATAACAGCTCTCTGTTTACGACGCACATCACTGTCAGACGCCATTTTGGAAACTGCGTTAACTATCGGTTTTATACAAGCGCGTTTAAAAGCGGTTTTATACAAGGAGGGGAGGTTCAAACTGGAAAAATCCGGTTATGTGAAGCGCAGAACGTTCAAACTTACGGCCCAAAAGACATTTCAGCCCCATGGCCTATTATTTAGCTAAGAAAAAAGGGTGGGGCAAAAAATATTGAGTGCCACTAGTATATATATATATATATATACACAGGGTGTTTCAGGAGGAAAGGTCAATACTTCGGGAGGTGATAGTATCGGTCATTGTGAGAACAAAAGTTCATATGAACATGTGTCTAATTCTGAATGGTTACGGAGATAGAGCTGTTTGAATCTGATGCGCGCGCAGCTCTTCCTCCCCCTTCCCTCCCCTATAACCTTGAACCATGTAAGCTGTAATGTAAGCATGTAACATAAGCCAATCGACAGCTGACTGTTGTGAGTGACATTGTTTGGTATTTGAAGCAGTGTTAAGAATGCCACACACCTTCACACATGCCGAATATCCAGATATGGTGTATGTCTACGGTTTTTGCGATGGAAGTGCAACAGCTGCTGTTGCAGAATACCGTCGACGGTTTCCGAATCGCAGAATTCCGGATCGAAGTGTTTACCAGGGTTTTCAACACATTGCGTGAGATTGGTACACTTCCCAGCGCTCATGTTTCATCTGAACGTGAAGGTCAACAAGATGTGGATCAAGTGGAAAACATTCTTCAGTTGGTAGAGCGTAGTCCTACTACTAACTCACGAAGAATTTTTACACGTCTCGGTGTACCACACACAAGAGTATGGCGAACATTACGTGAGGAAGGCTTGCATCCATATCATGTACAGCGTGTATAACACCTTCAACCAGGAGACGCTGCCATGCGACTGGAATTTTGTCATTGGGTAAATGCTAATCGCCGATTGCTTCAATTAATACTGTTCAGCAATGAAGCTATTTTCACCCGTGACGGTAGCAACAATACTCGTAACTCTCATCGGTGGTCAGACGAAAATCCAAATGCCACTGTGGAAACAAATTTTCAACATCGCTTCTCTGCCAATGTGTGCTGCGATATCATCGATGATCAGCTGATTGGCCCTGTTACTTTAGAGAATCGTCTTACAGGACAAAGTTACCTAGAATTTCTGCAAAATGAATTGCCATGACTATTGGAGGATGTTCCTTTGGCTACACGCGCTGGTATGTACTTTCAGCATGACAGAGCTCCTCCAAATTCTACCCGTCTGGTGATGCAATACCTAAATCAAACTTTCCCTGGTCGATGGATCGGCCGCTGTGGTCCCATTCAATGGCCACCAAGGTCTCCAGCTCTCTCTCCGCTAGATTATTGTTTGTGGGGGTGGATGAAAAGTCAAGTTTACAAAAGAAAGGTGGATACACGAGACGAATTGCTCGCGCGCATTTTGGATGATGCTGCCCGCATAAAGGAACGTCAAGATCAACTCAGACGAACAACACGCGATCTTCGCACACGAGTTGCAAAGTGCATTGAGGTTGACGGTGGGATTTTCGAAAACGTATTGTAAACTGTAATAAATTTGTCATTTCTGTATCTGATACCATTCAAAATGCCAATGTTTAAACATTAAATGTTAGAAACAGTAATTGGCTTCTCTTTCTTGATTACCATTAACAATGCTTTTGTATTCGTAGATTCAAACAGCTCTATCTCAGAATTAGACATGTTCATATGAACTTTTTTCTCACAATGACCGATGCTATCACCTCCCGAAGTATTGACCTTTCCTCCTGAAACACCCTGTGTGTGTGTATATATATATATATATATATACACTGTGTGTGTGTGTATATATATATATATATATATACACTGTGTGTGTGTATATATATATATATATATATATATATATATAGAGAGAGAGAGAGAGAGAGAGAGAGAGAGAGAGAGAGAGAGTACTGAAGATTGTTATAAACATGTAAAAATAATTTGAAAGCTCGTTAAATACTATTTAGCACGCTTCGATAAATATGATTAAGAAGTCAGCTCGACGAATTACGGTGAATGAGTGTACGATGCAAGTCTTTGAAACGAATGTTCAGTGAAGTAAAGGAAACCTTCCTCCGTAATTATGAAACTTGTTCACTGATACGATACGTGTTAGACACCGTTAATAATTTTAATATTTAATGATTGACTCGGTTTTCATTTAATTTTTATATTAAGATTATAGCGTTGAAGATTATACAGGGTAAGCCACAAAAAATATACCCAATTTCAAAATGAAACTACAAGATAACCATACAAGATAGGTTTGAATAAAAAAATGCATTGAACAGGTGGAAGTCAAAATATTTTTTTCTAAATAACCCATTTCTTTTGTGTTACGGGTTACAGGTTGCATATTCAAAATGCGTGCTGTCATAATTACCTGTAACCTGTAACAAAAAAAAAGGGTTATTCAGTAAAATATTTTGACGTTGGCCTGCTCAATTCATTTTATTATTAAATCGTATCTCGTATGGTTATCCTGTAGCTTCACTTTGAGATCGGGTGCGTGTATATATATATATATATCGGGTGGTCCGAAAAAAATGACGCATTTTTTAAAAATTAATATCTCAGTAACCCCCTTCCTTATCATGACAATTTTTATATGCAAGATACTTTCAAACTTCTTTTTTTGAATGCAAGAAACGGAATTCTGATATCTTTTATAGTTTTCTCGCAATTAACAAAAGTAACAACATGGGTCAAAAAAACGAATATCATGAGAAAGGAAAAATTTAATCAGAAATTTAACTAATTAATTTACAGTAAATGATCGATTGGACCACCACTCTGTTGACACACTAATCTAAGTCTTTTCTTCCACACAAAAATAATACTTCTTACTTCATTAATGCCAATTTCTTGCCAAGATTCAAGTATTTTACTTTTAATTCTGATTCGGTGAATTTTTCTCGTCGACCTCGGTAAACCTTCTCTTTTAGTAACTCCCAAATTGAGTAGTCCATAGGATTACAATCTGGGCTTTGTGGTGGCCACTCATTTTTCGTTATTAATTTTGGTGTATTGCTAATCAGAAACGACTGTGTGGCGTAGCTTGCAAAGCTGGGCACTTGCGGTATTTTTTGCGGTACTGCGGTACTACCGCACTACCAAACCGGTACCGCATAACGCAGTACCGCAAAGGATCGCTGAAAGTACAGCAGTACCGCTACCGCATTCAAATTTCCCGCGGTACTTTCCGCGGTACCGACAAACACGACTTTTCAAAAAATTAACACTTTTTTTGAAGTAAACCTTATTACAGGAGTACAGTAAGACGAATGCTGCGTGTGTTGCATCAGCCTAACTCTAGACACGTTAAGTTTTCGTTCAGAACATGTTACGTTGCCATCCTATCACAACGCCTCAGTGCAGTGCTTGCTTTTGAGCCGGTTGCACGTGTGTTACATTTCTGTGACAAAGATCGATTTTTAGCCATTATGGCAGAAAGTTCAGGTGCGAAATCGCCGATATGCAATTTCTGAAAATATGTGCTATTACTTGTGTTGTTCTGTGTGCAGTACCGCAGTACCGCAGTACCGCGGAACGCACCAGGGGGACCTGAAAAAGTACCGCAGTACCGCGTAACGCACTGGCATGCTGAGGTACCGCAGTACCGCGTAACGCACCCCCAAATTTTGGTACCGCGCCCACCACTGGTAGCTTGTATACGACGGTGCTCCATCTTGTTGAAATATGAAATCATTTTCTTGATACAGGCGACGACAATCCGGCAACAATTTTGTTCTTAAAAGTTCAATGTAATTTGCAGAATTCACCTTTGTCTTTTCAGTTTCAATAAAATGAACATCTGTCTTGCCATTCCAAGAGACCCCTGCAGATATCATAACCTTTTTGGAGAATCTTGACGTTTCATGATACAATCTGTTTATTGAAATGTCACACTTTTTACCACGCCCGTAGACAACATCATTTTGACGGTTTCGCGGAATTTCTAGAGTGAAATCTTTTTCATCCGTGAAGACTATCTTTTTAATATCAACGACAGAGAAATTATCAAGTAACTTTCTGCACCTTGTTTTTCTTTTATCCTTAACAGTATCACTTTTTCTAGAAGATACTATTCTTTTGAAGGCTTTTAGTTTTTGTGCTTTAATTAGTCGGTGTACAGAAGTCTTTCCAATATTCAAATGTTTAGCAATTGTTCTTTGTGACAAATGCTTCCTGGTTTATCTTCTTGAGAGCAGATTTTATCGTTGATGTAATCCACATTTTCTGGAACCGAAGCTGTTTTTGGTCTACCGCTTCCTGGTTTTCTGGCAGTACTTCCCGATTCGCGAATCTTCTTTAAGAGTCTTTCCACTGCACGCCTTTTCCACTTTTTGCCGGGAAACTCTCGCAATAACCTTCCAGTCTTCCATCCTTTTTCACAGTAACAATTTTTAATGAGAATACGATCTTCCTCTGACAACATCATTAAGGGTACTGACGAATTGTTAAAAAATAAAAATATCCACAATTTGACTTGTTCATTCCTGTAGAGTTTTGTAATAACTTGCAAAAATATCGCATGATATCGTATAAAAATGATATCGTATAAAATGATATCGTATAAAAAACGGATATTATATTGCGATTTTTGTTTTTTTGACCCATGTTGTTACTTTTGTTAATTGCGAGAAAACTATAAAAGAATCAGAATTCCGTTTCTTGCATTCAAAAAAAGAAGTTTGAAAGTATCTTGCATATAAAAATTGTCATGATAAGGAAGGGGGTTACTGAGATATTAATTTTTAAAAAATGCGTCATTTTTTTTCGGACCACCCGATATATATATAATATATATTATTATATATATATATATATTATATATACACACACACACACACACGAGGGGCAGTCAGAAAATAAGTTTACACGGCGTATAATTTCGTAAAGGACCTACATTGATTATGTTTGTATCGGGTGAATTCGTTAATCATTGTTGGCAACACTGCACGTCGATTCGGCTGGCATCTACCGTACATTGGTTATATGAGTCAGTTGAACATGGCGGCTCGACTGAAACAGTGCCCTGCCCTACGGAGCAGTCCAGGACGTTTACGTTTAATGGCCGCTCGTAAACGTTCCAGTGTTGAACAATATGCAGCTACATTGATTGTTGTGCCTTTTTGCATGACGTCTGCGAGCAAAACGCCTTTGTAGTCCCAAAACACGGTAACCATCACTTTGCCAGCGGACCTCACAATCTTGAACTTCTTTGGTCGTGGGGACACAGGGTGTTTCCATTCCATGCTGGCACGTTTTGTTTCCGGAGGACGGTGATGAACCCATGTCTCGTCTCCTGTGACAATGCGCTCGAGAAATTCTTGACCACTGACAAGCTCGGAATAACGTTGCAGAAATGACAGGTCACTGTTCCACCATGTTCAACTGACTCATATAACCAATGTACGGTAGATGGCAGCCGAATCGACGTGCAGTGTTGCCAACAATGATTAACGAATTCACCTGATACAAACACAATCAATATAGGTCCTTTAGTTACGAAATTATACGCCGTGTAAACTTATTTTCTGACCGCCCCTCGTGTATATTACACGGTGAACCAAAAGTAGGTGGACAGTAGGTTGAATACGGTTTGTGTTATATTATATTATAACTATGGTGTTCATTATAACTATGGTGTTTGTGTTATATTATATTAAATATTATAACTAAATTTACTTAAATTTTATTTTGTATTATAGTATACAAAAAAATTAAATATGTATTCTCAAAATAAACGTTATCATTTACTGTCCACCTACATTTGGTTCACCCTATATATATATATATATATATATAATATATATATATATATATATATATATATATATATATATATATATATATATATATATATAATAGGGGTGAAATTGGTACTTCTTAGAAATTCGTTCCAAATTTAAAAAACTGGAATAGCTCAGAGGAAATGATGCCAAGCAATATTTCATGACATTCCATAGAAATTAGGACAGGGTGCCTTGAGGAAAGAAAAACGCACACAAAACTATCTAAATTGGTAAAATATAAAAGTAATGTATTTTAAATTTGCTTTTGATATCCGTCTCTTGCGCTTTAGGTTTTACTGCATGAATGCACAGCGTATTTTAAATATAAAAAGGGTTGACAAAAGTAAATAGACACCTTCGGTTTTTCCATACTTCTTAAGTTAATAAATCATAATAAATTTATTGAATCAATATATTTAGAATCGTGTTGCTTTCCCCTTTCCATTATGTAAAGGTGACACACGTTCTGGCATTCCAGTGATGAGTTTTGCCATTTGTTCTTGAGGACAATCATCTTGATGTCTATTTACGTTTGTAAATACTCTGTAAACTTAACACATAAATACAAAACAAAATTATCTTACATATATATTGGTCCCTGACCAGCCATGCGGCTGGCTACGAGGGCAGGAGATCAGACAGCAATTCCCTCCTTCACCAAATCCCGCAAATGAGGCGGAATACTGCAGAGGGGTTGACCACAGGTTGATCCTGAACCATTGTTCAAACTCACATAAAGTAGCATAAAGTATATATATATATATATATATATATATATATATATATATATATATATATATGGGATAGAACTCAGAATGGTCCCCTGAGAAACTTTTATGTTACACACAGACCGCGCATGGAACAAGAAACTCTTCTGGGAAAATTAAATCCACTATAGTCTGCATAAGTAATGGTAAATGACAAACACTATAGTAAATGCAAAAAAACTTCACTTTTTTCTACGTGAAGGTCACAATATGAAAATAAAAACCCACTCTAATAGACAGAGTTTATTTCCACAACAGTTTCGACGCCCACTGGCATCCTCCTCGGGTGGATACAGAAACACGAGGAGGATGCCAGTGGGCGTCGAAACTGTTGTGGAAATAAACTCTGTCTATTAGAGTGGGTTTTTATTTTCAAACACTATAGTGTTCCCTTTCCATGATGTTAGCCCGACGTGGGCAACGGGTCATTCGCAAAGAGGCCCCAAAATACAGCTTCCCTCACCAGCTAGCTGCCAAGCAGATAGGATCCAGCTTTGGGACAGGATCTATGGTTTAAAGCAGCTTAGCCCCATTATATTTAGAACCTCAATATAAGCAAGAAACTCGTTGCATTCACGTCGGATTGAATACATCAAAGAAAAAGGGGTAACTATTGTATTTGTAGCCAAAACCCAAAACTTAAACCTCAACTTGGAAATTGAGCGTCCACTTTTCAAGGCACATAACACGTCCATTTAATGATGGGAAGAGTTCTTGTTCCATACACGATCTGTGTATATATATATATATATATATATATATATATATATACTTACGTATTAACGGGGGGGCCACCACATATTGATGATTGGTTAGGTTAAGTTGTAATATTTTCGTTAGTTGAAAATTTCTAATACATCATATTTTTTAAATAGCAATATTTTTTTAAATATTTTTTTATAGAATTTTCTGAAAAAAATTAATTAAAGTTAACCACAAGTACAATTTCGTCAACCCGGAAACTGGTACTCACACACAAGAGATCGAAAGGCTCTGAGAATCAGCTAAGTGGAGGAATAAAAAGCATCGAGGCACTGCACGCCATCACCTAGAGTCATATCTTGCTGAATTTATGTGGCGACAGTTGGTACATGATCACGATCCATTCAATTCCATTCTTAATGCTATTAAAAATTTTTGGCCTTCAAAAACAAATGTTGTTTCTAATGTGTAACATGTATTAATCATTGTAAATATTTGAAATACAAATCATTGTAAGTATTTTGTATTAGAAATTTTCAACTAACGAAAATATTACAACTTAACCTAACCAATCATCAATATGTGGTGCCCCCCCCCCGTTAATACGTAAGTATATATATATATATATATAGTAAAATCACATAATAACACGTGATCTTATTAATAAGCAAACAACCCTGTGGTTGTTTGCTTATATATATATATATAGTATATGATATATTTATTTATTTATTTATTTTTTATATATGTAATATGATAACATAACTAATAGAATAAAAGAGAGATTCCATCTAAACTGCATTCACAGTTGACATATTTGGAAGAATAGTGTTTAGGCTCGTTCTTTCGCTTCTTCAGTATGGTAAAAACTCATGATTCTGTGATGAAGATAGTCGAAATGTAGGGATAAGTTATCTGCTATACTCTTTCTATAGTTAAATAAAAGTAAGTATCTCGATAAGTTACGAGGTATTTGTTTGTTCAAGGTAACTTAATTATTATTTGACAAGGGCCAGTTTATTAATGTCCTTGTGTACCTTGAACAAAATTCTTTTCTACGACTCGTATCTGGAAAATACAAGTTTCTAATGTATTTTGCGCAGTTATCCCACACCAATGACTGGACAATATACAGTAAGTAAAGGACAGGAGTTTCGTAGTGATTAAGCATCATGTCCTTTGGATTATATACTTCAGTTTCAACATTATGACAACATTTTCGGAAATGTTTTTGGACACATAACTTATGTGGTCTTTCCAAGATAAATCATTGTCGAGCATTGTCGTAATTTCGAATTTAAATCGAAGAATATTATACTGTCACTTTACAAGTCCCTAGTCAGGCCTCACTTAGAATATGCCGTTCAGTTTTGGTGTCCATATTTGCGTGAGGATATTGATAGGTTGGAAAGGGTTCAGCGACGCGCCACGAAACTAATTCCGTCACTACGCAACGAGTCTTACGAAAATAGGATTAAAGAGTTAGATTTGCATTCACTCCAGACTAGGAGATTAAGAGGGGAGTTTATTGAAGTTTTCAAAATCATTAATAAAATCGATAACGTAAATGTTGACAAATTGTTCATTTTCGAGAATAGCAATACTCGTAATAACGGACTTAAATTACGTGGTAGACGTTTCATTACTAACATCGCTAAAACCTTTTTTACGTTTAAAGTAAGTGATAAATGGAATAATCTTCCCACGCCCGTCGTGAACTCTACCACCGTAAATATGTTTAAGAACCGTTTAGATAGGCATTTTAAAAATATTAACGTCTTTTAAAATAATAAAACAATTAACAACAGGAGCTCTGGGGGTGATAGTCGAGGTCTGAGTTTGTTGACGATTGATGCCAACTTGTGACATGCCAGCGTGTGACATGCCAGCGTTAAATTTATATTATTAAAAAAAAGGAAAAGGGAAAAAAAGAACAGAGAAAAATTAGATTAACACGAACTTAGATGTAGCTCGTAGCATAAACTAACCCACCTTTTGTTATACTCTACTCATCTTCTCTTTACTTGCATGTCTGTAGTTTGCATGGTATGACAGTGTTTCTTTGAGTTAAGACTGTGTTTGCATGG
This sequence comes from Bathynomus jamesi, assembly GCA_023014485.1. Classification (NCBI taxonomy): domain Eukaryota; kingdom Metazoa; phylum Arthropoda; class Malacostraca; order Isopoda; family Cirolanidae; genus Bathynomus; species Bathynomus jamesi. Next base: position 214,707 of record JAJOZX010001254.1, read on the forward strand.
TTTGTAAGCATTTTTATTTTACTTCTTTTCATCTTTCACCCCTTTCCTACTCTCTTCGACTATTTTTCCGACTTGTTGGCAGTGGCCGGCGGATACTAATGGTGAGTCTTTCTTTCTCTTTTTCTGAATGAATGTTAACCCACGAATGAGAGGTTTTGCTACTTACTTAACTCCTTATTCTCTTCTTTAACTCCCTATTCTCTTCTTTTAACCCCCTACTCTCTTCTTTCTCTCGGGCTAACCTTAGAGTGGATATTAGGGTCTTTGTTAGCCTTAGCTTCTGTAGATTTGTAGATCATCATCACTATCATTATCATTATCATAAAGGAGTTAAGAATTTTTTACAATAACGCTTTTCATTCCATCAAAATTGAGTACTGAAAATACTTTAATTAAAGAATTTGACGATTTTATTAATATTATTTTTTATTTATTTAAAGATTGAAATCGATGATCTGAAAAGTCCCTGGAAGCAGATTACAAAGACAAGCTATATATAAGCGTAGGTAAAACCGCTCTCTTACATTAAAGCCTTCCTTTTAGTGAAGAGAGATAGAACAAACATTTTCAAAGATTAAATTGGAGGACTTGCATATGTGCGTATGCGTGTAACTCCCAAGCCTTCCGTGTATTTACAACACTTGGGAATAGCTTTTTATTTCTCACTGTTGGTGTGTAGCATATATTAACACTTTCTGTCCCAAATTATTGTTTTGAGCTAAAAAAAAAAAAAAAATTTTGAACACTTAAAAATGTTAAAAATAGGTATGGAAACATAAACGAAACTTTGCTTAGAAATTTATTTAATTAATTACACTAGAAATTATGATTCCATTGACACGATCAAGTAATAAGAGAAACTAACATAACTTTGGTACTTTGAAACAAATAAAAGCAATATTTGTCCTGTGCTAAACACAATGGCAAACCCGCCCATACTACTTTGAATGGAATGCATTAAAACAGTTTTTGTCCTTTGTTAAACATAATGGTACATCACACTTTCTGCATTTTAGACGAAAGTAGCCCTTCATGCTGTTTCTGCATCTCTTTTTGGGTTCTAAATGCTCAAGCCACTGTCCAAAAACTTCCAGATATTGCTATACAGTTAATTGTTATATTCAAATGCTATAAAGCATCATTGAAGCTAATCTCTCTCTCTCTCTCTCTCTCTCTCTCTCTCTCTCTCTCTCTCTCTCTCTCTCTCTCTCTCTCTCTCTCTCTCTCTCTCTATATATATATATATATATATATATATGAGAAGTTGACCATCTTCAATGTCGTAAAATGCTATTAAATATAAGCCGAGAAAGAAATGTTAAGAAATGACGACGATTCGCATTCACTCTGCGTGACCTCCTCAAACAAAAATGATTTATTGAAATATGGAAAGGGGTTATATGTAGGTACAGTTTATTTCAATAAATCATTTCTGCCTGAAGAGGTCACACTGATTGGATGAGAGAAGCACCAATTTTTATCTTTTGCGAAGTCCGTGAAACTTTTGATGATATACGAAAGTTCAGACCTTGATTTTCTTTATTGATAAACCCTTTCGTGGTGGATAGGATTAATGGCGGATTTCCAATCCCAGATCCGTGGTAAGAGATATATATACCTATATATATATATTAGTGATGTATCGAATGTCAGATTTCAGACATCCGCGGATGTGGATGCGGATGTTCATGCATAAATTTGTCAGCTTGATAATATGATAGTTTAAATTCATACTTAATTTATTAATTGACTTTCGATTTTTGGTTACTTATAAATATTAGATATTCGATAATATTAGATATTAGATATTAGATAATATTATTTTGTAATTATAATTTTTTAACATACATACACTCTTCTCTTTTTGGAAGTTTTCGCCACACAACTGTGTGTTACCAGGATGTGGGAAGGGGACCTAACTCGTCTTGCTTATGACATTGTTATGTACTGTAGTATAAACAATTAATTATAGTCCGGTAGCACAGACCCTGATTTTACTGGAACCCTGCATTGTTTGTGAAAGCAAATTTTTACATATTTTGAAAGCGTATACCACCCTATTCAAGAATCCATCGGGTGTACACCTGACCCCCGCTTGGCTTTTTCAATATGGCCGCCATTTTCCAAGATTGCCGGCGAAACTGAAAAATCCCATATCCTGGTCAATACTTGATGGATTTTGATGATCCTGGTGTCATTTCTAGAGTTTTTTAGGATGATGAGTCGATCTGGAGGGGTTGCAGATACTTTGGGAGTCGTTTTGACCCACATTCGTCAATACTCAAGGTCATTGGAGGTCAAACGCACCCCCACCCCCCCCCCCCCCGAAATAAGGAATATCCCGTATCCCGGGCAGTCGTGAAGATATTTTGGTGATCTTTCTGACGTTTTTATGGTTTTGGGCGAGACTGAGTAGTTCTATAGGGTTTAAAATGAAATCAGGGATTATTTTCCCCATGGTAAGGTGAATTCCAATATGTCTAATTATTCCTCTTATTTTTTTCAGTTTGTTGAGATTATTGCTGATGGTGCTACCCACCTGGTGGTTTGATGACGTCTTGGTTGTGCTGATTCAAAAATTATTTTTTGACTGCTGAATATGGAGAATATACCAGGTGAGCATTGTTTAGTTTTCATTTGCTGAGGATAAATTATTTCAATGCGATTTGTACTCTGAAGAATGGGTAAAGAAAATTCTTATTTTTCAGGTTCTACAAAAGCTGCAGACGAATGTTTCTTCAAGGATTTCCTGCGTAGCTGTCCTGGAGGTCAGAAAGGTCTTTCAAATTGTTGTCACAAGAACTGTGTTTCCACTTATGTGTCCAAGCGGAATTTATCAGCATTCATGAAAAAGAGAGAATGTGATACCCCTACAGTAGAGCCAAAAAGACTACGTAGTGCTGTTCTCAGTGAAGGCCCAGTATATGACCCTCAAAAACACTGTCTCTCTCGTTTGAAAGTCAGTGAGTGTATATTACCCGAGAAACATGACATCAAAGTTCCGGTGCAATACCACATTCCAGCATCTAGGTTTATGACCGATAAGCTTGGTGATAAAAAAACAAATCACAAAGATGTGTTGATAGAAATAGATGTGTTGATCAAAATGTGCTCAGAGCCCACTACACTGTGGCGAACTGACTCGATGCACTAAAGTGTGACCCACCACCACTTGATCCTGTGCATTACGGGTGGGAGAGAGACGAAGCAGAGTTCTCATCCCAAAAACAGTTGGTGAAGGAGTGTGCTTAGCACCAGATTAAGTTCTGAAGCTAATCAGATGTGGGTGTGAATCACAATCAGCATGCAGGGGGAGTCGCTGCGGCTGCATGGGACGCGGAATCCCTTGCACAATGTTCTGTGCATGTGACAGCGGCTTGGATTGCAACAATCCATTGACTCAAAACGCAAACGAAGAGCAGACTGATGATCCTGACACAACCATGTCTTTTGATATTTGCCCCCAATAAATGGTTACCTAATGTGAATAACCATCAAAGTTGTCAATGCCAATCCCCCAGCTAGGTGTGAGCTAGGGTTATGTCATTTAAGCATTATGATCTGGTTTTATCTGCAGAAAAGATGTTAAGTGCTCAGCAGTTAGCTAGATTGTAGAAATTGTCACTGAAATAAAGCAAATACAGTGATGTCAACTGTGGCATTATCATATTTCAAGGCCAAACTTTAACCTCAAATGACCTTGACTTGACCCATGGAGTTGCAAAATGATATCCTACTGTTATCATGTGCCTATAAAACTACTCAGTCTCGCCCAAAACCATAAAATGAGATATTCCTTATTTCGGGGGGGGGGACCTCTAATGACCTTGAGTATTGACGAATGTGAGTCTAAACGACTCCCAAAGTATCTGCAACCTCTCCAGATCGACTCATCATCCTAAAAACCCATAGAAATGACACCAAGATCATCAAAATCCATCAAGTATTGACCAGGATATGGGATTTTTCAGTTTCGCCGGCCATCTTGGAAAATGGCAGCCATATTGAAAAAGCCAAGCGGGGGTCAGGTGTATATCCGATGGATTCTTGAGTGGGGTGGTATACGCTTTCAAAATATGTCAAGATTTGCTTTATAACAAACAATGCAGGGTTCCCACCCCGTGCAACCGGATTATTATACAAATACACAACAGACATTGCCACTTACATTAAAGATCAAATGAAGGCTTGCACAAGTTCATATATATATATATATATATATGCTGTAGAAATTGAACTGCAAGAGGACGAGAATCCGAAGGGAGGACGTGAATCAGTGAATCTGTATTTTTATAACTTGAAGATCGTATCATCATTTCCAATTTGTAATAAGAGAAATGAGTTATTATTGGTATTTCAGCATGTTCTGTTTACCGTTATTATTTACCATTTTTCTTTTCTATTATCTCTATTATTTATATTATTATTTCTATTATTATACCGTATTGTTTACCACTTCGTTTTCTATTATTTCGAAAATTATCTAAATTTTCATTCGTAATGACAGAATTAACTAAATGGCAACTTTATTTTATTTTCAGCAAATTCTATTTATATTTGTTATTTTCCTTCGTAAAAATAGAAATGAATCTCAAAAATTTTTGCCTGAAAAGCTCTCATGCTTCCCAACGGCATATTCACATAAGAATACTGTAATTAAATTACTTTCCAATAAAAATACAAAACTTAAACGTTAATGACGTGTATCTTATGTAATATATTCTTTCTAAATAAAGATTATTATTTTATTATTATTATTATTATTATTATTAAAAAAAATAAAGAAAAAAAAGTATATAATACATTGGACAAATTTAAAAAAAAATATGTTCCTTCAACATGCACAAAGCAATGAAATCATTAAGTGTAACGTTCGTCTTGGAGAGAACTTTGAAAATGAAACGAGAAAAGGAATGAAGCGTTACAGAAACTCCATTTAAAATCTGATGTGGAACCATACCAACAACGTTACGGAGAAATTGACGATACGCGATGCAATAACGAACGATTCTAAAGTCAATTTGAAATAATACCACTCTTAAACGGCGGTGAGATTGAGCTGTCGCAGAAAGAACACGAAATGAGAAGTGAATGGCCCAAAGATTAGTGTTAACGATACTTCAAATGGCTTGTTTTGATCTGTAGGCGGCTCTCCTTATTAGGAACACGATATCGGCAATCTAGACGAATGGCTTTTGAACGTGCTTTGATACAAGGAGAATGAATGGGAACAAAGAAGAAAAATTGGTAATCTGGCCGAGGTGACGAGTCAGTCAGAAACGATACTGCAAAGGCCGGCGCTCGGAATTACTTTATTTTCTCACGTATTGACTGAAACTACAGGAGAAAAAAGTGTAGTTGTGAAGCCATATTTCATGATTAATACAAGAACTAGACAAACTTAATACATTTGTACTTAAAATCTGTATGAAATACTTATTTACTCGCTGTGGAAAGTGCAATACTACTACTACTACTACTACTACTACTAATAATAATAATAATAATAATAATAATAATAATAAATACGAAAAATAGTAAAAAAATAAAACTAAATTCCTAACCCAAAAATCTTTTAAAACGGAATTCTTAATCGCCGTGAATGCAACAAAAAGGGGTTTACAAATCCCCCAAATAATGAACCAAAAATATTCGTTATTTTACAATTACGAGTTCTGTTATACAGAAATACGGAAAACTCATATTTAATAAAAAAATAAAATTTTAAAAGTTAAAAAACTTGGGCAATATTTAAAATTTTATTCATAAAAATTTCATCTATGGGAAAAAAAAAAGTCTATTTTACGATATTCAATACTGAATATTGTCATAATTTTTATTCCATAGGTAAATTTACAAATAAATTTACGAATAAAAATATGAATAAAATCTTAAATATCGACCAGTTTTTAAAATTTTTTTAAATTTTATTAAGTATGAATTTTGTGAGAAATACCACACGAAATAAAACTCTGAAAAATGCCAAAACATTATCCCCCCCCCCCCCCCCCCCCCCCCAACCCGACCTCCAAAAATAAAAAAGAATATAGTACCCCACAATAATAAAAAAAAAATTGGAGCCAAAAAAAATCACATTCTTTTAAAATAAGAAGGTACTGCAATATAAACGTATATACAGGGTGGTCCATAAGTCCCAATGAGTTTTAATTAAAGCAAAGATACAAAAAAAAAACAAAGTAAAAAGTTTATAAGTTCAGAAATATTTACTGATTAATCAAAATACAAAATATAACCATCTCGACAAATATTCTTTCCTTAGTAATCGATCACGTATACATACAAATTACGTCAGTAATCGATTTTCGCTTTAATTATAACCGACTTGGACTTATGGGCCACCCTGTACAAGAGATGTTCATAAAAGAATGAAATTAAGAAGGGTAAACTGGTAAATTCATAAAAGAATCAAAAGACGAATATATTCTTTAAAGATTAAAACGTAAACACCATTTAATTAGTATAAATATTATGCTAAAACGTATAGAAATTTGCAGAAAAACATTAAGTAAACGTAATAATATTTAAAGATCTTGTCAATTTCGTTTAGATTAAATGAATGTTACGTAAACTTACGTTTTGAAATGAAATAATATAAATTTGAAGAAATTCAAAATACACATCTGTATGACATCATATACTTTCTTATTCAGTATCAAATACCGTATATACTGTACGAATACATACAAATACATAGGAGCATATACATACGTACATACATACATACATACAAGTATGCTTTAAAATTATATCGTATAACCGAACTGGTTATACGATAAGCGAAGCTTATGTAACATTGAGAGTACTAAAGATTGTATTCTTGCGGTCTTAGAATTCGGGAATGGCTGTGCATAATGCGGTGCTAAGATTACCAAGATGTTTATTTAAGCGAGATTTGAAACTGAAGTGGGATGGTGGTGCCTCGTTTGAGTAGGAAAAAAAAAAAGCTATTAATAACACTCTACCATACTAAATAAAACCTGCAATTCAAGAACAACAACAACAGGAAAAAAGCCATATATGTCAAATAAAAAAGTCAAATATGCCAAATAAAAAAAGGCCAACTATGCCAAATGCATGAATAAAAATGAACTTACGCTGATCCACGCAATTCTGCCTGCGACCCCCGATTTGACTGCGTTTTCAGGTATTCCTTCCTATATGTAAATCTAGAAGGCAATAAAGGCATACCAGATATGATACCCTTCCAATTCTTGTGGAATATAAATAAGCCTCAAAATCCAAAATGATTTTCTTTCACTTTATAACAGCAAATTCTCATATTTTGAAGGAGTTTTTACTTTTTTGTTACTTTGGTAACTCTTACCGTAGATGTTTATTACACTTTCAGACCTTTCCATTAGTGCTTTTATATACTGTATATATTTGTGTGTGTGCAGAGTGATAAGGGCAATAGCAACTTTCAATTTTTGTGTGCCATGCTGAAACACTTGGATTGTTGGTGCTCGCAGTTTCAAAACGTTGTAAAAGACCCCGCGTTCACTGAAATTTTCTTTTTTCATTTTTATATATATATATAGTCATGCGGTTTGCTTCTACAAAGCTTCAATTTAATATTTAGGAGAAATCCAATGACAAGGAGGAATGTAAATGCCATGAAAAGTCTTCTTTAATGCGCAACGTTTCGAGCAATACGCTCATCATCAGGCTAGATAATAACAATATGAAATTAGAATCATAAATAATGTGAACAAGACAAAATAATTTCATAAAACCTATTCAGTAAAAGCAAATTTTAAAAAGACTAAAAGAAGAGGGTTAAATTCAAAGTTATAAAAATTTACATATAAAATTAACCAGAAATTTAAAAAGCTATTTTTAAATTACATATAGTAAATTTGAAATTAGTACACTGGAATAATTAACACTAATACAATGGAATAATTAACACTACGAACCTTTCAATGCTGGTTCCGAGGCACGAGTAATTTAAACAAAACAAAACAGGAAACAAAGCTATGGGTTTGGGCGGTTGGAGTTATAAGTTAGGGGAGGGGGGATTATAAAAATTGGGGAGGGGGGAGGGGAGTTGGGGAGGGGGTTTATAAAAAATTTAGAGGGACAGCTGAGGAATCCACGTTTAGAGAAGGGGTCAATGTTTTAATATTAAAGAGATTCCAAAATTCTAAGTGAGTTAGGACAAGAATTACAACCGAGAATTTTAAAATTATCTAAAGTGACATCAGTTTTACATTTTATACTGTGTTCCCGAATACTGGAGGCTTCTTTTTATTTAAAATTTTACCTGTTCGTCTCCTGTCACCTTTGCGAAAAAATGCTTATACTATAAATAACTCTTATGAATTTCAAAAAGATCTTCTTAGTAAGAATTTCGATTCAAAAAAGTTTTTTGTCAGTTTGATGTAAAGTCGCTTTTCACGAATGTACCTGTATCAGAAACTATTGCCATTATTTAGATAGGGTTTTTAGCTCTGATGATAGTTTTCATGGTTTTTCATGGTCTTATTTTAAGGAACTTTTAGAATTGGTTTTTAAGCAATGTTATTTTACTTTCAATAATAAGGTTTACCAACAATTGATGGTGTTGGGATGGGATCACCCGTCGGGCCTCTATCAGCTGATTTTTTATGACTCATTTGAGAAAGGTAATTTTTAGACAATCTCCCACCCATTGTAAACCAATTTTTCTATCGACGCTTCGTTGATGACTCGATAGCTGTTTTTGTTAATGCTGCACAAGCGCAACAATTTTTTAACTTCTTAAAATTCTCTGCACCCCAATATAACTTATACAATGGAAACTGAGAAAAATGGCTCCCTTCCCTTTTTAGATCTTTTAATTTCGAAAAGAGGTGATTCTATTACTACATCAGTTTACAGGAAACCCACTTTTACTGGTTTGGGCATGAATTTCTTTAGTTTACTGATTTTAAACTATAAGATGTCGTGTATTAAAACTCTCTTGTTCAGAGGATATAATTTGACCTCTAGTTTTACCTTACTAAACGATGAATTTAATAATTTAAGATCATATTTTACCAATAATAGTTTTCCTGTTCAATATGTAGATAGATAAACTAATAAGATCTTTCTTAAATAATGTTTATAGCCCTCAACTTTCCTGTATTTCAGTGCCTAAAGATATAAAATATTTCTGGTACCTGAAATGGGTCCCATGAATAAAGAATTTAAAACTTAAATTTACAAAGTTGTTAAGAAAATTTTTTTATCATACTGATTTCGCATTATATTTATTAACAAAAGTCTTTAGGTAGCTTTTCTCAGCGAAGGATCGAACTCCTGATTCGTTGCGTAGCGGTGTTGTATATTTATTTACTGCCCAAGGTGTCTCCTTGGTACTTACATTGGCAGCACCGGCGCTCCTCAGGACTAGATTTTATTCGCATAATGGGAATAAGTTGCCGAACAGGTAAAATTTTATAAAAAAAGAAAAGCCTCCAGTATTCGGGAACACAGTATAAAATGTAAAACTGATGTCACTTTAGATAATTTAAAATTCTCGGTTGTAATCTTGTCCTAACTCACTTAGAATTTGGAATCTCTTATATAAAACATTGACCTTCTCTAAACGTGGATTCCTCAGCTGTCCTCTAAATTTTTATAAACCCCCTCCCAACTCCCCCCCCCCTCCCCAATTTTTTATAATCCCCCTCCCCTAAACTTATAAACTCAACCGCCCAACCCATAGCTTGTTTCTGTTTTGTTTTGTTTTAAATTACTCGTGCCTCGGAACCAGCATTGAAAGGTTCGTAGTGTTAATTATTCCATTGTATTAGTGTTAATTATTCCAGTGTACTAATTTCAAATTTACTATATGTAATTTAAAAATAGCTTTTTAAATTTCTGGTTAATTTTATATGTAAATTTTTATAACTTTGAATTTAACCCTCTTCTTTTAGTCTTTTTAAAATTTGCTTTTACTGAATAGGTTTTATGGAAATTATTTTGTCTTGTTAACATTTATTTATTGATTCTAATTTCATATTGTTATTATCTAGCCTGATGATGAGCGTATTGCTCGAAACGTTGCGCATTAAAGAAGACTTTTCATGGCATTTGCATTCCTCCTTGTCATTGGATTTCTCCTAAATATTATATATATATATATATATGAGATTGTAGACACCAATCGACCAGGGAAGTACTCCGGAGGGGACGTTAGACAGAAAATGGGGAGTGCTGGAACTCCCGTTTCTCCTCTCACTGTCCTCCTTAGCTGATCTTTTTCCGTGTCTCATCAACCCTGTGAGTAGTCCAGCATGCTCTCAAACAC
>JAJOZX010001254.1:230000-312500 GCA_023014485.1 Bathynomus jamesi
GTGTCTAACTTATGTTGACACTTCTATGTAAGAATACTTTCCATAGAGGTGTTATATATTATGTTAACACTTCTATGGAAAGTATTCTTCCATAGAAGTGTTAACATAATTTAGACACACCCTGTACTATATATTGATGGATTAACCGCTTCTCTTAATGACGCAAGAGTGGGATGCTGTATAGATGACATGAGGATAAATAACTTCGTCTATGCCGATGATATGGTGTTAATAAGCCCTTCGGTGAAAGGTTTGAATCGTCTTATAAAAATTTGTGAATCATAGTCACAGAACCATGACTTTAATTTTAATGTTAATAAAACTAAGGTTATGTAATTCTATCCCAAAAGCTCAAACCAAAGAGGTGATATTATTTTCAAATTGAGAGACGAACCAATAGAACAGGTACAAGAATTTAAACTATCACCAGCTCCTTGAGTGACGAACTAGATATAAGGAAACAATATCGAAGTTACTGTGCTAAAGCAAACATGATTATAAGGAATTTCAAATTCTGTACAAGCAAAGCTAAAGATACTCTTTTTCGTACTTTCTGCACTAATATTTATGGAGAGCAGCTCTGGGTTTAATTATACAAAAAGGCTCCTGCAGAGCCCTTAATTTGCTTTACAACAGATCCTACAGTAGACTGCTATATAAGTTACCGCCAAGATGCTCAGCCTCTCAAATGTTCACTAACCGCAACGTTCCGAGTCTCCCTGAGATAACAAGACGTGCCCAATACAGTCTAATGCGAAGAATTAAAAACTCAGACAATCCAATTGTCCAAACTATTCATCAGTCCTGCTTTATGTCTTCTAAACTGTGTACCTCTTGGTATAAAAGTATGTGTTTATAGTTCTACTTAACTCCTACATTAACCATTCCATTACATATACTTTATATTTTTATGAAAGTGTTATTAATATTTTTTTATTATTTCTCGTCTCCTTACGTGTATCATTGTTATTTCTTACGTGTATCATTGTTATTTCTTTATTACGGTAGTCCTTTTTTTTAAATTAGTTGTATCGTTCATTACCTTGATAGATACTGTACCTTTTTTTGTTTTACCCGTAGATTTGGGGATCTGTCTCCTGCATTATTGTCATTAACATTATCATAATTTTTGTAGTCTTGACAGTGGGTCGGCTTTTTTATATTATTACTAGTGGTGCACCGATTAATCTGTATCGGCACCTGGCATGCCGATATTAGAAAAATACCTTGCATGGCCGATTAATCGGCATGCAAGGTGCCGATACCGATTAATCGGTGCACCACTAATTAATTATTACTCGTTTAAGTACGCGTCTTAGTTTTATCTATCTTTTAGTCACAATTTTTAGTTTGTTTGTTTTCAAATGTGTTAGTGTTTGATTTATCTTATCGCTTATTACCTTCAAGAATATTGTACTATGTTATGGGATTTATATCCTGCCAATAAAGCTTATCATTATCATATATATATATATATATATATATATATATATACACATATGACTTTCTCAAACATTTTCCGTAGTAGGACAAATAATTTTACAGGGTGGCAATTGGCTCAGAAATAATATCGCAGAACGATTTATATAATTTGTCTGGTATGAAATCTATGGCTCATTTTTTTTTTGGGGGGGGGGGGGGGGGCTTTTTATCGCTGTCTTTACTTCTGTTGAAGTTATTGGAAGAAAAGAGAAAAGTTTGGGTTTCTTTTTCCCTCATGAAATCTCCGAAGGAATTAGGAGACTGTGGAACATTTTCTTCTGCCCACTTTCCTACTGTTGAGAAATAATGAGTGGATTCTTTGCTTTTGTTTTTATATCATCAACATAATATTCGCAAAGTTTCCACAAAAAAATTTTTTATTTGGGTGTCTGATATAATTTTTTGTGTGTTAATTTTCAAGTCTGTTTTCGGTCACCATCTGCTCGAGAAATTTATCCGAGCGATGTTAGTTTGTTCATAATTGGTTTATTATATTTGCTTTTATACCTGGAAGAATCCCCTTTCTTATACAATTATACAATTTGAGTTTTTGGTCAATTGAGTTTGACATGCCGCTGGTAAGCCACGGATTTTCAGCATTTTGTTTGATATAATTTTTGTTTTCCTTTTTGCATTTCATTGTTGATACGTGTTAATATAATGTTAAAATGTTCCAATTTTGTATTTGAATCGAGGTCTTCGTCAATAAAGTTAAAAGTGTGACTTTTTAGACTATCTGAAAAGGAATACGATGTTTATTCAGTCAATTTTTTTTAATGAACCAAAAACGATATGAAATAATGAAGAAGATCGGAGATATCGGCAAAAGTTATATACTCGAGTAACGTTTCAGTTCAAATTATGTCATACGTGATCAATTTGTGAATTTGTATAAATTAGTATTAATTCTGGTTGCTTTATTTATATAAGGTTTAATGCGTTAATTAACTTTATCAGTGTGTACTTTATTCTGAAGACCTCTGTATTCGTATGTCCTTTATAACAAACTTGTTTGTGTATCCTTGAAGCTATAATTACATCTTTAATCGAGGTGATCGATAATTTGCAAACGGCTTCCGTTACGAAGCTGATATAAACTTATACGTTAATTTTAATTGTCCCCACACTTATCGACCACCCCTACAGTTGCCATTAGTCTTCAGTTACATTTTGAGACTTTAATTACTGTACAATAAATACTGTACTTGAGCGAGAGAGTCTTACAAAGAGAGAAACACTAGCGCTGCCTCCATTTTGGCAAGCAAGAGTTTAATATTCGAGTATCAAGAAGAGATGATTATTGTTTCATTTACTTAAGTTTTTATTTTAGTTTATTTTAGTTTTTATTTTAATTAAATTCATAGCATCTACTTACGATTCACAATTTTTCGCCAAACTTCTCGTGTGAATATTCATGACTGCAATTTTATTTTAGAACGCATTTAAGTTGCAATTTATTTAATGTATAAACATATCACAGCTATTCAAATTCAATTTCTTTATATTATATTACACCATATCATTTAGGAGATCCGCCTCGTCGGAAACTGTGATCAATACTTCTGTATTCAGAAACAAAATATATATATATATACGTAATTCTTTAAAAATAAACAAGTTTATTTCTGTATAGTGCAAACATTAAAGATAGTTCAATTAATGTCGTACTGACTGTCACTTTTGAGACAGGAATTGTGCAAAAGCGAACTGAAAAGAGATACAAATTGCCAAAAGAAATTTGCAAGTTCTTTCTGCAACTGTTGGTCTGCATTCTAAGTTTAACAGCAATACGAGAAGTAATCTCCACAAAGGGTCACATCTGGTCCAAACTTAGAAACAAAGTGAGTGTGAAAAAAGCTCCTACGAAACTCGTCAAAATTTATAGGTTTTTGAGGGCTCGGGTTATTGAACCGCGTGAGGAATAGCGACTCTAATACATTAATATGTACAGTTGAATACAAGATTTAAAATGTTCTCATGAATGACTCTTCTCCTTTTTATATCAAAAGTTTTTTCATATAAATTTTAAAGCTCTTAAAAGAAGGATAACCGCGTTTTTCATCGTTTTTCAGGGTTTTTTTTTTAAACCAACTGGGGACAATTAGGCGAGTCCAACCGAGGCCACCCTTAAAAAAAAAAAAAAAAAAAAAAAAAAAAAAAGCTGTGTAACAGATTGGTCCATAAATCTCCGATGCAACTTGCACAAAACTGCTCATATCTTGCATTAAAAATGAGCCGCAGTTTTCAATCATCACATTTTTAAATATAAATAACATTTAACCTTGGGGAAACCTTTCAGTTACTCCCTCAAGGCCAGCGTCCGTAGTTGAGTGGGTAAAAGTTTCCCTATAAGCGAAGTGAAGATACTGAGGTCGGGGGTTCGAATCCCGATGATGCTGGTAATAATAATAATACAGGATTTAGCGCAATGACCCACATTAGTTGGCCTGAGCGCTGAGCCAGTTTCTGAACCTCGTGAATGATTATTAACCGTCCAAATAAATTGGTGTAGGTTGGAAATGTCTAAAATTTAGTGCGGCCATTTTGGGTTTCGTGCCTATCGCGTTAACAGAAAACGGAATCCTGCTATTCCATTTACACCAATCATTAATATTTGATGGATAAAATCGGTACATCTTTTGTTGTGATTAAAATTCGTAATTAGCGGTAAGAAATGGGACTATTAGTAAACGTCATTAACGTTTTGTAAACGTTTTATTGACGTTTTGTAAGCGTGCTATGAACGTTTTATAAACGTTTATGACATTTGCCATTTACTAAACGTTCCATTTCTTGCTGAATAAACTTAAATTATGATTCAAATTACCTGCACTTAAAATATTGTTGGTTGGTTGAACTTAAAATATATTATGAGAATTTAAATTCTTCTAGAACTTAAACATCACCGCAAAACATGGTTTTTTCCTTACAATACAAAACATGCGTTCAAAATTAATACAACTATTTTTTACAATTAAAATATAAAATGGAATCTTTAGAAAATAGTAACTATTTAATTCATTCTAATTCTTTTATAATTTTAGGGTTTTTTAACTAAGTAAAAATAACTATTAAGAAATATTTGTATCATTCCAAATAATCATTCGGGTCAGGATTCACAAACTTATTTTTAAACAAATATTTTCCATACCCACCCTGAAACTTTTTCAGGGCAGATCTGTACATTACCCTCATTTCATAGTCTTGCATGATTAAATTACCCTAACTACCGTGACTAACATGCGCCTCGGTGGTGTAGCGGTTAACATCACTGACTACGAATCTACCGGCCTCAGACTCGATTCCCGTCAAGAACAGGCGGCGTTCAGCTCACCGAACTGTTCATCCTTCCATGCAAAAAAAAATTGGTATGTAGGTAAATGGGTACCCTGGGTACCCTGAGTAGACTAGTGTTTAAGACGCTAGTGGGTCGTGGTTCAGATTCCACGTTAAGCTGAAGGTCTGAGGTGGAGCAAAAAGCTCGACCTTCGTCGGAATGAACAATTCGAGCGGAAGCAAAAACTGAGGTTTAACCCTTAATCCCTACCCATTATAAAAGTTACGCTAGCAATACCAGGGGTAGTGGGGTACACTAGTACGCCGAGTAGGGTTTAAGGGTTAAGCACCCTAATAAATGAAGCATGTCAGCAAAAGGATATAATTTACCGCTATATTATATACATACTTCGCCAATACCAACAAGCAGTTATTCGCTATACCACAATTTGGGAAACCTCATTTTTAGATATTCAATTAATTTTATTAAATATTGTAAATGGTTTAACCATGATTGGATTTTAGTCACTTTGTCGAAAAAAAAAAATGGTTTGTCCATTAATTTAAAAATTGAAATACACAATCCATTATTTGATTTCATTTCACTAACAACAATTTATTCAAATATATATATATATTTTTCATCTAATTGAGGGTCAGTAAAATATAATATTTGAATAGTATTATGCACACACACACACACACACACACATATATATATATATATATATATATATATATATATATATATATATATGGTGCGCAACAAACAAATTATAAATATTCTGAACGTTTAAAACCAGGAAAGTGATAATCTAAAACGAAAAGAAAATAACTTTTTGAAATGAAAGTTGGCACTCGAGTGCCAAGTGCCAAAAGAAAAAAGAATTCAAGCGTTTTTCAAGTGCAACTTGAGTTAGGCTAAAAAACACCTCAATGACGTGAGAAAAGTTTCAAGAAGTGAATGAATTTTTACTCTAAAATATCATTTTTAAAGGTTATCATTATCATTATCATTATTATTATTATCATTATTTAAATTACCAGAACGTTCAGGATACTCGTTGTTCATCGATGACCGCGGTTTCCCCGGCAACTAAAATTAGGACATTCCTGATAAATACTCTCTCTCTCTCTCTCTCTCTCTCTCTCTCTCTCTCTCTCTCTCTCTCTCTCTATATATATATATATATATATATATATATAGGGTGTCCGGACTTAAATGGCAATAAAATAAAACATTATAAATGTATTTTATTGCCACTCAAGCCCGGACACCCTGTATATATATATATATATATATATATATATATATATATATATATATATATATATATATATATATATATATATATATATATATATAAAATGAACAATGAATAATCAATATTCATTTTTACATAAGAACCAAAATCGCTTAACGCGAGTTTGGATAATAATTTTACTTGTAGCTTCCTATTTTTGTTCGTGTCAAAACCCTACGATCTACCATATCTATGGTTTAGTCGTATCCATTTTCATTTGTTATAGAAGTTATTAATTAATTATGATTGTCTTGCATCTCACCCTCGTCCCTAGATTATGCATACACATTGCATATAACAGGATTGGAACCCGTAGTTGTACTTCTTAGTCATTAATACCCACTCTTGTCTCTAATTCGTTCTTGTAAATCTTCCTAATAATGATTTGTATTATACGTACAAATTCAATAACTATGACGTCATAAAGTAACTTAATTCTCTTCACGTTTTCCATACCTTGAACACTGAATCACGTGTTTAGTATTTGGACATCTTCCGTATTGAATGTATGGTAAATTCTTTAATAATAATAATAATAATAATAATATAATAATAAAAAGAAAAAAACTTCATTCTCTATACATCATTATTTATGTTGTTTCCTACCTATTGTCTACTGATACCTATCAACCTATCAGTCCATATTTTACGCGTCTCTATATTACGCACACAACCTATTGTATTACGTACATGTGCGTTCACCCCTCACAAGACATTCATTAGGCTTACAGTAGTTGAGTGGTCGAATTCGCGAATCACAGCAGAATTGAACGTTTCTAAGATAAACAACATCTTTCGCTCTGATCCAAATTCATAACATATTATAATGTAATATAACATATTATGTTGTATATAAATTATCTTGTCATGTCTCATGTACTTGTGTTGTACTAATAACCATATATAATAACCATATATAATCTAACCATATAATCTGACCATATAATCTAACCATATAATCTAACCATATATATATATATATAAACACTGTAAGAATGGTAACGACGTAATGTACTTCAATGAAACTATAATTGAATGTAATGACTATATATAATGTAAGAATGTACTTTAATAGAACTGTAAGGGACAATCATAAGCGAATGGGAAGTAATCCATAATCGAAATCATAATTGTAATAAACCCAAACAAAAATGTACTCAGTCATGTACTTCAATTGTACTTGTGTACGACTATGAAATGATATCGCCTTCAGAAATGAAGATTCGGCAAAAAAAAATAAGATTAATTTTATTTATTTATTTTTTTTTTAAATCTTTATTGGAATCTTTCAAACATCTGATCGTGTTTAAAAGGGGGGAAACTTAACCTCCAACTGTCGTTCCCCAACATTCAAGCTTATATATTATACATGTATTTGTAAAATGAAGGACACTTCATTACGGCTCTCTGCTTTGGTCACTGCTAAGAGACTCCCCTTGTTAGCAGCCTCGCTGCGGGGAGGGGGCAGAGGCCCCTTGCCTCCTTAATATTTTTAGATTCCGGCCTGAGCTATGGTCGAAAGAGGTCGAACCTCTACCCCTGTAAATTCAGAGCAGTACCTGTATATTTTTAAGAAGTAAATCACAGCAAGCGAAACTTTTTATTTTCCCCCTCGAGTTGGGCTATCTTCAGAGGAATTTAGTCAGTAAAGTAGAAGTATCAGAGTATTGTTGAAAGAAAAGAATTAACAGAGTGTCGACCCCATAAAGCGAGAGAAAAGAATTAGAAAGTTATAGAAGAAAAGTATATAGAAGAAATATCCGTTGCTTGCCTCCGTAACTAGAACCCCCGTCGATCCGAACCAACTCAGGGTGCAACACGTAAATATATAAATATGGTTCATGAAATTATTGCGCGCAGTTCGCAAAACTCAATTTGACGTTTGTGAGCAGAAATTGGTATTTCACAAACATCTATGCATTGTATACTTCGTGCTGAATTAAACCTCTTTCCCTACAAAATTCATTCACAAGTTTCACTGATTAATCTTCAAACACAAAAACGAATGGAATTCGCAACATGGATGTTGGCAAAGCTAGAAGAAAATCCTGAGTTTTTTGAAACGCATCCACTTCACTGACGAGTGATATGTAGTACATCTGTCTGGGGAGATTAATAAGCAAAACTTTGATTACTGGAGAAGTCACGCTGGCGCTCCAATAGAGCTTCCGCGTAGTGTTGCTAAACTCAAAACATTTGGGTCGCTGTTGAGTGGGTTGGTGTAATAGGTCTTTACTTCTTTGAGAATAAAACTGGAAAAGTACTAACGGTAACGCAAAATTCATATCGTGTAAGGTTGACTATTGCGTTAGCCAAAAATGGTGATTACGCTAAACATGTTGTTTAATGAAGGTTAATAAACTCCGATGTTTTACGTATTTATTACGGTTGCCTTTGTGTCTACATTCCTTTTTTTTTAGCTTAGAACATTTACAGTATTTCGAAATAGGGACACTTTCGGGGGACACCTGGTGGTGTATACATATTGTACACTTTTTTAGACCTAGTAATTCTTGCCTTCAGTACTGGTGACTTACGTACACATTTCTGTTTAGTATAGTAACCCCGTTATATACTTGGCAATGATGCTGCGAGCTGCTCGAACGATATGTGTGTGTGTGTGTGTGTGTTGTGTGTGTGTGTGTGTGTGTGTGTGTGTGCATCCTACAAATTCATACTCGGTACCAGATTTTATTTGTGTTGGACTATTTTTATTTTGAATATTTTATGACATAAAAACCGGGAAGATTTCGTTGCAAAATTAGAAGATTTGTTGACTATGAAATTAAAGTCGAATTCAATCTTCTTTTCCCTTTTATTATTTTTTTTTAATTTGGACGCATGAAATTTGAGAAAACTTTGCACACACACACACACACACACACACACACACACATTTCAATTGTGAGAAAGTCTAAATGTTTATCACAATTTTTTTACAAATATTTCAAAATTACTTTTGAAATACAGTTCTTTTTGTAAAAAATAAAAAAACGACAAAACTCCTTCCATCCTTGTCTGGAACTGGCCTTTGAAGGGTACCTTCTATGCAAAGTGAGTTTCTGTCTTAAATTGAAACACCAAAACGGCCGTTGCTGGAAAGCTCCTGAATTTGGCTCATTTCATGATGAGCAAGACGGAAGATGGAAGGGCACTAGGAAAGAGAATGAGAGAGAGAGAGAGAGAGAGAGAGAGAGAGTGTGTGCAAGGATCAAAGGGAATCACACGGGCATTATACGACTCACATCGAGATGATTCCCATACCCTTCACAGGCAAGCACTTAAATACAAGATAGAAAATCAAGAATGTCTCTCCCCTCCTCTTCATCCCGTAAGGACGAGTTTCAAACTAAGGAAGAAAAACACTTCAAAGCAATAAGAAAAAGTTAAAAGAAAATTTTATAGGCAAGTTTATTAAAACTCAAGCGCAGAAAGTACACTCGCTTCTCAAACAAAATTGCATTACATTAAACCATCGAAGACACAGTTTTTATCCATCAAACGTCAGTGATTAGTGTAAATGGACTCCAATAATTCCATTTTCAGTGAACGCGATACGCACAGAATCTAAAATGGGTGCATTAAATTTCACACATTTTTAACCTAATCTAGTTTTAAACGTATCTATAGCGACA
Organism: Bathynomus jamesi; assembly: GCA_023014485.1. Lineage (NCBI taxonomy): Eukaryota > Metazoa > Arthropoda > Malacostraca > Isopoda > Cirolanidae > Bathynomus > Bathynomus jamesi. Next base: position 239,698 of record JAJOZX010001254.1, read on the forward strand.
ATTAATTCCATATATTGACTAATTTTTATGAAGAGAAGTTACTGTAGATATTTAGTATACAGGGTGTCCCAGAAGTCTGGACTCATTGTGAAAAATAGACATTATATTTTTAAAGTGAAACGGACACATTTCTAATGTCAGTTTTACATATTTCAGTAAAGAAAATACCCTGATGGCTCAGTATACCACTCAAGAGAAGGTGGAACTGGTATTGCTACATGTTTCCGAAAAAAGTCAGAGGGAGCCATGTCAGTTATTTCACGAACATGCTTCCCTCTGGCTTTTTACGAAACCATGTAGCAATACCACTTCCACCTTCTCTTGATTGGTATACTGAGCTATCAGGGTATTTTCTTTTCCTGAACTATATAAAACTGACATTAGAAATGCGTTTGTTTCACTTTAAAAATATAATGTCTATTTTCCCTATAAATCCAGACTTCTGGGACACGCTATATATTTACAGACTTTACAGTGTAGTGTATAACTTACGTATAAGCTTGTAGCTCTTACGTCGCGTATTGGGTTGACGGTCGATATGAAAACATGAATAAGCTCACCTGAAATCCGCGTTTCTACGAGGAAAATAACTTTTAATCCGGTAATCTACCTGGATGAACGATTTAATTATGAAAAACAGAAAGGATCATCTTGATAGTCCTTGCGTGGACCTATTTTGATCGTTTTATATCTTCTCTCAGGTGTTGAGATAGATAGGTCTAACTAACGAGTTAAAGGAGGATAGCAAGAAATTGGACGTTTAATAAACGCTATAAACGTTTCATCAACGTCTTATGAACGTTTTACAAACGTTTCATTATCTTCTTATAAACGCTTTGTTAACGTTTAATGAACGTTTTATTGGTGTTTATATACGTTTTACTGACATCTTATGAACGTTTTTGGACGTTTTATAAACGTTTATACGTTTACTAAACGTCCCATTTCTTGCTAGATCATAATCTTAATTTTTAAACTAAGTTGTCCCCTAATTGGAAACTGGATTGGAAATGCATTTGAAATTTAAAATAACTGATGACATAACAAGTCTTCCTGTGAAGTCGGTCAAAGCTAAATTCTGACTAAGAGAGTACAAGTTGCGCGAGAATACTTAGTTCCTATGCATAACCTCACAATTCTTAGCGCTGAAAGACATTTGCCTCTAGAGATCGGCTTAAAACTTAATTCCTTGAAGGTTTTCTACATCTTGCACCTAACTTGGTGTCGTAATGTAATGTGATGATGAGGGTTGTTTAACCTCCTTCGTGACATCTAAAGTCAGATGACGGAGGGGACCTACAGCTTTACGTGGGATCCGAACTGCGGGTCGCTACATAATCTGGATGCAGAGGGCAGTCTCCCATCCAACTACTATCCACACCCAATGTCGCTTAACTTCGATGATCGACAGGAAGCTAACTTGGTGTCGTCCGAAAATTTTGATATTATGCTAAAAATGTCTGTACATTGAACACAAAACACTTCTTGAAAGAGAAAGAACTTTTTCTGAGAATATTGAATAAAAGGAGTTTCTTTTCCTACTTGAAGCCAGTCAAGAAGTTAAAGCTTCTCTATACAAGGAGTAAAAACATCTTTTTGCATGTGTTATGTTAGGGAGGAGAACTTAAATCTTCTTTCATCTATATTTCTTCTTCAAGTAGTTTTGACTACTTTCATACCGGAAATTGATTTTATTCCCGTTACAACTGTGTTAGTTAACATCTTATATAGTTTCACTGCAATATACTCATTATATGTACAGTTTCAGGAAAAAAAAGATTCACTCAGAAACAAAAATTCGAAAAAGCATAACAAAATACTAATTGGTAAAAATCCTGTTTTCCTTTGGGATATTTTATTCGCTTTTGGCGCCAGTGGAAAAACATTAAAAAAACAACAACAATCGTTGCTGATTAACAATTTGACAAGTTTTATATTCCTACCGGATTCGAAATATAATAATTAAGAAGTTAGGCCCATGGGTCGTATTTGTCTGACTTGAGTGCTGTGCCAGTTTCTGGCCTTCCTGACTGATTGATATTATTTCTCGCTACGCCATCCAGAACCAGCGTCCGTAGCTCAGTGGGTAACACCGCTTCCCTTTAAGCGAAGTAAAGGTCTGGGGTTCGAACCCCGGCAATGGTTGTACTAGATGGCCTGAGCACTGTGCCAGTTTCTGACCCTCCTGAATTATTATTAATATGCCATCCAGAGTCAAGACTGTGGTTTGCAACTTTACTATTTACTGTTTTCCTCATCTTAATTCACAGAAGTTGTATTAAATAAAGATAAATTGAGCGTAAAATAAATTTTGCTTAGTTCTAGAGTCAAAATGACGCAAATACTCAACAACCGTCCAGCGTCCGGATATCAGTGGGTACACCGTTCCCTTATAAGTGAAAGAAAAACACTGAAGTCAGGGATTCGAATCACGATGATCATGGTATTAATAACACAGGTGTTTGAGTAATAGGCCACATTAGTTGGCTGACCATTCTTCCAGTTTCCACGCTGATTACTGAAAAACTGTTGAATAAAAAGATACTCAACATATACTGTACATTTATATTCTTACATAAAAACAGAATTACAGTTAAAACCGACACTAGAAAAACAAATTTTTAAGTTATGCATATTACAAAAATGTAAATATTACTGTTCTGAATGAAGTATGGTGTGATACTAAAATCACTTATTAGATTTTAGATTTTTTTAATAAAGTTTGTTAGTTACGATTTGAAAATGGCAGCGCCCGTAATTCAGTTGGTAACGACTTTTTCCTTTTAGCGATGGAAGATACTGAGGAGGTCGGGGGTTTGATTCCCGATGGTGCTGGTAATAATAATGCAGGAGTAAGCACAAAGGGTTGCATTACTCTAGCAAAAGCGCTTTGCCAGAAAATGATCCTCATAAATGATTGAAACTTCTTTTGAACATTATGTGAGATGCTAACTACAGTACCCAGTTATCCGTGATTGAGGGGCGGTTTGTGATCAAGGATAACGTGACTTCACGATTAACTCAGTATACGCCGCTGTTGGGTGGGTAGCTCAGCCGCTGCTGTCCACCACCACTGACTGGTTTCCCATCTCGCGCCCCACTACACATAATATTATTCTATTACAATATATAATATAATATATAATATAGTAGTTTGTACTCACAAGAAGTGAAGATAGTCGAAGCCACAAGCGCACAATCGTGCTCTATGAAGCGCGGAGAGACATTGACTGAGGCGCGTTGCGTTGTGGTGGGCTGGCGGGAGGCGAGCGCGGTTGTAAACACCGCACCAAATAACAGTTAACTCGATGTCATGATCACGGATAAGTGCACAATGGTTACAATTAGTAAATCACAGTTAACTCGATTCACGGATAACCGCATGAGTAGTGTAGAACGATAAGCTTTCATAGTTTTTTAAGCTACTTCTTATGAGGCCAAATTTACTCCATAAAGAAGTTTTATGAAACTGACTTTTTCTTGACAAAAATAAATAAAAAAGGAGGTGAAAAAATGTCTCTTTAAAGAAATTTACAGAAGATGCTGGTTTTTAGCGATATATCTGTATATCATTTATATTAATTGGAAACAAAAGGGTAACAAGCACAAACCGTGAGGTATTCCACTCGTAACACGAGCCAGCCCTAAACCCTCCCCTTTAATGACAATTCTGTTTGACAATTCTGTTTCCTGACACTCAACTAGAGAGAGAGAGAGAGAGAGAGAGAGAGAGAGAGAGAGAGAGAACCTATAAAAATTGTAAAACTTTCAAAATATTCGTTCGTATGAATTCTTTGCTTCGAAAGCTTCATAAAGTGTTCGACTTTTTGTTGTTGTTAATTAAATTCCACACAAAATAAAAAGACAACTCTCTCTCTCTCTCTCTCTCTCTCTCTAAATATAGAGCTATTTATATATTCTCCACTTTCCTGTAAAATTTCCTTGGCTACTTTTCCAGGGTCAAGGTATTTTCTTCAACCTTTTCCCGTACCTGCCTATGGCAGGGAGGGAGCGGAGGGTGGGGAGAGAGCCTTCTACTTTTCTATCCAGTTTTCTACTACTGCTAGGATAGTTGAAAGAAAAATAAACTTTTACAAAATTTTCCCTGGCACCCGTTGCCATTGGTACCTCCTCGGTATGGGCCGCAAGGCCTTTTGAGGTACTTCTTTTCCTTGTAACTCTCTCTCTCTCTCTCTCTCTCTCTCTCCCCATATGATAAAAGCAACTTCTTCTTTTTTTTAATTTATTTCCCTTATGTTTTAAGAGCTTCATTATTATTTCCGAAGTTATTTCTGTTTCCCGCTTTTCCACCTCTTTCCATTTCACCATAATTTCAATGTTAATTTGGTTTAAATGCTTCGTTCCAATACTCAATTTATTCGCGGGTAAATGACTCTTAATTTTCACTTTCATTCCTTAGGTATTCTCTCTCTCTCTCTCTCTCTCTCTCTCTCTCTCTCTCTCTCTCTCTCTCTCTCTCTCTCTCTCTCTATATATATATATATATATATATATATATATATATATATATATATATATATATATATATACTGCGTGTGTGTGTATATGTTTATTGCCAAATGAATTCCCGTTGGTAATAGCTTTTATTAGAAGACCGAGATTATTTCCAGACATAAACACACCCTTAATTTCTGCATACAAATGAGGAATAAGATTTTACTATAGGGAAATATATATACGTGTAATATATATATATATATATATATATATATATATATATACAAACGCGTTTGGAACATGAGCCAGCGACGCACGGACGAACTCTCCTCCGTGCTGCACGTTTTATTTCAGTTTTGTATTATAATTGTTCTATAGCTAGTGCATATATATATATATATACATATGAAATAGGATCCCTCCTAAGGAGACGTAATTTTACATTTAGGATAAAAACGAAGACGTAGAGCAAAGAGGTCATTATATTTGGCTGCAGCCGACGTTTCGGGCAACTCTACCCATTTTCAAGGCCTAATAAAATAAAAGGCTAAAATTAATGCATGACAAAAAAAAAAAAAAATTAAAAATTATACGAATGTCAAAAACAAACTAATTCATAGCACAGAATAAAACCACTTAAAGAATAAAAATTAAAAAGCGTAAAACAAGCATAAGCCAAAAACAAATTAAAAATTATATACATGACAAATAACACATGATAAAAGTAAAACTTTAAAACTAAAAACATTCAAACAAATTAGTTAAAAATTAGTTAAAAACTTCACTAATAAAAAGTTAAATGAAAAAACGCAAAAGTGCACGAAAACATACCATGCTCACTTGACATCCTCAAACAACTGAGGCGAAAAGGAGACAGGGTCAAGGGGAAAACAGAAAAATTTAGTTGGTAGGCATTCTAATTAATATAAAGGGGGTAACAGCTGGAATCAATATTTAAGCTGGAATTCAGAAATTTAATGCACAAAGATTCATAAATACGGAGAGAGGACGGACATTTTAATGATTTAAGAATTTTAAAGTTATTAACGGAAATATCAACTTTACACTTAACAGAATGATTTCTAATGGCAGACTGTTCCTTTTTAGATAAAACTTTCCCTGTCCTATGGCTAATACCCATATGGGAGCAAAATCTCGCCTGCAAAGAACGAACTGTGCTGCCAACGTAGTTCCCCTGGGAACACCCAGGGCAGGTAAACAAATAAACGACAGAACAGTTCATCGCAGGGGGGATTTTGTCCTTACAACGGAAAAAACATTCAAGGGTATTATTATTCACAAAAGCAACCTTAAAATCAGTGTGAAAATAAAATTTCCTCACCACACTCAACAATTGCTTTTTCACAACAGTGTTAAATTGGTAGAGGTCAGGTCTTATTTTCCTAAGAATTGTAAATATCTTGTTTTACCTGACCTCTACCAATTTAACACTGTTGTGAAAAAGCAATTGTTGAGTGTGGTGAGGAAATTTTATTTTCACACTGATTTTAAGGTTGCTTTTGTGAATAATAATACCCTTGAATGTTTTTTCCGTTGTAAGGACAAAATCCCCCCTGCGATGAACTGTTCTGTCGTTTATTTGTTTACCTGCCCTGGGTGTTCCCAGGGGAACTACGTTGGCAGCACAGTTCGTTCTTTGCAGGCGAGATTTTGCTCCCATATGGGTATTAGCCATAGGACAGGGAAAGTTTTATCTAAAAAGGAACAGTCTGCCATTAGAAATCATTCTGTTAAGTGTAAAGTTGATATTTCCGTTAATAACTTTAAAATTCTTAAATCATTAAAATGTCCGTCCTCTCTCCGTATTTATGAATCTTTGTGCATTAAATTTCTGAATTCCAGCTTAAATATTGATTCCAGCTGTTACCCCCTTTATATTAATTAGAATGCCTACCAACTAAATTTTTCTGTTTTCCCCTTGACCCTGTCTCCTTTTCGCCTCAGTTGTTTGAGGATGTCAAGTGAGCATGGTATGTTTTCGTGCACTTTTGCGTTTTTTCATTTAACTTTTTATTAGTGAAGTTTTTAACTAATTTTTAACTAATTTGTTTGAATGTTTTTAGTTTTAAAGTTTTACTTTTATCATGTGTTATTTGTCATGTATATAATTTTTAATTTGTTTTTGGCTTATGCTTGTTTTACGCTTTTTAATTTTTATTCTTTAAGTGGTTTTATTCTGTGCTATGAATTAGTTTGTTTTTGACATTCGTATAATTTTTTTTTTTTTTTTTTTGTCATGCATTAATTTTAGCCTTTTATTTTATTAGGCCTTGAAAATGGGTAGAGTTGCCCGAAACGTCGGCTGCAGCCAAATATAATGACTTTCTTGCTCTACGTCTTCGTTTTTATCCTAAATATATATATATATATATATATATATATATATATATATATTACGGTAGTCCCTATTTGGGAGTAAAATTTTCTCTATAGAATTTCCCTGTTCACAACGCTGAAAGTTGTGTCGTTTGTGTGGAAACTTGTTGTATAAAGTTTCATTAGAATCCATTGATATTTAGGTGTGGCACAAATGACTTGAAATTTTGCCTTATATCATGTAGGCTGACCATATTTCCTTGAGACAAAAACGGGACATTGGGATGGCAAAAAAGGGACGGGGGTTATGTAATATTCTGTATTCAGGAAAAAGTAAGTACATAAACATATTGAGCTTACAATTATTCTTCAGTGACAGAACCCATACAAAAACCCATACAAAACGGTACTGTCCCGTTCAAAACGGTACGTATGGTCAGCCTACTTATATGCCATATTTGTATATTATGGTACCGTGGGAGAACCAAGATATGCAATACGAATGTTCTTTAAGATCTTTTGAAATTTTATTGTTTTAGTCTCATTGACACTATGGCAATAATCATAAAGATTTATAAAAACCAATTAATATTATCAATTAGTAAATTGCATGACTACAAATGTAGTCATTTCGCCTCTTTAGTGGCCTAGTGAGGTAAAGTTACTTTTAACTTATTATAACACTGGTCAACAAAGTTTTTGTCACAGAAATATTTTTACTTGAACTAAATGTAATTTTTTACGTTGATTACGGAAATGAAAACAGAATTTTTCTATCACCCGCAGTTTTAAGTGACGCACGAATTTACATTATTTAGGATTTGAGTCATAATAGGAAGGGGGCGGGGTCTGCCCGTTGCTCCTCCTCTGCTTATAACTTGCTGCACGTCACTGTTGACTTTCATTTGTCAGTTACTCACTTGATTTCGCTCAGTGAACATTTTAAGCGAGTTCAATATGCATTTTCTACTTGGATATTGCTATTACGTCTATAAATTAGTCCGAATTTCATTTTCGATTCAATATTGGTGGGTGATATACAAATTTTGAGGCGATTTTTTAACTCAGCGGTAAAAAAACCTATAAGATCCACCCATTTTTGTTCATGTGACCAAAAAAAGTTTTTTTGTCAGCCAGTGTAATAAATTAGGAATTTTATTATACTTTTCTAGACTTCTTAATAATCCTAGTCACTGTGGAATTCATTGTGTGGGTTGGTTGGTGGTAGGTTATTGGGGTGGGGATGGGAATAGGGTGTCGTAGGGTGGGGTGGCCGTAGCAGTAAAAGTGCAGAGATATCACCTCGCCTCGGCTGTTGTGTTTTCAAAGCTTTGCCTAGGACAATGTAGCAGTAGGGTGTGTCGAATTTTTCAACTTTCAAATTCCAAATATGAGGGGTGCTAAAAAGTTGCAGCATGACAGGAATTCTAAAGATATTTTTGTTAATTTAATATAATTTAGTTTTGCTTGGTAAGAAGCTACATAAAAATAGTGACTTTTTTTACTTTTTTGTGGAATTATATAATAATTATTATATTAATAATTATATATGCTGTATATATAATGCACTGCTGTTTTTGCTTATTTCACAGGTTGAAACATATTCATCAGTGTGCTGAAGATTACTTGTCCGTCAGTGCTACCATCCTAACCAGTGGGAATTGACCTACAATGGCTTCTAAAAGGAGGACAAGACTGGGGACATTCACACATATGAGCAACCTAATTGGAACTGGTAGAGAGTTGTTGCCCTCTGAACTCCCAACTCTGCGAGACGTTCTGAAATATGGGCTACTACTAAGAGAACAAAGTGGTGAGGATGTGAGAAACTACCCAGCAGCCAGTCTTGCAAAGGACATTTACCCTAAAGTGCTTGAAAAGTGGGAACGAACAAACAGTTCTTTTGTAGACCCCGTTGTAAATTCACGAGTCACAATCTTAAACAAGATCCAAGAGAGCTGGGAGCAGGCCAAAAACATATCTCTTGGGAGAGGAAGCTACATGTCAACGAGGCTTTCATTGCAAAACTTGACAAGCTTTTTGACATCCTCAGTTGCAAGTGTAAAATTGTTCTCTGCTCTGAATTTGGCTGCCTTACAGATGCTGGTTGCAAAAACGAAACTCACATTAACTGTACATGCCCTAGGGAGATGAAGATCCCTGTGAAGGAACTTGCTTTCATTAAAGGTCAGAGACACAAGTCTGGTTCTATTGACCACATCAGATTGGCTTGCCAGATCAACCTGAGCACAACAGACAAGTCAAAAAGCAGAAGCGGCAAGAAGACGAAAGAAGAAGGCTTGCTGAATATAAGCAGACAAGTAAGCAGGATGTTTTAATGCCATCAAATGAAATAATTTTCTCTGATGATGAAAATGAAGAACAAATAGCTGATGCTCAAGATGGAAAGGATGGAAGTTATGAAGTGACATTAGAAATACCAAGCACGTCTTCAACTTCCAATAAAAAGCCAGAGTACAACACATTAGAAATACCTAATGTTGCTATGCATAGCATCAGATATGGTGTTGGCCTGCGTGCCACAGCTGCCATCACCACTGCTGCCTTTATGGATGCTGGCTTGATCACTGAAGAAGACAAGAGACTTGTAGTTGATCACAATAAAGTCAAGAGGGCCCAAGAAAAGTTATGAGATCCCTGATCAGGAATTTGATGATCTTTGTAAGAAGGGTGAAATTGACTGCATCTTCTTTGACGGCCGTCAAGATACAACTAAAGTTATGCTGAAAGCAGACAATTCAGATCGTCAGTTCCCCAGCATCATCAAAGAAGAGCATTATTCTGTGTGCAGTGAGCCAGGTGGAAGATATCTCTACCACTTCACTCCTGAGAAAGGCTCAACGAGAAAAAAACCTGCTGAAGTTATTGCTGATAATCTTGTAGATTTCATGAAGAAGAAGGGCATTGATAAAAGCCTGCAGGCCATTGGAGGTGATTCTACAAATGTTAACACTGGCTGGGAGGGTGGTTCCATGCATTGGGTAGAGGTCAAGCTTTGTCGTAAGCTGATCTGGTTGGTTTGTGCCCTCCACACTAACGAGTTACCCCTGCGACACTTGATCACAGCACTGGATGGGAAGACCTTGTCTAACAACAAGTGGACAGGTAACATTGGCAAGATGCTAGACACTGCAACCGAACTTGAAATTGATCCTTCATTCACCAAACTCTCAATTGGAGAGCCTCTTACTTCACTGAGTGACAATGTCGTAAAGGATCTCTCTACTGATCAAGCGTACGGGTATAGGATCACACAGGCCATAAGGACAGGAGAACTTCCCACAGATCTGGCCCTTCTTGAAATTGGTCCAGTGAGCCATTCAAGGTGGTTGACAACAGCAAACAGGCTTTGTCGCATATGGGTTTCAAAACATGGCCTTAAAGGCAAAACCCTCAACAACTTAAAACTGATAGTGGAATACATTGTTGGTGTGTACTACCCCTGTTGGTTCAACATCAAAGTAAAACACTCTTGGGTGGAAGGCCCACGCCACATCTTGTTTCAGCTGCGGCTAGTTAGGCTGCAAAAGAAGGCTGTAGTGGATGCTGTTTTGCCAACCATCAAGCGCTCAGCATGGTATGCATTCAGCGAAATGATAATCCAGACACTCTTGTGCTCAGATGACAGTGAGGAGAGGAGAGCTGGTGTCCAAAAGATTGTTGACATGAGGGGTGGAGATGATGACACACTTGGAGATCTTTCTGTACGTCCCAGGAAGACACCTTCCATCAACCCCAGTGCTTCTTCCGTGTTAGAGCTGACAGACTGGTCTGACGGGGTATTTGAACCTCCTTTGACATGTAAACTGACTACAGCGGAAGTAAAGAAGTTCTTTGACAAGCCTATGCAGGTTCCACAGTGGCCCTGTCATGCTCAGTCAATAGAGAGGTGTGTGAAACAAGTCACAGAGGCAGCAGGCAGGGTGTATACACATGAGAAACGTGAGGGCTATATCAGAGGCCAAGAAGCAAGTCGGCGGCTGATGTCCAAGAACGAATCAAAGCAAGACTTGATGAAACTTGTTTAAATATTTTTTTTTACTGATGTCATTACTTTCTAATGTTGTTTTATGATTACAAGGATATGTTTTATGATTACTAGGATATGTTTTATGCAGAGAAACTAAAATTTTTATAGCATTACCTGACATTTTGAGAAGCTAAAATTAATAAATGTTGTTTTCCGAGAGCAATTTATGTGCTTTTTAATCAAACGTAGATTTACCAAGCTAAGTGTTGAGCAATCACAAAAATAATAGCAGATTTGAATTCTTCACATCCAAAAACATATTTTTAAAACCCCTCAGTGAAGGAATTGGCAAAAATTAATTTTCACCTCCCAAATTGACACACCCTAATGTAGCAGAAGACTGTAGCAGATATGAAGAAATTAGAACGAGGTTCATATGATTATACAGATGGATGCAGAGATGGTTAGCTGGAACGACAGTTCGGTTGTATCTTTCTGTAGTAATGCATATGGAGTGGAACCAGTTGGATAAGTAAAACGGTGGGTAAAGAGAAAAGGATTAGTTAATGCCCCTCAGCCAGCAGTCGTTAAATCTTATAATAACGATAGCACTACATTTGTAGTCAACAAAAAAATAAACTTACCTTCCTCAAAGTTGAATTTAAAAATATCACTACAAACTGCTGTACCCATTTTCTATGACCTTCGGCAAAAAACTGACGAGATTTCATGACTCTGTGTCTCGGCGCACTAACACAACCCCACCTACTCGTACGTTTAAACATGTATGGGTGACTTGTTGGCAAATTTGTGATAATGAGAAGTTTTTGCTAGGCATAAACTCACACTTATGGACTTAATATTTTCTTTTCAATAGCATTAACCTGTTGTTCACACCCTAAATAAAGCTTTGACACCTTTTTTATTACATTTTTATTGAGGGTATTAATTGCGTAGACATTTATATACCATGACTGCAAATGTAGTCATTGGGTTAGGCTGGGTTAATCTATTCTTCGACAAGGCTTATTCAAGACTGTTGGAGTTTTTTTTTAACCGAAACACCACTTGGGTAAACTATGGCTTAGGCAACCAGACAATGGGATAACCTAACCTGAACTAATACTATATTTGTTGACACAGCCACACACACATAATCTCTCGGGCCAAACGTTAAAACTGTAGATATTGCTCATAAAAAGGAAACTTGAAGCAGCTTGTGCCACATTTAGATATTAATAAATTTTCATAATACTTACCATGGAATGGTTTTTCATCAAATGGAACAGTTTTAGGGATTGGGAGCGTAACATTTCGAAACTTCAAAAATAAGGACCACCCGAATATATATACAGTACAGTACATACACACTCGGACCCCATTAAATCGACACTAGGTATTTCGGCTATCGTGATAATTCGGCTATTTTTCGGCATGCCGAAATATCAGGCAAATTTCGAAAGATGTGGTGAAAATAGTCGAATTATACTAAAAAATAGTCGAATTACACAGCAATCACCACGTGGTACATCTGAACCACACATACGATTAAACCTGCACTCCAGACACCCGTCTACCATTCGTATTTTGTGTTGAAAAACAATTTTTTTAGTTAATATTAGCGTACGTAACGCATTCATATGCGCGTATTTATTTACTAAAAATTATCTTTATGCATCTAGTCCAGAGATACTGCGATCGGGCTTCCTCAAGGCAAGGTGTGTAAACTCTTTGCTCGACAAAATATTCCTGTTCTTTCACCAAGCTTCCGAAGTTCGTTTGCAGTTTCTTCACAGTTGAATTACCCAATGAAGTCGCCGGGAAACCCCTATATTTCGACAAAATGTCGAAATATCCAACAAATTTCGGAAGTAGAGCCCCAAATGTGTCGAATTAGCGGGGTCCGAATATATATATATACATATACACTTGAATCCCTGAGTAGCAGTAATTGTAAGCTACCTTTTTTTGCCAATTAGGTCAAACTTTGTAAATAAGTCGGATTTTCTTGTACGACGTACTTTTTTGTGGTTAGGTTAGGTTATCTCAAAATATATGCCAAGCGATTACAAATGATCTTCCCAATTTTAAACACTTATTATGAAAAAACTAACAAAGATACAGCGAAAAATAAGGTATACAAATAAATAATATTTCAGGGAATTTTTATTTGTAATATTGAACACATCACGACGACACATCACGTGTTTTGTGATCTTACCGCTGAGAAAATGTACAGTCCATTCTTCTTTTCTGAACAAACAATTAATGGTATTGTTTACGCGATATGTTACAGCTGTGGCTGATGCCCCAACTGCTAGAGGACAAAGTTGATGTGTGGTTTCAGCAGGATGGTGCGCCACCCTACTTGCAGTGAGGTTACAACATTCCTAAATGAGCAATTGCCTGATCGTTGGATCGGACGTGGGGGACCTATTCCTTTGCCGGCTCGTTCGCCCGATCGAAATCCCCTTGACTTCTTCCTCTGGGCTGTGTCAAAATTGAAGTTTTTGTTCCACCAATGGCAACAACTTTGGACCATTTGAAGGAAAGCATACGTGAGGTTGTGGGAAAAGTTCAGTATGATATGCTACAAATGTATGGAGGGAAACAGAATACCGCTTTGATGTCTGCAGAGCAACAAAAGGAGCTCATATTGAACCTCAATAGCTTGTAAATAAAATGTTTTGAATTCTCATTTATTTGTACATCTTGCTTTTCGCTGTAGTTTTGTTAGTTTTTTCATAATAAATGTTTAGAATCGGGAAGATCATTTGCAATCACCCGATGTGTTTGTGTGTGTGTATATATATATACATTTCAACTGCAAACAACACACAGTATAATTAATGTAAAGAACGACGCTTGTATAGAAGAACGTTCCGCGCAAGATGAGGAGGAAGAACGAACAAATGAAAAAATGAGGTAACCACCCGGGAATCGAACCCGGGATCTTCCGAGTGCCGGTCAGATATGACAACCACTACACCATGGGCCTCACTCAATCAGAAGTCGTAATTCTCCTACAAACGCGCAGAAACCATTTACGACTTCTGATTGTGAGGCCCATGGTGTAGTGGTTATCATATCTGACCGGCACTCGGAAGATCCCGGGTTCGATTCCGGGTGGTTACCTCATTTTTTCATTTGCTCGTTCTTCCTCCTCATCTTGCGCGGAACGTTCTTCTATACAAGCGTCGTTCTTTACGTTAATATATACTGTGTGGTTTGCAGTTGAAATGTATATATGTGCGGCATGCGGGAGGTGCCCCCTCAGGGCATTGGTTTCTGCGCGTATGTAGGAGAATTACGACTTCTGATTTAGTGAGGCCCATGGTGTAGTGGTTATCATATCTGACCGGCAATCGGAAGATCCCGGGTTCGATTCCCGGGTGGTTACCTCATTTTTTTCATTTGTTCGTTCTCCCTTCTCATCTTGCGCGGAACGTTCTTCTATACAAGCGTCGTTCTTTGCGTATATATATATATATATATATATATATACAGGGTGGGCCTTTTAACTCTGACGGTTTTAATATCCTTATAACTTTTTTGTTTTTTAACCAAATCAAATAAAATTTATACACAACATATGTACATACATAAAGTTTTTTTTTCATTAAGCTGCTTTTATCTATCTGCAGAATTGACGAAATGGCGAAGAAAAACCTCTTGACGTATACGAAAACAAATGCTTTATAACGAAATGTCGTATAAAATAAGCCAAAGTTATTGCGTAATTGCTAGTTTAAAAAAACAAAAAGTTATAAGGATATTAAAACTGTCAGAGTTAAAAGGCCCACCCTGTGATATGTGTGTGTGTGTGTGTGTGTGTGTGTGTGTGTGTGTGTGCGCGAGAGAGAAAGAGAGAGAGTAAGGAGAAAGGAAATATTGTTATATTAATGCCAATCGTTCAATTATTTATTTATATTTCCTGGCCAGTGGTGCGTCTCGGTGGTGTAGTGGTTAGCGTCGCTGACTACGAATCCACCGGTGGGGCGTGGTTCGGATTCCACGTTAAACTGTAGGGCTAAAGTGGAATGAAAAGCTTGACCTTCGTCAGAATGAACAATTCGGGCGGAAACAAACCAAAAGTTACCAAAGTGTACCCATTTTTAAATAAAAAACGTACCCATATCGCCCTCAATAATGGTCAGGTCAGAACCAGGTCAACCGTAATGCAAACTGGCTATAAAACATAAGACGTACGAGATCTTTTTAAAAAATATTTACATAAACTTGAAGGAATTTTTTTACAAAAATGCTTGGAATTATCATTCCTACTAAATAAGTGGTCCCTCGTGTTTCGTGTAACTTAAGAGTTACTTACTGTATGTGTTCTTTAAGGCGCTATTTCATTATTTTCATAGGAAAACTAAAGGACGATCTTTCCAAACAATTGTTCAACACTTTCTCTATAGAACAAAGGTTCGAAAGAACATACAGAGGATTACCAAAAGTAAATAGACACCATGGTGATTGTCCTTGTTAAGAGCAAATAGCAAAGCTCATCAATGGAATGCCAGAACGCGTGTCAACTTCACGTAAGACAAAGGGGAAGGGAACGCGATTCTAAATATTTTGATTCGATAAATTTGTTATTATTTATTTACTTTTATTATCAAATGAAAAAAAACATTAAAAAAAAAAAAAACCGAAGGTGTCTATTTACTTTTGTCAACCCTCTGTATAGATGCTAGAGAGACTGTTCTCTGAAAGGGCTTTGGTTACATGATTTTTTTGTGATTTATAAAAGCCTGTTAATACCTTTTTCCACTGCATTGTTGCAGATTTTTTTCCTCACGCTTCTCTAAGCTGCTTTTAACAAACTCTTTCGTTTCTCTGTTGATCCGATGATTTTTGCTATAGTGGTAACGAAATGTCAGGTATTTTAACCCTTTAAGGACTGAAGATGCCAATTGCTAACGTTTCAAATACACGCATTCATAACTTAACCCTACAAAAAATTCAGGGCTCAAAGGGTTAAGTTCTCTGCAACGTTTATTTGCCAATTTTGTTTTTAAAAAAATTGTTTTTAATGTTTATATATAACAAAATTTAAATAATTTATCTTCTTTCATATGGTTGTAAAACATACTGTTAACTACTTTTGCGCAGGGTGACCCAAAAAGATCAACTCCTATCTAAATTAAAGTGTTTAGAACTTCTTGAGTATAATAGCTTATATAGAAAGTAGTTTAGCCTTATTTTAAAGATTCAAATTCTCATTTTGAAGTGGTATACAAAAATTATCATTACACTTTGAGATTCCTCTCTTTTACTTAATAATCCTGACAGGGTCGCGATCAAATATCTGGGAAACGGCGGTAAGAGACGAGAGAGTGGGCAATACATATGCGATTCTACCTAAAAGGATAATCGGTGTTATACTCGTAGTTTGTTGTAAAAATAATAAAGCTGTACTAATGCGTGTTCGCTTACGTAGTTTAAGAATATTATATGAGATATTTGAATCCTTCATTAAATATAGCTCCTGTCTCTGCTTCGTAGCATGTTGTTATCTTCTCACAAACCTAAATGCTTCGGCAGAACACTAAAAAGCAAAATGCAGAGATACTTTGAAGAAAAAATGTCTACGGCTTTCGTGAGGAGAATCTGTGAGGAGAATATACTTCTATTCCAAACTTATTCTTGTTAATTGTTTAGAGAGAATAACTCAATGTCAGCTAAGTGCGTAAGTGGTAACATTATTGATAATTGCTTTTAATACCCGAAATAATACTTTATTCTTATATTTCTGAGAAAGTTCACAAATCCCGACAAAGTGTGACTGAAGTCATTATCAGTAGGGTAAGGTGCGGCAACTCGCGACCCGTAAGGAAATCACAGTTTTGTAGGCATATAGGACGGGTATTTGGACCCATTAAATACAAAAACATTTATCTTCACCTTCTGTCTTCCAATCTGTACCACTTTTTGTAGCGTTCTAGCTTTGCATTAGGTGTAACTGGAATTTGAGAAAGCCGTTGCAATTCTTTGGTTAAAAAAATAGTGGGGCAACTCTGAACCCAAATTTCAGTGCCGCGCGGTCACTGCGGGCGCCATGATGAAATTTCAGACACGACGATACGTGAAAATCAAACACTGATCCAAAAGTAGCCTTACAGCTTTGGAATATGAATCAAGGAAAAATTCGCTGATGATAGGTCAAATGGAGAAAAAATTAGACATTCTAATTTTTGCGGAGCTGCGTGGCGCAACCCGCCACGTCTCAAGGCCACTGATCAGTGTCGGCACCGACAGACATAGATGAAAGCTAGATGGCAGCACTAGTTTGGTTCGTAGAGGGGGTGTTCCGAGTTGCCTCGGCTCCCGAGCTGCCCCACGTTCCCCTACTTGTTATAATGTTATAATATTTCAGACCAACAAAGACCCTAGGATCCACTCATGGTAAAATGTATTCGTGAGGTTATGGTAATTTCTGTTATGTTTATGTTATATATATATATATATATATCAAGAAACTACTACAAGAGGTACAATACTCTAAAACTGCTAAATTGTCCTTGACGCAATATACATGTATTATCGAAAGGTATGTAAAATGCAAGTGACATTCGCTATATATATATATATATATATATATATATATATATATAGAGAGAGAGAGAGAGAGAGAGAGAGAACCTTAAACATTGAACAAAAAAAAACATTAATTCAGACTATATAAAATTTTATATTTTGTCTCCCAGTCCAAAACATCAATAAACCAATGAATATTAATGAAAAAAAAAAAAACCTTTTAAACTCTTTAATATTATTTTGCCTTATATATAAGAGGGGAAACTATTTAATATATTTTACTGCTTTTTTTCTCTGAAAGGAATTCTCGACAAGAAACTTTTTAATAAATGAAATTTTTAATAGGAAAAAGTCTTTGGTTACGTTGATCTAAAAAAAAATGACGCTTTTTCCTAACAGCTACTTTCCAATATCGAAATATTTTGAGGTTATATTAATATTTGCGCGACTTAATTAAATTTCATTGAATCAGTAGTTTATAGAGTACACACACACACCACACACACACACACACAAATATATTTATGTGTATATGCGCTACAGTGATATATTAAGGGAAACTAACGACACGAGCACGAATAAGATTACAATATTGACCGATCATTGGATTATGAAAAGAAGGCATTATTGTTTTCATTAGTAATGAACCGCGTTCAGAAGCCTCGTAAGTACCTTGACCTTCTACGTACTTGACAATGATACTTGGAGTTGTTTGTACCCTGTATTGACGGAGCGGTGTTTCGTAAAAATCAATGGGTTAAATATCAGATTTACAACAATAAAATATCAGATTTACAACAATAAAATATCAGATTTACAACAATAAATTTTACACTTTCGGTAATTTACACATTAGATAAGTTATTCATCATTAAAGTAGGTTAGGTTAGGTCAGGTCAGGTTAAATTTACGTTTAGGTTATTATTTTGAACTGAAAGAAAATGTTCATTGTGGTCAATCTTAAATTTGACCAAACAATAAAACCTTCTTCAATTTATTAATTAACCTATTAACATGTGTCCAAAAAATTGAATATATATATATATATATATATATATATATATATATATATATATATATAATTATATATATTAATGGGGAAACCCACTAGTATTACAAGGTTAAATATTGCTTATAATAAAATAACATCCTTTAATTCCCCATTTTATGTAATCCCCTTTACCCCATTATGCATATAAAAAAAAACTTGTTTCTCGACTCGAGCTAAGCTTAGGGGAACGGAAAGCGGGACTGAGAACGTACTCGTACTCTGCCTAACAACTGGTTAGAAGGATTTGTAGTAAAAGAATATTCCGTTGACTTCTTGTTCTATCGACTCGTTGTTCTATCGACTTGCTAATAACATTGATCAAAAAATTACTTCTTAACAAATTATATATAAGAAATTAAGCGTTATTTTATCCTTTGTAAAGTTACACTGCTCTAAAGTTGGAGTTCAGTGACCTTACTGGGAAAGATATTCAACCTGCGCAGCCTGGAAGATATTAGCATCGAAGAACTGTCTCAGGCATATATATATATATATATATATTATATATTATATATATATATATATATATATATATATATATATAAAATGTTAAAATTGTTCTACATGTTGAAGACATGTTTCTTCCTTCGAAAGGTTTCTGTTTGTCTAGAGAGAGTAACGCAAATGGTTCAAGAGATAATTCAAAGGACAAATATTTGAAAAATCTGAATAATTCATTTTTTCTGTTTGTAAAGAATGTGTTTTAACGGTTTCTTGGGAAAGTATTAAGAATAATTGGACCATAAAACTGGAAAATAACGTATCTTCTATTAATATTGCATTGTAAATACAGCAGTTTTCTTTGTCACTGTTTATATAATACCAACAATGTCAGAATCATTTTATATGGCCGGCCTGTTAATCCGATTAATGCTATTTTTGGCCAGCCTGCTAATCCGGTATTTGGTCAGCATGCTAATCCAATTAATCCGGTATTTGGTGAGCCTGCTAATCCGATTAATGAGGTATTTGGCCAGCTGCTCATCCAATAAATCCGGTATTTGGCCAGCCTGCTAATCCGATTAATCCGGTATTTAGCCGGCCTGCTAATCCAATTAATGCGGTATCTGGCGAGCTTAACTTCTAAAAAGTTATTCAAATACAGACCTAAAGATAAATTAATTTAATTACTGGTTCTAACCAGAAATGGAAAAGTTACTAATCTAATGTATCGTCACTACAACGAACCTGTCTATCAAAACGAAAATTAAAAAAATATTTTGGATATACAACAATACCCCGCTTAGTGCCGATTCGATCAGTGCGGAATTCGCCATAGTGCGGATTATAATTTGTCACCATACCTCGCTTTAATACAGGCTCGGACTCACTATAGTGCGGTTTTTGAAATTTGTGAACAAACTTTCCAGTTTACTTACACGCGCGCGCTCTGAAAATACTGTACTGTTAAACACAAGCGAGGCGGCAGACGCATCGGTACGTCAGTATCGTCAATGACGGACTGCAGTGACGACGTGTTATAAAGTTTTCAGTTATCTACTGTACTTTACTTAATACACCACAATGATAATACACCACCACAATGACACTCCGACACCTTCCAAAGAGTTTACGACAAACGGATTGGAGAAAGTGTTCCGTTTGATAGAAGAATCTAAAGAAAGAATTATGGAAGGTGATCCCAACTTAGAGCGTATAGCCTTAGAGTGCAACGACACTTAGAAAATGCTATTAGATGCTACAGAAAAACGTACTCTGAGAAAAAGAAAAAAGTTGCTCAAACCTCGTTGCTGAAGTATTTTCAAAGCAATAAAATTCTTCAAAAACTTTAAAAAAAAAAACGTATGTAAATTCTTAATAAAATTTACAAAAAAAAACGTACGTAAAAGTTTTTCTTACTCCTTTTAAAACTTTGCTCATCTCATTCATTACGTAACCAAAATAAATTTGATTTTCACAATGTTCAAAAAGCTAAACAAACAATACACGTATATGTTGGAAGTTTTTTAATAAGATAATGCTTTAAAACATACTTACAAACGTAATAATTAATTTAATTTAATAAATAAAAGAAGTATTTATTAATATTATTAACTTTATAATGTTTAGAATCATTTACATCGGTAAAAAAGTCCGTTTTTTTTTCAAAGTGTTACCAAAAGGTGGGAACGCATTGTTTCATTTTGCATTGAATGCATTCCCCGTTTAGTGCGGATTCGATTAGTGCGGTAGTTTTGCCGCACGCATTAACCGCACTAACCGGGGTGGGTATTACTGTATTTAACAAATTAAGAAAATTATGAGAAAATTCAAGAAAATAATTTTAAATTAATTTCCGATATCAAATTACTAAAACGGTATTATATTGTAATTCCCTAAAATCAGAATAAAACTGTACTCAACTACTCATATACAGGGTGAGTCAAAAGTCTGGAAACATAGGAACTATGCTTTTCAATGCAAATATACATATATATAGACTATTTGCATTGAAAAGCATAGTTCCTATGTTTTCAGACTTTTGACTCACCCTGTATAGTTATCTAATCAGAGGGCCGGAAACTGGCAAAGCGCTCAGTCCAACTAATGAGGCCCATTGCGCTAACCTCTGTATCATTATTATTATTACCAGCATCATCGGGATCCGAACCCCCGGCCTCAGTGCCTTACTTCGTTTACAGGGAAACGGTGTTACCACTGAACTACGAAGGTAATACCGCTTCTCTATTAGCGAAGTGACTTCACTGAGGTAGGGAGTTCGAATCCCGATGACAATGGTAATAATAATAATAATATACGAGTTCGAGCAATGGACAGCATTTGTTGGCCTGAGCGTTGTTGTGCCAGTTTTTGGCCTTTCCGAATGAATCTTATTTAGTAATTCACTAACCCTCTTCAAAACTTCATTATGATTAACTGTTGATATCCTTCAGTAGAGGATTGTTTCAGCGCGGAAACATGTTGGTATCATCGGCTCCGTTAATCGGGATACACTTGAATGTGAGGAAGGTGTGGCTCAGTGTATTCCGACTTTTGTAACCAACTGTGGTTTTTTTTTTTAAAGTTTGCCTTGAAACAGAAAATGTTAAAAAAGCATAAAAAAATTACTAATTGCTAATATCCTGTATTCCTTTGATATGTTATTGTATTTAGTGACTATAAAATTTCATTAGCAAATCTCAGTCATGACTGATTTGTAACTTTTTATGTCTTGTAGAATTTTTTTATGTTTATAGGCAAACTTTTTTCCAAAAAGTTTTCGAAATTTTTTTCCAAACTTTTGTCCCTCCAAAAATTATACAATATATAGATCGCATTTATTTACTGGTTCTACAATGCGCTCAGTTCCCATGGCAACTAAAAACAATTCGCGAATGAAATATTTGTTTTTCCGTACTAATTTGCCCCAAAGCCACGTATACCAACCAGTTCCAAATGGCTCCATTAGGTTTGGAGATCCACATCATCATAAGCATTTATGCTATAAAAAAGTTACCCCAGTTATTTTATGGTTGAAAAAATACTTCTTAACTTACCATACCAATATTTTACCAAAATTCACCATCAAAGAGTACATAACAAAAACATAGGAAGGAAATAAATATAATTTTTATGTCAAAACACAATAATTTATTTACCAGCTAAAGATGGCGCTCCGACCAATATCACGTTTTGTGTGAAATTAAAGGCATACAGACCTACATTTATGAGTTCATTACTTTGAGGTAAATCTAATGGATTTAAAAAACTAAACGTACCATGTGTGTGTATATATATATATACTTAATGAATACTGGGTTAATTGATTTCACGGTTAGGTCAATTGTATGCACTTGACGATTGATTAGGTTAAGTCATGATATTTTCGTTTACTGTCAAAACTAACGAAAATATCACGACTTAACCTAACCAATCGTCAAGAGAATACAGTTGATCTAACCTGGCATTCAATTAACCTAACCGGGCATTCAATTAACCCGGCATTCAATAATTTTCCCGTAGGCTTCGATTAATTATACAGAATACCTAATACAGCGATGGCATTATATATACTACCTAGGAATTATATAGAATACCTAGGAAAAGTATACAAAATCTTTATATTTCATACTTTGCCTAAAACTTGTAGGCATTTTACACAATGCCTAGGAATTGTATACAATACCTCGATTATATGCTTTGCCTGTAACATATATATATATATATATATATATATATATATATATATATTATATATATATATATATATATATATTATATATATATATATATATATATATATATATATACAGTATATTTTAACTGCAAACAACACACAGTATAATTAATGTAAAGAACGACGCTTGTGTAGAAGAGCGTTCCACACAAGATGAGGAGGGAGAACGAACAAATGAAAAATGAGGTACCACCCGGGAATCGAACCCGGGATCATCCGATTGCCGGTCAGATATGCTATCCACTACACCATGGACCTTGATCAATCAGAAGTCGTAATTCTCCTACATACGAGCCGAAACCAATGCCCTGAGGGGGCACATTTGCATGCCGTACATATATACATTTTAACTGCAAACAACATACAGTATAATTAATGTAAAGAACGACGCTTGTGTAGAAGAGCGTTCCGCACAAGATGAGGAGGGAGAACGAACAAATGAAAAAATCGGATGATCCCGGGTTCGATTCCAGGGTGGTACCTCATTTTTCATTTGTTCGTTCTCCCTCCTCATCTTCTTCTACACAAGCGTCGTTCTTTACATTAATTATACTGTGTCTTGTTTGCAATTAAAATGTATACATGTACGGCATGCGAAGGTGCCCCCTCAGGGCATTGGTTTCTGCTCGTATGTAGGAGAATTACGACTTCTGATTGATCGAGGTCCATGGTGTAGTTACTACACCATGGACCTCGATACTACACTTTAGTAAATAGCATATCTGACCGGCAATCGGATGATCCTGGGTTCGATTCCCGGGTGGTACCTCATTTTTCATTTGTTCGTTCTCCCTCCTCATCTTGTGCGGAACGCTCTTCTACACAATATATATATATATATATATATATATATATATATATATATATATATATATATATAACACCTTCCACATTTTCAATTACTTTTCCATTTTTGGTCTGTTAACTTAAAAACATGTTTTATCTTTAAAGTTGCACTCGACGCGAATGAAAAAATTAGGCGAGTCACTTCCATATTTTACGTCTGACATCCTTGGTTCGCATTGCGATGTCAATATGTAATTATCTTGTTAAAAGTAAACGAAACTGTGGTGATATATATATATATATATATATATACTTGCATTGTAAGGAAATTTTTTGGTTTCCCGGATGGTGTAGTGGTAAGAGGCGCGCTTGGGACGTTTCCTTGTGACGCGAGGACAAACCATATATATATATAATATATATATATATATATATATATTATAACATCATTTCACCTCATATAGGCAAACATATAGACAATACCTTCCCCTATAACTCTCTCTAAATTTAGTGTTTCTTATGTAGGCTAAAAAATTGGCAATTGACTTACCATCGTGAGAATCATACAGATAGATAATATGATCCCATTTGTAAAATTTTATCATATCCAAAATTGCTCTGTGGTAATCAGGTTGAAGGCTGAGGGCGTAATCCATCAGGCCTGACGAAGGCTGAGGAACCTGAAAGGAAAGAGGTTATGAGCTTAGAATAAATGTAACGATATACACGACACGTATATTTATCAAACTATATACAGGGTGGCGCAAAACTCAGGAGTCAAAGGAGCCACAGAGAATAGATCTTTTCCATTCTATGGCCGTCACTATTTTGTAAATAAAAATTACTTTTTTAGTTAAAAAATTTATAATTTATAAATTTATAATTTTTTGTAAAAAAAAAATTATAATTTTTTAAATGATGATCCTTTGACACTTATTAAAATATATTTTTCCTTTAATTAGTACTTTAATTAATTTAATTAATTTTTGCTAATACCCCTCCCCCCCCCTAAATATTTTGGCTACGCTGTGCAGATATAATGTATATTTTCGCCTTCTTGCTTTTTCCCTTTATTCCCTGACGAGGTGTATTGTTAAATACACGAAAGGACTTGGAATCGGTTTTCATTTCTCCTTGTGGGTGTGCATCATTTATTTTTTATTTCACTTGTTTAATTGTGCAATTCATCCCATATATATATATAATATTGTGTGTGTGTGTGTGTGTGTGTGTGTTGGAAACAAAATGTAGAACAAAGTTAGATGATTAAATGAAATCTATGGAAGAGAGTCTTAAAATTTAAAAATCAGCAGATATTCATAATTAGTTGAAGAAAAACATTTGAGCAACCTAAAAAAGCAGTTGGTTGGTTATATATACTTATTGATCAAATCATTTTCCAACTAATTATAAACTTTCGCTGATTTTTCAAAAAATTTTAATATCTTTCCAAAGGCTTTCACTTTCGCGTCAAACTTTTTCACACAACTGTACACATACATAAGTAGATTTTAATATCAATACAAAATATAACCGCGTATGATTGGTTCGCACCAGACCAGGTAATTAATCTGGTTTGACTCGATAGGATCATTTAACCTCCTTCGCAATATCCAAGGTCATATGACGGAAGGGACCTACAGCTTTACGAGGGATTCGAACCACGGGGCGCTACATCATCTGAATGCGGAGGACGGTCCCGCAACTCAGACCCAATGTCGCTTAACTTCACTAATCGACGGGAGCCGGTGTTACGACATTGGCCGTGACGCAGCACAAGTTAAAGAGTGTACTGGGTGCCCATAAATTATCTTTACAAATTCGATTCAATTTTAATTTAATTTGTAAAGATAACAGATAACTTATGAACACTCTGTATATTGTTAACATTAACACTCCGAGGTAGAGTTGGAAACGGGTCAACAACCTTGACCCGTGACCCGTGTGACCCGTCCAGCACCTGACCCGTGACCTACTTGATCCGCGACCCATTGACCCGGCAAACCTGCTGCCCTAAACAATATACTGAACAAAACTTTTTCAAAATACATCAGAAAGTAAACTTTGTTTCAGAATACAAAATCATTATTTTGATACACAAATACAAGCTGACTCACACACGAGCTTGTATTCCATAAAACAGTAATGATTATTTCAGTGAAAAGTAATTTAGAAGTTTTTGTAATACTCCAAAGCGATGCACAATGATTCTACTGCTTCCGGTGCCACAAGTGCACGCTGTGTAAGTATGATATTACTCGCGTTGAATGCGCTGAAATGTCTCTCCCACTCGCTGCTGCATGCCTGCATCACGAACACAGACCTAGCTACTACACTGAGTACAGGAAGAGCAGCCTTCTTCGATTGCCACCAATCCAGTAGATCATCCCCTGATAAACACGTCTGAGATTTGTGAACACTACTCGTCTGGCACACATCAGTGTTGTCAGTCACTGCCAGTATTGCCAGTTACTGTTTTTATGGTGTAATCTTTACTGCGTAACTGCATTTTAGCTTTTAGTGTAAAGCCATATCGGTCTATGACCTTCAATCTTCTTCTATTAAGGGGGATGAACGTTTTTACAGGCATTCGCCCTTGGCCCCTCCTTCCTGCATTAAAAAATAAAAAAGCTATAACAAACTGACATTTAACTATAACTTCAAACTGTCTTAAAATTCGACTGGAAATTTGTACTCCATTTAATCACAGCATTGACCCGCCTTGACCCGCTCCCGGTTCAGGCGGGTCAACCTCATGACCCGTGACTCACCTCGACCCGTCTTGAATTCACTTCCAAGTGACCCACAGACCCGTTTTCAACTCTGCTCCGAGGGATACTAAGTTTGAATTTTAAAGTTGAAAATTCACTCGCAGTATTTGCGATAGGCTACGTCGCGACCACGTTGCGACACCCGTTCTCGCAGATAAGCAGAGTTCAGCAGCGTTGAGGCTGGGTAGTAATTGGATAGGTGACCAACTTCTGGGTCCAGATGATGTAGCGACCCGTGGTTCGTCTCACGTAAAACCGTAGATTCCCTCCGTCACATGACCTTTGCCGTTACGAGAGAGCTTAAACAAGCCGGAAAACAACAGCAAAAACAATAGTATCTACTATTTCTAATATATATACAGGGTGTCCGGTCTCATAGGAAAATTTATTTTAAATTAAATTTACAAAAGGAATACATTAGAACCAAAACAAATGTTCAAATTGATGTCTTGTTTTGGGACCTTTTTTTTTTTGTTGCAGGTAGAATAACACAATGGCTAATATAGAAATGAGTTACAGTCGTGAGGAAAAGGCCTCCGCCTTTTCCTCGCCAAACCCTAAACTTTTAAACCATATACTCTTAATATATATATATATATTATATATATATATATATATATATATATACAGGGTGGGCCGAAAGTCTGGATCCATAGGAAAATTTATTTAATACATAAATTACAACAAATGGTAAATACTTAAAATGAATATCAACTTTAACTCGTAAATGCGTATCCGTGATACTGTACAGTAGTTCGTACTCCAGTATAAATACTCAAATACTTTTTTTATTTCAGCCCAGAAATGGCTTCGAATCTAACAACAGAAGACCGGGTAGAACTTGTGCTCATGTACGCAAGACAGGGCGCTACACACAGAGAAGTTGCTACCGAATTCAATAGAAATCATCCTGATAAGCATCCAGTAACACATGCGACTGTTGGCAAGTTGTTTAAACGTGTAGTGAATACTCTTATTTTAGTTTAAAGATAAATGTTAATTTTACCGTCTTGAATTTCGGAATAGATATAAATTCATTTTAAATTAGTTACCCATCATAATTCAATTGTGAACCACATTAATACTAATTTTATGTATACTATATTATTATTGTATGTAAACATAATTAATTATATATCACAATTGTCAGTTAATTATTTATATTCAAATATTTATTTTAATCTAATACCATGTCCATTTTACAAATAAATAATAGAAAACCAATGGTTATATTTCCACCTTTGGTACTGTCGCAGTTTCGCCTAACGGACTCAATACGGCTAGTGAGATAATCACTGGTTGGCACTTAACTAGCGGCAGTGCTTATGGCTACATCATCCAGGTTAACCTATACCGGATAGATGCGCTACGGTCCCAAGCCGTAGCTTGCCTAGGCCAACGACGACGACGTAAACCAACAATTGGTGACTCCGGAGTTGGATTCCCCCCTTTTACCCGAACGACTAGGACTAGACTGTAATGTCGTTCGTGCCCATCACCCCCTTCACCCGAACGACTAGGACTAGACTGTAACGTCGTTCGTGCCCATCACCCCTTCACCCGAGCGACTAGGACCAGACTGTAATGTCGCTCGTGCCCTCTGCCCCTCACCCCTGCCCGTGCGCTCTGTGCCTGCGCTCGTCTCAACCTCCACTCCTTCGTTGGGAACTTGTCGTCTTGCTTGTACGTCAGCAAGCATAGGAGAAGATGCCTGACGACGCTGGTGCCATCTCCCACTTGAGCGTAAAGCTCCCCGTCTTCTGGCCGGGTGATCCATTATTTGGTTCCACCAAGTGGAATCACAATTCAACTTGGGAAGGATCACCGCTAGCAGGACAAAATACGATCATGTTTTGTCCTCTCTACCAGCGAGCATCATCTCTGAAGTCCGTGACGTCATCGTATCTACTTCCACGAGTGAGGACCCATACAACGATCTGAAGTCTGCCATCCTGTGCCGCACCACTGTCTCCGAGCGTGAGAAACTACATCAGTTAATCTCAAAAGAAGAACTTGGAGACCGTAAGCCCACTCAAATGCTGAGGGCTATGCAGTGCGCTCTAGGCGAACGCGCACAAACCTTCGATAAGGACATCTTTAGACAGTTGTTCTTGCAGAAACTTCCTCCATCAGCTCAGCGTGTCTTGGCCACTATGGATCCTGCTACTCCAGTTGAAACTAGCAGAAACTGCCGACAAAGTAGTGGAGATTGACACAGCTCCGGTCAACAACGTGAACACACAATCGGAACTGGAGTTGAAAGTGGAAGAGTTAAGTCAACAACTCCACCACGTTTGTTCTCTGCTACAAAATCAACGGCAAAGAAGCCATTCTCGGTCAAGATTTACGAAGAGGCATCGTTCGAGTTCCGGGAAGATCTGCTT
This sequence comes from Bathynomus jamesi, assembly GCA_023014485.1. Taxonomy (NCBI): domain Eukaryota; kingdom Metazoa; phylum Arthropoda; class Malacostraca; order Isopoda; family Cirolanidae; genus Bathynomus; species Bathynomus jamesi. The sequence continues at coordinate 268,196 of JAJOZX010001254.1, forward strand.
CTACCACTCGAAATTGGAAAGAAGGCTAGGAAGTGCATCTCCCCTTGCAATTTTCGTCGGAAAACCCCAGCAGCGAGTCCTAATGGGTCTAGTACTCGCACTGCCAACCTGTTATTCATAAAGGACAGGAACTCTGGTATCAATTTCTTGGTCGATACCGGAGCGTCAGTCAGTGTATTCCCTCAAAAATCTGGTCATACGCACTCGGAATCTCCGCCTCTATACGCTGCTAACGGTTCACGCATACCCACGTACGGTACTCAGTCGCGTGGACTAAACTTGGGCCTTCACCGATCCTTCAAGTGGATTTTCATCTGTGCTCAAGTGCAGCATCCCATAATCGGCGCTGACTTCCTCCAGCATTTCAAACTCCTGGTGGATCTTGACAAGCGACGCTTATGCGACCAGGCCACACTGCTTTCTGTTCTTGCCAAACAGGTTGCCCTTCCGGACGCCTCGAACTCTGCACTTTCCCTCGTTCCCCCTAATTCCATGTACCAGTGCCTTTTCCAGCGATATCCAGGAATTCTTCAACCGATGCAGATGGGTGATACCATTAAGCACACCATTACCCATCACATTACAACAAAAGGTCCCCCTGTGTTTGCAAAACCCAGACGTCTTGCCCGGACAAACTGAAAGCTGCCAAATCGGAATTCCAGCTTATGATGGATCTTGGGATAATAAGACCTTCCAAAAGCAGTTGGTCCTCTCCCCTACACCTGGTCCAGAAGAAGTCAGGAGACTGGAGACCATGTGGGGATTACCGGTTTTTGAATTCGACAACCATCCCGGACCGATATCCGGTACCAAATGTCCAAGACTTTACTTCTCTTCTCCACGGCAAATCTATCTTCAGTAAAATAGATCTCGTTAAGGCTTTCCACCACATTCCCGTAGAGCCTTCGGATATTCCCAAGACTGCAGTTTGTACACCATTTGGGTTATTCGAATTTGTGAAGATGCCGTTCGGGCTACGGAATGCTGCGCAAACCTTCAGAGGTTTATAGATGAGGTCACCAGAGGCTTAGACTTTGTTTATGCCTACATCGATGATTTGCTTGTGGCCAGCTCAACGGAAGAGGAACATAAGGAACATCTTTCACTCCTCTTTCAACGCTTAGAACAATACGGTGTTACTATTAATGCATCTAAGTGTGTGTTTGCACAGCCAACCTTGGAATTTCTTGGTCACACGATTTCGCAGCACGGAATTACCCCCCTTCAGGACAAGTGTGAAGTGATAAAAAATTACCCTATGCCAAATAATCAGCGTGAGTTACGTCGGTTTCTAGGTTTGGTAAATTATTACCACAAGTTCATTAAAAACTGTGCCAGTGTCTTGCTCCTCTACACGCTATGATCACACACAAACGCAAGGTAACGAAATTGGTATGGTGTAGCGATAGTTTACAGGCGTTCGACAATGCCAAAAATGCTATCAATAGTGCATTGTCTCTGTCATTTCCTATCAGTGATGCCCCCCTAACTCTGACGGTCGATGCCTCAGATGTTGCGATCGGTGAGTGTTGGAACAAACCATTAACGGTCAACAAGCACCCATCGCGTTTTACTCGAAAAAGCTGCAGCCAGCCCAAACGCGTTATAGTGCTTTCGGACGTGAACTTCTTGCTATTTACTTAAACGTGAAGTATTTTCAACATTTCCTTGAAGGCCGAGAGTTTTGTGTTTTTACCGACCACAAACCTTTGGTCACTGTCTTCAAAAAACAGCTGTAACCACTCTCCCAGAGTCATCAGGCAACTCGATTATATCTCGCAATTTACCACAGATATCCGCCACATCAAAGGTGTCTTGAACACTCCAGCGGATGCACTCTCAAGAATAGAGATTACTTCTGTTACCCTCAGCTCTACACTGTGGAATGCTATTGCACAGGATCAAGATAAGGATACGGAACTACAAGACCTGCTCAGAGAAGACTCCACTCACTCACTTTCCCTCAAGAAAATGAGTATGCCAGGATTGTCTGTGCCCCTCTATTGCGACGTATCAACAGCTGCTATTCGCCCTTATGTCCCTCCATGTCACAGACAAGCAGTCTTCACGGATCTTCATAAGCCCTCCCATCCTGGTATCCGTGCTTCGCAACACCTGGTTACCTCTCGCTTTGTTTGGCCCTCGATGCGGAAGGATGTCAAACATTGGACCAAAACGTGCCTTGCCTGCCAGCGTGCCAAAGTCCAAAGGCACACCAGGTCCCCCTTTGACGCATTTCCGCCCCCATCCCAGCGATTTGAGGTAATTCATGTAGACATTGTTGGCCCTCTTCCAGTGATTCAAGGCCAACGTTATCTGCTCACCTGTCTCGACCGCTTTTCCAGATGGCCTGAAGCCATCCCACTTCCTGATATCCAAGCGGACACTGTTGCAAGAGCCTTTCTTCATGGATGGGTATCAAGATTTGGATTGCCGACAAAAGTCATCACTGACCAGGTCGCCAATTTGAGTCTTCGCTTTGGAAGAAGTTTACCAGCTTGTTGGGTACAGTACATGCGCATACCTGTGCGTATCATCCGCAAGCTAACGGCCTCGTCGAACGCTTCCATCGCCAGCTGAAGTCATCCCTTATGTGTCACGAAGACCCATTGGATGGATAAGCTTCCACTCGTGTTGCTTGGTATTCGCTCTGCATTTAAGAGTGATCTGAAGACTACAGCGGCTGAACTAGTCTATGGAACAACACTGCGGCTACCAGGTGGCTACTTCACTGCAGGGGATAAGTCATGTGATCCTACGGAATTCGCTCAAACACTTTCCTCTCACATGCAGTCCCTTCAGCCTGTTCCCCCTCGATTGACTAGCCAACAGAACATCTTTGTTTCCCCAGCCCTCCAGTCTTGCACCCACGTTTTCGTTCGTGTACCTGTCCCAAAACGGCCTCTCCAATGTCCATATGACGGACCCTATGAAGTTCTCCGACGTACGCGCAAATCATTTCTCATCCAGCGCGGTTCCAAGGTCGACAAGGTTTCTATCGATCGTCTTAAGCCTGCGTTTGGAATCAACCTTAAGCGAGGTACATGTAGCTACCAAAAAGGTCCAGGGAAAATCTGTGTCGTTCGGAACTCTTTGAACTTCCTCTCTGGTGGGGGAGTGTGTAGTGAATACTCTTATTTTAGTTTAAAGATAAATGTTAATTTTACCGTCTTGAATTTCGGAATAGATATAAATTCATTTAAATTAGTTACCCATCATAATTCAATTGTGAACCACATAATACTAATTTTATGTATACTATATTATTTTATTGTATGTAAACATAATTAATTATATATCACAATTGTCAGTTAATTATTTATATTCAAATATTTATTTTAATCTAATACCATGTCCATTTTACAAATAAATAATAGAAAACCAATGGTTATATTTTCCACCTTTGGTACTGTCGCAGTTTCGCCTAACGGACTCAATACGGCTAGTGAGATAATCACTGGTTGGCACTTAACTAGCGGCAGTGCTTATGGCTACATCATCCAGGTTAACCTATACCGGATAGATGCGCTACGGTCCCAAGCCGTAGCTTGCCTAGGCCAACGACGACGACGTAAACCAACAAACGTTTCAAAGAAACAGGAAGTGTACATGATCGACGGCGTTCTGGTCGTCCAAAAACTGCAACTGATGAAAATACCTCTGCAATGGTATGTGAAACTTTAACGAATAGTCCAGTAAGTCAACAAGAAGATTATCAAATGAAACACGCATCTCGAGAACGTCAATTCGAAGAATTATTAAAAATCATAAATTCCATCCCTAAGTGTCTCGATGTCAGAGGCCGCCAATTTGAGCATTTGTTATAATTTGTTGTTTATACTGGAGTACGAACCACTGTACAGTATCACGGATACGCATTTACGAGTTAAAGTTGATATTCATTTTAAGTATTTACCATTTGTTGTAATTTATGTATTAAAATAAATATTTTCCTATGGATCCAGACTTTCGGCCCACCCTGTATATAGTATTTTCTTTTAATCAGGATTTTCGGTTACCTCAGTTCAATTGAGTGTAATAACGGTAATAATATTAGGGTCACATGGGTTCGTTCTTCCCTTTTTGGCTTGTGAGGATTTTTAATATCAACGATATGATTGTGTACCTCAAGGAGAGAAGAGAGAGAGAGGTATCCCAATCGGATTTTCATTCAAAGTAAATTCTTAGCGTTTGAATAATAAAAGCTAATTTAGGTTTGACCTTTTCCCAAGTTTCTTGAGGAGAAATAAGTGGATGAAGGAGAGAGTCGTTCTTATTGCTTTCTCTTTCCGTTCGGGTCCCTTTCTGTTTGTCCCTAAATTTCGTCAAGCTATATGAGCTTTTATAGGTACATGGGGTAAAGGGGTTTACATAAGTTAGGGGTGGGGGTTTAAGCGGATGTTCTGTTTTTGTAAACAATCATTTGAGAAAAATCCAAGATTATATAACTATGGGTTACCAATATATATATATATATATATATATATATACTGGGTGTGTGTATAGAGTAACGCAAGTGAAGAGACAAATCCGACTTGAACTGGTTTAAACTAGTTTCAACTTGTTTTTCGACTCTTAAAAACATTTTCAACATCTCTTATAAACCTTACTATGGAATATACAGTCGTTATAAAGTACATGTAATAAATATTGCTTGTCCATGTTCACTCGCGTTAATATAATTCAAATCGGATTTGTCTCTTCACTCGCGTTACTTTATGCACACCCTGTATAATATATATTATATATATATATATAATATATAATATATATACACGTAGATACAGAGAAAATTAGGACCAAATTCTCACATTTTGAGTTCCTTAAATTGAAAATGGGACAGTAAAAGAATAGAGTACAAAAATTTTTTTCTATACATCTACAAAGGAGCATCGAATAAACTCTACATCTTTATCCTGTTAGTCGAGTTCCCAACCAACCAGTTTAGCAGATTTTCCTTTACTATACACGTCACGTCTACGTGATGTTTGCGAGTACCTTTTGCCCATATGGCCACAAATATTTTAGCTATCAACTCCTGTAACATTGCTTTGATTAACAAATTTTTGAAGTAATAAATATTAAATAAACATATCGTATTTTACGCCTCATTAAGACGCTACTTTTTTCCTGAAAAACGTCTCCAAAAATCACTTCAGGGCTCGTATGTTATTGTTTTTTTTAATGTTCTTTTAATAAAGTTACGGGAATATATTTTTTGTTAGGCTGATAAATCTTCGAAATATTTTTTTCCTAAATATTCTTTGCTAAATATAGGGTGCGTCTTACCACTTGTAGCCGTCTTACGATGCGTAAAATATGGTAATAAACATAAATATTTCTATGCTTCGCGGCGTATTTCATTTGGTCTGTCAAAAGAATATCCTAAGGTTCTTCGTACAAACAATAATATTAGCCCTTCAATGCCCAGTAGTCATTCCTGACACTAAATATAATCGTCTGGCAGTAGCCGGAACAAAATCAATAAAGTGGAGATGGGTGATACGAGATTAATTATACACCAAAATCGATTAAATTCAATACACTCCCATTCAGGAGTGAATTTCATCTTGCGTTTCTCACTTATTCAAAACATTACCACTCACTTCATCATCTTCCAACAATTTGTTGGCAATTCTATTATTAACGGAGTAAAACCCGAGTGAGAAATTAATTTGTTGGAAGCAAAAGACTTCGGTAGCTCCCCGATACCTCCGGGTCTCTGTGTTGGGCTGTGGGTGGTGAGGCTTTCGGTTTGTTTCCAGTTGTTGGCGCCTGGGCTGGGTTGGACAAGCTACTTTTATGCTCGAGCTCAGGTCACCCTTGGGGCACACTCACCCGACACACAAGTGGGAAAATGGCTTCCGGATGTTGCCTTTGCCTACAAGATTTCAGCCCATACTATAAAGTCTTCATCAGGCTAAAGATGAGGACCTTAGTATAGACCAAAAAAATTGCGCTCTAACAAATCCCCTTTACACGGTGACTTCACTCCCTTACTTTAACTCCTCGCAACTGTTAACTTAAAACCCTGTTAATCTTTGTATTCTCAATGAGAATTACAACTTTTGTGCCTTCAGTACGTTCAGTAATATTTTCATACTAACAACTTCCTTCATACGCAACGCAAATGCTTTTCGCAAAACTGTTAACTTTTTTTTTTTCTTACTGCATCTGATACGTGTAACCTTTATGACAATAGCGCTCAAGGTTTTCCGCTTTGTGCACCAGTAAAAATCTTTATCCTCAAACGAAGTAACTCGTGTGTGTATATATACAGTATATATATATATATATAGAGAGAGAGGATCTATTAAAGCAAAATAAGTACTTTGTAACCCAAAACGAACTTTACTATTTGATATTATAACATACATAAACTTAAATTAAAAACAAACTATAGAGAAATCGTCAGTTCTTATCGAGTATCTTTTCCACAAACCTCGTGAAGGGGCTTGGTTGGAACTAGGATACACCTTGTTATAACGATGCAATTGATAAGTATTTTCTCACGAAATGATTAAGGTCTTTATAAACCCAGGTAAAATTTTTCTTTAAGAGTTTGCGGGGATGTCAAGAAAGTATCTCAAAATATCATATCTTTGGAATCATGATCTATCATACATTGCTCTCAATAAAAACGATCTTTTCAGATCTGGATCAGTATGATCAATTTTCAAGTGAAGACAAAATTCTTTATGGATAAATACAAATATTACAAAATTACAGTTATTAATGCGTTACAATAATCTTAAGTAGTAAATGGATTATTGATTTTTATATTTTCTGTTTAGTTGTTCGAATCTTTAAGGTTTAGGCTTTACTGGGCTCTCAGATTACTTAAAATCCCTCCTTCTTCAGCGAAGGGGTCACTTTTGCGGGCGCTCGCCCTTTGGCCCCCTCCTCCTTACATAAAAAACAAAAATATAAATGTAATATGCACATACAAATACACTATATAAATATAATATACCGATATACACTATATAGTATAGAAATATCACAAATAAAAAGCGTAAATTAGACTGGAAAACACAGACGAACGCTTTAAACAACTACAGTATATTTTTTCTAAAGAAATCGTAAATTTAGCATAGTTTGTCCAAAAAGATAACTGAAAAAAATCTGGTTTGTTAGTTGCAACGTCGTATTCATATTTTTATTATTATTATGTCATATCGTCGTTGTCTCGACAATTTTTAATGGTGTCCGAGGAAGTCAAACCTCGTATCGCAATCGTTGCATTCGGTGTAGCATCGCGTTTGTTTGCTAATGTCGTTCGCAACGTCAAACATCAACTCAATAATTCTAAACTCGGTGTCAATGGTATGTACAATTCCACTGACCCTGAAGAGGATAAGCAAAACTTTGCCAATTTCTGTGAACACTCTTCAGAAGTGGTCTGCCAAAAATTCTAAAATTCTGAAAAACACCACGACTTTGCAACACCCCTTAGTTGAATATGAGAAATGAATAATGTGTTACAGCATTTATGAAATCTTAAAAATCATTATTAGAGATATAATACAGTAGCAAGAGTTGATAGTTCAGTACAAGAAATAAGACACGTAATAGAGTATGTATATTTAATCCTAAATGGTATTAATATCAAGATTTAATAGTGTTCTTTTATTAAGAGAGGTTTCAATTTATTTTTAAACCACTCACATTAATATTTTTAATATCAGTGCTTAAGTCATTCCACAGTTTCAATGCGACGAAAATTGGTGATTTTGGGAATGAAGACAATCTAAATTGGGGAATAATATGCCTTCTAAATTGGGGAATAATATGCCTTCTAAATTGGGGAATAATATGCCTTCTGAAATGGAGAATAATAAGCCAAGTTCTACTCCTGGTCCGGTATAAGTGAATTTCTTGATGAGTTACGAAATATTTATTTATAATAATTTTTTAAATACATTTGTAAATGTAAATAAAATGTGCCAATTTGATTACATCTTTTATCTTTAATAATTTTAACTGTTAAGGAATGCGCTCGAATGATCATGAAAACCAGCATCAGCATCCTCAATCCTTTTTTAACATTCACGCTATCCTATTTAGATGAAGATGAGGATCTGTTTTGTATAACTTTCTCATACGTATATACACATCCTACACAGTATAATAAATGTTTTCATATTGCAAATATGAATAGGGAAAGATTTGTCTTAACGTATCGGGTGATTTCTTTTAAATATCTGACACATTAAAAGGGTCGTATTTTTTATATTAACTGAAATAAAAGCATGAAATTTTTACTGTACCTTCTCTATACATTGAGAATTAGTTCCCTATTGCAAAACATGCTCTGTTGATGTCCTTTCAGCTCATTAACTCTTTGCACACGAACAACATAATTTTGCAGTACTTTGGACAGAGTATCTGTTGAAGTCTGAAAAATTTCTTGTTCAGTTGATGCTTTAAATTCTTCTATATTTCAATATTTCTTTATCATAGACCGCAGACTATGATAGACTCTTCCGCCGATGGTATTACTAAGTAGTGTAAACTGAGAAGACATCATATAGAGCATGTTTTGCACTAGGGTATTTTTAAAAAAATCACCCGATATATAACGTGATTTTGAACTGTAATTTCCTATCTGTTTCCTCCCTTTACTGTTCGTGGATGGACTTAACCCAAGGCAGTTTTTAAAGCAAACGATAAAAAAGCCACTTAGCTTAATGGGGCTTAGTAATATAAGTTGTTAGGATAATCTTTCATTAATTCATTTATTATTTGAAAATGGAAAAGTTGTAATCCAATAAGACTTTATTAAAAAAGTTCCATAGATATATTTAATTTAATTTAATTAATTTTTCTATTGCATATTAAATATTTTCCATTTTATAAAAAAATATAAAAATTAGCACAATTAATAATTATTTTTACTAAAAAATTTTCTAGTTAAGATCTGATATTAAAATCGTATGTATTTAAAAATTTATTCGGATCTCGATCAGGATGTGAATTTTTTTAATCGGTTCAGGATCCTGATCTAGAATATAAAATAATCGGATTTTTTTTTAAATATAGGATTCGGATCTAAAGTTGTGTACCATACAAGAAAGTCTTTTAACACGGAAAAAAAAAAAATAAAAAATAAAAAAAAAATATATATATATATATATATAAGTATATTATATATATATAGTTAAAAATAACTAAATATTTGTATACTATACCAAATAATTAATGCAACCATACTATTGAGTTAATCCAGCTGAACTATAGGTGTACTAAAGATGCTCATTGTTCTAATGAAAACTTAAATAAGAAGTGTAACCACAGAACAGGTGGATTAGTAATAGGATACAGTTCGATTAACTATTTAGTACGGTGTGTAAATTGTTAATCATAAGGGTGTAATAAAATTCTTTAACCGGATTTCGGGGAGTTTCTGTAGTTTGACGAATGACATGAATTTAGCAATTTCTGATAGATAAACTCGGACGATGTACTGGAAACTCACCCGATTTAAAACCGTACAGAAAATCTGGGTGCAGTTGTTGAACAACGAGCTGAAGTACCTCTCTGCAATGTTCAAAGAGTCCAAGACCAAAATTCAAGAGAAAAGTTTGTCAGGATGCTCAAAGAAGCTTTGCAAAGCATCGCGTTGTTTGGTCGACTGGTGCGTTCCTTTCAAAATAGTGTTAAATTGGTGTTGGAAGCACAAGGGAAAAATAATGGTAGTTGTTCGGGGTTTGTCACTTTTTTAAATTAATCAAAATATTTCTCTTAATCCTTTACCCCAAAAAACAGGTAAATAATTTTGTTACAACCCTTGTAGTTTGTTGTTAACCAAGAATTTTTTTCCTTGAAGAGCTAATCCCCTCTTTGAAAAAAAAGAGCTTTCAATCCCTTTTGTCTTTTCCACATAGTGGTTTTGAAGGTGTAACGTGTGACTGACACTATTTCCTTGCAGCCTACGAGAATTTGAGTGCAAAATACACTGTTGCAACAACGGGAGGAGATGGATGGTCTAGGTCATCCCGTTAAAACTAAAGTGTTGCGTTCTCATACTTATGTTAATATTTAGTTAATTTTTTATTTGTTCTGGAAGTTTCGCGAACCAGTGAAAACGAAGAGCAGACTTCGGAAGAAAAATTCTTTCCACCGAAACTTATCAGATATGCAGAACTTCTAAACATAATTAGAACTTTAAAGGACATCGCTTAGTGAGAATCGATAAAATATCTCTATATTATATAAAGGATTCTCTAAGAGTACTTTCTGTATAGCGATTGCCATTAATATTTCGATAGTAACTGGTGTATTCCCCAAACATTGGAAACACGCAGTTGTAACACCAGTACATGAAAATGGAAGAGATGATGATTCTACAAACTTCAGACCAGTTTCTCTCCTACCGACTCTATCTAAGACTTTAAAAAAGCTGTAGCAAGCCAGTTAATAAATCATCTTGAATCAAATAACCTATTTTCCCATTCCGAGCACGGATACAGAAAACATCTATCTTCTGAGACAACATTCTTAAAAATAAGTGAAGAAATGTTTGCAGCACTGGAGAACAGTGAAGTACTAATACTTTCTCTGTTAAACCTCTCCAAAGCTTTTGATACAGTAAGTCATGATAAATTACTTGCAAAACTGAATGCAGTTAATGTAGATAAATTTTAGTTCGAAGACTATCTTACATCTCAAAATAAAACCTTCTAAATTTGGAACTTATAACTTCTTTTTCAGGGTGCATTCAAGGGGAAGTTTTTCCTTCTTTTGGGTATCAAAGCTTCTTGTCAAATGATACAATAACTTCTTTTAACGATACATAACTTCTTTAGATAGAATAACTTCTTTTTCAGGGTGCATTCAAGGGGAAGTTTTTCCTTCTTTTGGGTATCAAAGCTTCTTGTCAAATGATATAATAACTTCTTTTAACGATACATAACTTCTTTAGATAGAAGAAATGTTCTTCAAAACTTCTTTTTTGAGTGATTTGAGAAAAAAGAAGATAATATTTCTATGCGGATTGCGGGAAGTCTTTGTTTTTTGTGCAGAAAGATACCAAGCCGTCAGAACAAAACGTATATATCCAGTAGTAAACCAGTCAAATAAGGCGTTCCACAAGGTTCAGTCTTGGGTCCTATCCTTTTTCTTGTTTTTATTAATGATATTACGAAGTTTGCGCATGGATGTACAATCGTCATTTATGCCGATGATGTTCATCTTCCTCACCAAGGAAAAGTGGATGAAGTGAATGAAATAATAAAAAAAAACGGAAACAGACTTATCTAATCTGAAACCACAGTATGACAATATTGGATTGAAAATAAATCCAAATAAAATGCAGTACATGTTAACAGGATCAAAACGATACATGAACAAATTAAATAGAGAAACTCAAATAAAACTCAATGCTTCTTACATACCAATTCCTAAGTCCGCCAAAAATATAGATATCATCTTTGATAAACACATATATTTTGAAGAGCATATGAATATAATGTGTACAATAGCGAAGGGCACCTCATTTCATTTGCAAAAACTAAAACACAACTTCAATATCGCGGCGAGAACATTGATTGTAAATAGTGTGGTAATGAGTCACATATCCTATTGTTCCCTCATTTGGGGTAGATGTTCCTCAACTCTACTAAAGAAGGTTCAAAAGCTGCAAAATTTTGCAGGCAAAGTGGCATGTGAATATGGAAAGAAAAATGATCAAACAACTCATCTTCGAGAAAAGTTAGGTTGGTAATTATAACCTGTTGGTTGGTTGGTTTGCTCATTGTATCAGTTGCTCGGAGACAATGTTATGTACAGCTACTTTCCTCAGTGCTTGTCACAGTTTCTTTCTTTAAACCATTAACGTCAGCTTCACATGGATCTCAGAAATAATGACGACCTGCAATCAAGCATGAAACGATCTCATGGTGGTAGAATGGCAGTGTCACAAGTCGCTCCCTCACTACGGAATATCCTTCCTACTCTAATCAAACAAGTACCATCCCATTCCACTTTCAAATCTCGCTTAAATAAACATCTTGGTAATCTTAGCCGCGCATTTGTACAGACATTCCCAGATTCTAAGACCGCGAGGGCTCAATCTTCAGTACTTTCAATGTTGCATAATCTTCGCTTATCGTATAACCAGTTCGTTTATAAGTTATAATTTTGAAACATACTTGTATGTATATGTGCATAGGTATTTATACGAGTATGTATAAGTACGGACAGTATTTGATATTGATAAAAAGGGTATATGGTATCATACATATGCTAATTTTTATTTAAAATTTTATATTATTTCATTTCAAAACGTAACTTTACATAATATTCATTTACATTTAAACGAAATTTCCAAGATCATCAAATATGATTACAATTCCCTACAAATTCCGATACGTTTTTATGTAATATTTAAGCTATTTTAACTGATGTTTTCTTATTTTATTCTTTTAAGTATCTATTAATTCATCACACTTAATTTTATTCTTTTATAAACGTCTCGTGTATAATTTCATCTTGTTATACCTTCTTTCTGTAGAAGAATAAGCGGTATTTTGTTCATCTATTTTGTGCAGCTTGAAAAAGTTGAAAATCGCATCACTATACCTCAAATTTCTAAGCAAAGTACTCTCCTCTTTCCCTATTACCATAATTTATATTGATGCTTTACTAAATCAACTGTTAAATAGATTCTGTTCTTCTGTTGGACTCTCTTGCAAGGCATTAAGGTCTCTCTTTTCAACTTCTACAGTCTGAAATGATTCTAACATTTCGATACAAAGTGTACAGCCTCTTTACCTCACAAACAATAATTGTCTATTCACTCACTTCCAAATTGCTAAAAGCTTTCAATGTAGAAGGTATATGGGCACGCTTAAGATTTTAAAATCACGATACCCAGGGTATTTTATCGGTTTGGTGGTTCATAAAATCGCCGAATAGATAATACAACATAAATAATAAAAAAAATTACCCTAAATAAAAGCAGTCGAGATGCCAGATGGTTTTTAATCCATTAAATACTGACCCAAAATCTAAATCAGGAATACTCGAATCAGAATCTGGATCAGAATCAATCTAAAATATCATCAAATTCATATCCTTTATATATATATATATATATATATATCACACACACATTTTCAACTGCAAAGAACACGCAGTATAATTAACGTAAAGAACGACGCTTGTATAGAAGACATCCGCGCAAGATGAGGAGGGAGAACGAACAAATGAAAAAATGAGGTAACCACCCGGGAATCGAACCCGGGATCTTCCGATTGCCGGTCAGATATGATAACCATTACACCATGGGCCTCACTCGATCAAGTCGTAATCCTCCTACATACGCGCAGAAACCATTGCCCCGAGGGGGGCACCTCCCGCATGCCGCACATATATACATTTTCAACTGCAAAGAACACGCAGTATAATTAACGTAAAGAACGACGCTTGTATAGAAGACATTCCGCGCAAGATTACGACTTCTGATCGAGTGAGGCCCATGGTGTAATGGTTATCATATCTGACCGGCAATCGGAAGATCCCGGGTTCGATTCCCGGGTGATTACCTCATTTTTTTCATTTGTTCGTTCTCCTCCTCATCTTGCGCGGAATGTCTTCTATACAAGCGTCGTTCTTTACGTATATATATATATATATATATATATATATATATATATATATATATATATATATAAGCTTTCTGTTACATAATACATCGATTAATTTAATATTTTGAAGGCAAAAGAAAGGGTTCTTAAATTAGCGGCGTGCCATTTTTGTAGTAAAAATCTGCATTGAATTTAACTCGAGAATTAGCGGGTTACTGGAAATACGTGATAAAAAAAAAAGGATGTTCCCAGAAATAACTTGTTCCATAACTATTTTGGAGGAACACCTTTTTGGAGGGGATCACCCTGTATAAAAAAAAGAAGACTCATTCTTTCTGTTAGAAAAATAAATTACACGGAGAAAGAGTTCAGCATTTTCAGATGTTTGAATCATCTTCCAAGATCTCTCTTATAAATAGCGTCGAGCCTGCGTTGTGTTTATTATGACAAACACAAAATTTAATAAAATCGATACACAGGGTGACCCATAAATATGTGTTCCCCAGGAAATAATTTGTTACATATATATTTTTTTTTTTTTGGGGGGGACACCTTTTTGGGGGGGGGATGATCACCGTATAGAATAAGAATTTAATATACATTAATTCACTTTAGTAATGTGCATAATAATGGCTACATTACAGCCACGTCGGATCACCGCTTCCAGTTAGTCCAAAAGGGTTAAGCGACGTCGGGTCTGGTCAGTAGCTGGATGGGTGGTCATCCAGATGATAAATTGACCCGTCGTTCGAACCCCACGTAAAGCTGTAGGGAACACTATTAAACAACCCCCAAACATTATTATTGTATAACAATAATTTAATAACACTCAACTTCAAAGACAGTTGAATTTAATTTTTCTTTGTATTATGAAGAGATGGCACTAATATGATTATAACTTTCCAAGTCCATCAACGTGGCACTATTTTGTTCGCGTTAACGCCAGACAATTTTATTCAAGCTAACATCCTTTAACATGAAAGGGTTCAAAAAGGTCATGAAAAGAAAAATTATGAAGCAGAGATCATCCGCTATGTCTTCAATTACAAGAATTACTGTAAATACAGTATCAAAGTAAATGCAAAAAAACTTCACTTTTTCTACGTGAAAGTCACAATATGATAATAAAAACCCACTCTAATAGACAGAGTTTATTTCCACAACAGTTTCCACCCGAAGAGGATGCTAGTGGGCATCGAAACTGTTGTGGAAATAAACTCTGTCTATTAGAGTGGGTTTTTATTATCATACAGTATCAAAGAATGATTAACTTACAAACATATTTACAAATCCTTTTTGTTGTAAATAATTTAAGAAATTAGGTGTATAACTCTTTAACATAATCCTTAATATTATATAAACTATAATAAAACATTGGTTTAATAATAATAATAAACGATTTATTCTATACCATAAGAACATCACTAGTCAGTAGGTCATATTTGTAAACATTGGAATGAAATAACATTTCAGAAGTCTGTAATGATAATATAACGTAATGCAGGGTTGTTTAACTTTCTTTATAACATCTAAGGTCATATAATGGAGGGTGACTAACAGCTTTACGTTGGATCCGAATCTCAGATCGCTACATAATCTAGACGAGGAGGACGGCGGCGGTCTCCCATCCAACTACTCTCAAGACCCGTGTCGCCTAACTTCGCTGATGGACGGGAAACCGTGTTACGATATTGGCTACAACGTAACTCCCGTCATAATAACACGCAAATGAGTTTAATGGAAGATAAATCCTCGCTTATGTGTTCAAATTTAAACTAGAAATAACGTTCGTCTCAATCATAATTTTAACATTACTTTAATGCATATCATGTTATATCTTCCTGTTTGTAAGCACGAACAAGTTACGTGTGTTCTGTTTAAATACTGGTTCACGAAGGGTGTGGAATTGCTTACATGTATGAATTAGGACGAAGTGGAATAAGACGAATTCGATTCAGTTCCATTTAATTTAATTCCGGTTGACTTTATTCCAATCTGACCACATTTGAATCAGTGAATTCTATTCAAGTTTTCGTAATCTTAAAATTCAATAGAACTTATATATTGCTTTAATTATAATTAGTCAGGAGGGCTAGAAACTGGCACAGCGCACAGGTCAACTAACGCAGCCCATTCCACTAACTCCTGTATCATCATTATCATTATTATTATTATTATTATTATTACCAAGATAGGGAAACGGTGTTACCCATTGAGCTACGGACGCTGGGGCTACATCCCCTTAACCTAATCAATCGTACGCAAAACAGCTAGAAAAGAGGTGATAACGGGCATTTAAAATGTTTTCGACTCGCTTCGCTTGACTAACAAAACCAGCATATTCCAGAAATCTAACCTAACCTAAACAATCGCGCGCCTAACGTCTACGAACTTAGCATTACCAGGCAATAAATACTAGTTAAATCCAGTTCTACTTTTATTCTACTTAATTCCAGTAGGTTTGATTTACTGCCAATCCGGGCGGTTCAACTTGCCTGCCGACTTATTCTACTCCCAACTTTGGGGTTCGACCATATTCTACTCCCAACTTTGGGGTTCGATCATATTCTACTCCCAACTTTGGGATTCGGTTTTATTTCACTCGGCCTTATTCTATTTGATCTATTTTGACATTCCCTATCTATTGCACGTGTGATCATTCTACATGGAAATTTCGAAATCAGCGTGGCATACTTTGATTCTGCACAGAGGCGAATCAAGTTGTTTTCATTAGCTGAAATTAATATTTATTGTTTTTGTTATTAGTGTTTCCCCGTTTCACCAATGAAATATTCAAACGAACAAAGAAACGAACGAGTAATCTCTATTCAGCAAAAAAGAATACATTGCATAAAATATACGATATAAATAGTTAAACGAAATATCACATCCATATATGAATTTAAAGAATATTAGCATTTATGTTCGAGTTTGTATTTAGTGAGACGTAATTTAATCAAAATTTTCTTATTTGAATCTGTCGTTGGGAAGCATAAGAGGTTTTCAGGCAAAATTTTTAAGATTTCTTTTCAATTTTTACAAAAGGAAATGAGAAAATAAATAGAAAAATGAAAAGAAAAAATGTGTTAGAAATAATAGATAGTAAAGGAGTGGTAAACAATAAATAATTATAATAAACTAATAATAATATACTAATTTCTATTATTACAGATGAAAAAATGAGATAATCTTCAAATAATAGAAATAAAGAAGTGTTGTTATATGCATTTGGGATACAGTATATTAATCGGGATTAATAAACTGTTGCTTTAGTGATTTGCGAAACGAAATTAATGATGATGCCTGTATGACATTTAAAGGTATGGAGTTCCATATATCTGCTCCTTTGAGAGAGAGAGAGAGCATTTCTTGCAATTTGCGATGAATAATTTGGTTTCTGTATGAAATCACTGGGAAGCCTTGTATAAAGAAACTCAGTTCGAGTTTTATCGCAGTTTAACACTAAAAGGACGAACGGGTCAATTTGACCCGTTTCTGCAGGTTCTTGCTTAATATTCTTTTAATAAATATGATGTAACTGAAATATGATGTAAATATGATGTAACTGAAAGGTTAAATGTGAGTGTTTTTGGTATAAAAGCTTGTTGAATATTTTTAAGAGGTTATAATGAAAATGTGGATTTGATTAACGTTTTGTTCGTTGTCGTTAGAAGAGATCTTAGTAATTTCCTTTTTCATAGTGGCTTTCAAAAAATGTTTCTATAAAATAAAATGGCTTTCAATTGATACTTCACATTTATTTCACGTAAATAATTTCTCTAATCTCTCTTAAAAGGAAGATAAGTAGAGAGGAAGTCTAGTGCCGGTCTATGAGTGTCTCCGAGAATCTGATACAATGAGAATTTCGATTTCATGATGAAAGCTAGGATGAGTTTCATTTTCATTGATATAAAATTTTGTTCTCACACTCTGCTTACTAGGCACAGATCCACAGATTAATAAACAAGAAAGAGCTTGCAACGTTATTTCAAGGAATGAATTTCGATTTCATGGTGAAAGCTAGGATGAGTTTCATTTTCATTGATGCATAAAATTTTGTTCTCACACTCTGCTTACTAGGCACAGATCCACAGATTAATAAACAAGAAAGAGCTTGCAACGTTATTTCAAGGAATGAATTTCGATTTCATGGTGAAAGCTAGGATGAGTTTCATTTTCATTGATGTATAAAATTTTGTTCTCACACTCTGCTTACTAGGCACAGATCCACAGATTAATAAACAAGAAAGAGCTTGCAACGTTATTTCAAGGAATGAATTTCGATTTCATGGTGAAAGCTAGGATGAGTTTCATTTTCATTGATGCATAAAATTTTGTTCTCACACTCTGCTTACTAGGCACAGATCCACAGATTAATAAACAAGAAAGAGCTTGCAACGTTATTTCAAGGAATGAATTTCGATTTCATGGTGAAAGCTAGGATGAGTTTCATTTTCATTGATGTATAAAATTTTGTTCTCACACTCTGCTTACTAGGCACAGATCCACAGATTAATAAACAAGAAAGAGCTTGCAACGTTATTTCAAGGAATGAATTTCGATTTCATGGTGAAAGCTAGGATGAGTTTCATTTTCATTGATGCATAAAATTTTGTTCTCACACTCTGCTTACTAGGCACAGATCCACAGATTAATAAACAAGAAAGAGCTCGCAACATTATTTCAAGGAATTTTAGGCAGCAACTTTGGAAAAGAGAATTCTTTGCATGTTTGCCTATTTATTTAATTGTTGAAGGTTATACGTCGTGGACGTCTTAACATAGCTTTCCGTAAGATCGGCTAAGTTAAGCGACGCTGGATTTGGTAACTAACTGGATGGGTGACGATATGACGTAACGACCCGTGGTTCGGGCTTCACGTTAAGCCGTAGATTCTTTCTGTCATAATAACAGAAGGTTAACACGCGATTGTAAGCAAAAATCATGCAATTAACAAAGGTTTAATTGTTGATCCAACCTTAACCACAGAAGGGCAGTGTGGAACCACACATGGCGACTAATGTTGGGTCTACGTAACCCCATAATGAAATTTACTTTTATAGGTTGAATTAAACAATTTATTGTTACTGAACAATAATAAAAATTAATTTGCGTGCAATAAAAGATATCATTTCCAGAAAAAAAATTATTTTTATCGTAATAGGCCACGCTGCTGGCCTTCTAGGGTTAATAAAGAGATAAGGCCTAGTTAGAGAATAACAATTATGGTGAAGATGGCCATAATATTTGTTTAAGTGTGTTCGTCCCGACACATTATTGCGTTCCTTAATATCTATCTCTCTTTCCCTTTCACGTATATATATATATATATATATATCTTAATTTTAAAAGAATAAAATAAATAAATAAATATCAATAATAATAATAATAGTTTCTTATTATTCGAAAGATAGATATATACGAATTATATAGAATTTACAAATCCGAGGCACTATAAATTATGCAGTGCCAAATCTGAGGCATTATGAATTACCTCTCATAGCAAAACCGATTAGAGTTATCAAATGCAATTTATTGAAAGAAAGCTAGGGCATATATATATATATATATGAATAGAAACGACATAAGTGTTAAGGAACGTTTCTGCACACGAGGAGGAGAGATAACGAACAATGAAAAATGAGGCGAACCGCCCAGGAATCGAACCCAGGGCCTTCCAATTGCCGGTCGGACGCTCTACCATTATGCTACGGACCTCACTCAATCACAAATCGAAATTCTCCCACATAGGGCAGAAACCAATGCCCTGAGAGGGCACCCTCGCAAATCGTGAATATGCGCATATAAGTGCAATGACCGCGCAGTATATAAATGAATAGAAACGACATAAGTGTTAAGGAACGTTTCTGCACACGAGGAGGAGAGATAACGAACAATGAAAAATGAGGCGAACCGCCCAGGAATCGAACCCAGGGCCTTCCAATTGCCGGTCGGACGCTCTACCATTATGCTACGGACCTCACTCAATCACAAATCGAAATTCTGCCCTCTCAGGGCATTGGTTTCTGCCCTATGTGGGAGAATTTCGATTTGTGATTGAGTGAGGTCCGTAGCATAATGGTAGAGCGTCCGACCGGCAATTGGAAGGCCCTGGGTTCGATTCCTGGGCGGTTCGCCTCATTTTTCATTGTTCGTTATCTCTCCTCCTCGTGTGCAGAAACGTTCCTTAACACTTATGTCGTTTCTATTCATTTATATACTGCGCGGTCATTGCAGTTATATGCGCATATTCACGATTTGCGAGGGTGCCCTCTCAGGGCATTGGTTTCTGCCCTATGTGGGAGAATTTCGATTTGTGATTGAGTGAGGTCCGTAGCATAATGGTAGAGCGTCCGACCGGCAATTGGAAGGCCCTGGGTTCGATTCCTGGGCGGTTCGCCTCATTTTTCATTGTTCGTTATCTCTCCTCCTCGTGTGCAGAAACGTTCCTTAACACTTATGTCGTTTCTATTCATTTATATACTGCGCGGTCATTGCAGTTATATGCGCATATTCACGATTTGCGAGGGTGCCCTCTCAGGGCATTGGTTTCTGCCCTATGTGGGAGAATTTCGATTTGTGATTGAGTGAGGTCCGTAGCATAATGGTAGAGCGTCCGACCGGCAATTGGAAGGCCCTGGGTTCGATTCCTGGGCGGTTCGCCTCATTTTTCATTGTTCGTTATCTCTCCTCCTCGTGTGCAGAAACGTTCCTTAACACTTATGTCGTTTCTATTCATTTATATACTGCGCGGTCATTGCAGTTATATGCGCATATTCACGATTTGCGAGGGTGCCCTCTCAGGGCATTGGTTTCTGCCCTATGTGGGAGAATTTCGATTTGTGATTGAGTGAGGTCCGTAGCATAATGGTAGAGCGTCCGACCGGCAATTGGAAGGCCCTGGGTTCGATTCCTGGGCGGTTCGCCTCATTTTTCATTGTTCGTTATCTCTCCTCCTCGTGTGCAGAAACGTTCCTTAACACTTATGTCGTTTCTATTCATTTATATACTGCGCGGTCATTGCAGTTATATGCATATATATATATATATATCAGGGTGGGCGGAAAGTAGCTCCCTAATTTAAATTACATATAAATTATGTATAAATTGTGATTGTATTGTTATATTGTTATGGTGTGTTCTCTAAAGTGGTACAATTGTAACGGTAATCTTTTTTTCTCTAAAGTGTTCTCTTTGTGTTCTCTAAAGTGGTACAATTGTAACGTTCATTTTTTTTTTTTTCATTTCAGATTGAAGGGTAACATGGCTGAGCGTTTAACACTGCAGGAGCGTGCCCAGTTGGCGGCACGGTACGAAGTTTGGCAATCTGTCGTTCGAGTTCAAAGATGGTGGCGGGCCATTCACGGACCACGTGCCCAAGTGGACCCGAAAACAATCAAGAACTGCCACTCGAAGCTCATGACCACGGGGTCTGTGGCAGATGTTCGAAGATGTGGTCGCCCTTCGACATCCAGGGCCCAGGAGACGGTGCAGGCAGTTCAGGAAATGTTCGCACGGAGTCCACGAAAGTCAACTCGCCAGGCAGCTCGGGAGTGGACTCTCCCGCTACTCAGTGCGAACTTTGCTGAAGAAGGAGCTGAACTGGCGTGCGTGGAAGCCGCATTACTGCCAATCTCTCTCGGACGAGGACTGCGACATTCGCATGGAGTTCGGGGAAATCATGCTGGCTTGGCATGAAGACTGGCCCCATCTCTTCCGCAACATCCTCTGGAGCGACGAGGCGGTGTTCCACGTCGGAGGCTTTGTCAACCGCCACAATTGCCACTACTGGGCAGGAGAGGATCCCATGGTTACCGCTGAAAAACGGCAGAATCGGTTCAGTGTAACGGTGTGGTGTGGTATGACCTCAGATCAGGTTGTGGGCCCGTTCCTTCTGCGCAACACCATGAATGCTGAGCGGTACCTTGCTATGTTGCGAAACGAGGTCTGGCCGGTTGTCAGCACATGGGAGAACATCGACGATCTGATATTTATGCAAGATGGCGCCCCTCCGCACTTCGCTCTTGTTGTCCGTGAGTGGCTGGATGCCCACTTCCCTGGGCGTTGGATGGGTCGTCGTGGTCCACATCAATGGCCAGCCAGGAGCCCCGACTTGACACCGTGCCACTTCTTTCTTTGGGGGTGGGTAAAGGAAGAAGTCTACCGCACCAAACCGAGGACATTGGAAGAACTGGAGGACCGAATTCGGGAAGTCATGTCCTCCATCCCGCCGGAGTTCCTGCTAAAGTCAGTGGACGCCATTCCTGGGCGGCTCCAGAAGCTGGTGGAAAGAGTTGGAGCCCACATTGAATTTTAGAGAAAACCTACTATGTATGCCTACCTTTTCATATTATTTCTTCTGAAATAAATGGATAATATACGTATTTTTTTACCAATCCAAAATAGGGAGCTACTTTCCGCCCACCCTGTATATATATATAACTTATATATAAATGTTATTTTTTTTATGAGTAACAATTCCTATTCATGAAGCTTTTGTTTTTAATTCCGTTTCTTCATTGTTCCAACCATCAAATCCTTCATACGAGGGGAATCATCTTGATATACTCAAGGGTAACCCTCAAGGTTTGGAACTACGTAACGTACGAGTATTATTCTTCAAATTCAGTAAATAGTTTACATGGATGTTCAAATGTCCCGCATTATCGATGTTACAGAGTTCGTTCTGACGTAGTTTATGAAAGTGGGATGTGAGCAGGTGTGAAGTTTCATGCAGACTGCCACTTCATATGAGTAGCTTCTCGATAAACTTGAAAATATGGGTCGTGGGTCCGCTTTTGTTTTGAAGTATGGCCGGTAGAATTTTTTATACAATGAGCTTAAGGGTAAATAACGTACTCTCTCGAATTTCTCAGTCTGCTATATTGTATAGGACGTGAGAATACTCAGGGATGCAATGCATATGTAGTAAGAGCTGCTTCAGAATGGAATATTTGATTGTATGTGTGTATGTGTGTAAAGGAGAACGGAAGGGAGCTTTATTTTCTAAAATAAAAATGGTTCGCTACAGTGCTTGATAAATTTCGTAGCAATTTATTTTAATTTAACTTTTACATAACTATGTCCTCTAACGTTTAGTCAGTGAAATAATAATAATAATAATAATAATAATAATAATAATAATAATAATACACCTAAATATAAGTAACGTAAAAAACCCCCACTTTTCCTAATGTAGAAAACAATAAAACGTAAACTCATCATATTTGTCTCCCATAAGAAAAAGGCAAAACAAAAGAAGTCTGAATCCGTATGAATTAAACTGTGTCCTTTGGAAGCCATCTCAGCGAATTACTCCCGTCCTTATCCTAACCATTTGTACATATAAATATACAGATATTACCACGTGAGTGCTAATGCGGCTTATCCTTCCAATTTTGCAGAAATAAGAGGACCATAAAACTGGCGTTAGGAGCCCCTCATTCGAGACAATTTCTCATGAGTACCTCGCGCTGTACCTAAGATTTGACTACCAGACGATCTTTAATTACGAACTGAATGGCTTGAGACTCATAAAATCCATAATTTCATATGAAAAGAATTAAAAAATGGTCTCTGAAGCACGTTTTAGGGTCTGATATTAGTATATATTCCGAAAGAAGCTATAAGCTACATTATGCCTTTTTATTGTGTAAAAAGTGAGTTTGTTTTGTATATACGGAATAAAGTTGAGTATTTTTGCGTGTTTCGTTGTTTTTATGTTTAGTGTGTGTGTGTGTGTGTTCATATATTGTCTCGAAAGTTTGAAAAGTGTCGTAGGAATTTTTACGACTATTTTATTCAGTATTATTTAAAAAAAAAAAAAAAAAAAACTACAGTTACCCATAAAAATTATGGATAAAGTTTTTCAAACGTAATGGGTTGCTTCAAATATGAAAGAAGAGATTTCGCACGAAAGGGTTCATTTTACGTTATTATTATTTTGAGAGAGAGAGAGAGAGAGAGAGAGAGAGAGAGAGAATCATGGTTTCCGAAAATGATTAAAGGATGGTCATTGAATAACATAACCAGTCAGAAGTTTATTTTTTATTTAATCAAGTTAATACGGAAGTCAGCTTTGTTTTAAACATTCGCGAGTATGATAACTTTTTGGTGATCTGAGAAAAATTAGCAACGTATCTGTGAACATTCAAAGCATTTAACATACGATAGAAACCGTAGAAGTCTTATTCATATTATAATAATATCATATCATATTATATATATATATATGCAAATAACTGCAATGACCGCGCAGTATATAAATGAATAGAAACGACATAAGTATTAAGGAACGTTTCTGCACACGAGGAGGAGAGATAACGAGGCGGTTCGCCTCATTTTTCATTATTTCGTTATCTCTCCTCCTCGTGTGCAGAAACGTTCCTTAATACTTATGTCGTTTCTATTCATATATATATATATATATATACACTGGCGGTAGTAAAGTTCCGCAAGACAAAAATAAAATTTTAAACTGTTTGGTTCCCTCTTACGTGTCAAAATGGGTTAAGAAAAGGTCCCTATGAGAATTGGGTTCCAAATTGTGGACCACACAGACATTAACCGGAAACTTACTGGATCTCTTTTTTTCAGAGCTACTCAGGGACCCTTTCATTTTCATGGAAACTTAAGGCAATTAAAAGTTCAATTATGTACTTCACCATGGAGGTTTTATGAACTTTACTGTAAACAGTTTACACTACAGGTTGGCCGTCGCGATGCCGTTATATTTACCCAAGTAAACACTACCGCAGTTATTTACAAAATATATTTTAAAATGATTCGTGAAAAGACACAAAGGGGATGTACACTAAAAAAAAAAGTCACATGCAGTTCCTGGATGAGTTTAAAAACGTTCTGAAATAAAAAAAGTTCATCCTATCATATATATACTGTATATATTGATTCTAAGGCCTTTCGTGTATTCAGAAGTACACCTTGTCAGGTCCCTGACGAGTTGTACTTCTGAATACACGAAAGGCCTTGGAATCATTTTTCTTTTTCCTTGTGGGTTTGAATCATATATATACTTCCTCGTTAACGTCGTTGATGTTCCGTGTGTTGGTCTCTCTTCACACGAAGGTCAAACTGGTTGCCCCGCCTCTAGGTCTGGCTTGGGGGAGGACCGAGTTACTTTCTTGCGCCCTCCACCGCACATAGCCAGGTACACCCGGCTCATCTGGTACCCTCCTGAGCCAGGCATCTAGTCTTCTCTTGAAAAGTTCAACTTTGACCCCTGTAATGTTTCTGAGGTCTTTTGGAAGCTGGTTAAAAAATCTTGGCCCCCTGACAATCAAGCTATTTTCCTTCAGTGTTGAAGAGGTCCCTTTTCGGGCCTTTAATTTGGGAATACTACACATTCTGCCTTTCCTATTTTCCAGTGTTGTTTGGATGGTAATTGAGTTTAGTTTGAGGTTTGGTACCAGTTTTTCGATCATTTTCCGTATGTGGATTATGGTGTACCTCTCTCTTCTTCTTTCGAGGGAGTACAGATTTAGTTTACGTAGTATTTCCCAGTAGTTGAGTTCTATGCAGCCATCAATCTTGGCTGTGAAATGTCTCTGCGTTTCTTCTAGTTTATATATATATATAATATATAAACCCACAAGGAAAAAGAAAAATGATTCCAAGGCCTTTCGTGTACAGTATTCAGAAGTACACCTCGTCAGGGAATGAAGGGAGCAGGCTAGATGCCCAAATATATACAGCGGGGCGGAAACAAAAAGATGTTTCACCGCTGTATATTTTGGGCATCTCGCCTGCCCTTCATTCCCTGACGAGTGTACTTCTAAATAACACGAAAGGCCTTGGAATAATTTTTCTTCCTTGTGGGCTACATCATTCTTCATTCACGTGTATAATTGTGAAATTCATCCCATATATATATATATATATATATAGTTAAACACAGACCGTGCATGGAAAAGGAACTCTTCTGGGAAAATTAAATCCACTATAGTCCGAATAAGTAATGGTAAATGACAAATACCATGTTTTTTCCTTTTTCATGATTTTAGCCCGACGTGGGCAACGGGTCTCTCGCAAAGAGATCCCATAAATACCTCCCACCCCTATCTGCAAAGCAGACAGGATCCAGCTTTGGGACGTGGATCTAGGGTTTAAAGCAAGCTAGATCCCTACACTCAGAATCTAATAGTAAAAGACTCGTTGCATCACGTCGTGTTGAATAAATCAAGAAAAGGGGGTAACTATTGTATTTTTAGCCAAAAAAACCAAAACTTAAACCTCAACCGGGACATTGACGTCCACTTTTCAATAGTTACCCCCTCTTTGATTTATTCAACACGACGTGAATGCCAACGAGTCTTTTATATAGAGGTTCTGAGTGTAGGGATCTAGGCTTGCTTTAAACCCCAGATCCACGTCCCAAAGCTGGATCCTGTCTGCTTTGCAGATAGCTGGTGAGGGAAGCTATATTTATGGGATCTCTTTGCGAGAGACCCGTTGCCCACGTCGGGATAAAATCATGAAAAAGGAAAAAAACTATGGTATTTGTCATTTACCATTACTTATTCGGACTATAGTGGATTTAATTTTCCCAGAAGAGTTCCTTGTTCCATGCACGGTCTGTGTTTAACATATAATGTTCTCAGGGAACCATTCTGAGTTTGTGTATATATATATATATTAATTGAGTGAGATAGTAAAACGTGTTCAGTCTCTTTACAGTACTTTATGAAACAAAACTAAAGGCCAAATTTATTTTTAAATGCATTTACTATCACTGTAAATGACGTGCGTGAATTTGAGGCGTTTATTTCCATTTATCATTGGTCGAAGGTCACTAAAATGAACTCTCGTTTTAATTTCCCTTTCATAAAGATTCCATTTCTGCCCCATTTTATGGTTAAACGCCATCATGTTAGGGAAATTCTATCTTGCCTATAAAGAATAGTCGTCCGTCAGGATGCAATTAATTTATCACTATTGGTCAGAAACAGATTCGCTCATCGCTCATTTCAAGTATGGAAAAGAGCCGCAATTTAAAACAGGCTTTTAATGGGTAATATATACAGGGCGTCCCAAAAAAATGTATACACACTTTAAATACTTATAAAGGCAGTGTTTATTAAAATACATTTCATTTTCAAAATGTAATAGAATCTACAGACATTATTTAATTGTTTTGTCAACGCCTGTTTTCAAACTGACGTCCGTTCTGGTCCAGGCACTGCTGATAACGCGAAGCAATGGAATCGCAAACATCACGAAACATTTCGTTTGGTATTTGTGTGCATTCTCGTTCAATGGCTGCTCTCAATTCAGCGACTGTTGCAGGTTTTATAGCGTAGACTTTGTCTTTTAAGTATCCCCATAAAAAAAAGTCTAGTGGGTGAGGTCTGGTGAACGCGGAGGGTATTCTACGAAACCCTTCGTCCAATCCACATCACATCGTGCCAAGTACCACTCGCAATACTCCACTCTTCGGTCCGGATCATCATCATCTTCATTAATAGCATGGACTAATCTTGGAATGTAACTTTTCCATTGACAGCGCTTCAAAATGCGTTGGACAGACGATTCTGAAATTCCTACCTCACGACTCGCTTGCCGCACAGATTTTCTTGGACTTTGGTGATACGTTTCCAGTACTCTTTCTTGCTTTGTGGGGCTTGTCGATGTCCGTGGTCTTCCGGAACGCTTCTTGTGGACATTCTGAACAGTTCCATCGGCTTCAAAACTTATCTCTAATTCGAGTGATAGTAAGTCGCGTTGGTGGATCTGTTTGAAACTCCCTCCTAAACTGTCTTTGCACTTCAACTGCGTTTTCACACTTCCAGTAGCATTTTAGAATGAATTTCCTTTGTTCAAAGCTTAGTCTGACTGCCATTATTAATTCTAATGGGTTTAACTTGGAAAGAAAGAAACATCAATTGAGCTATCAGCTGTTAAAGTGTGTATACATTTTTTTGGGACGCCCTGTATATCAGTATATTTCAAAAGCTATTTATCTATTTAGATAGAAAAATAGGTGGATAGATAGATAGAGAGTAGATATTAAAACAAATTACATCATGGCGTCATGTTACCGTTCACAAACTGATATTCATACTGATGTCAT
This sequence comes from Bathynomus jamesi, assembly GCA_023014485.1. NCBI lineage: Eukaryota > Metazoa > Arthropoda > Malacostraca > Isopoda > Cirolanidae > Bathynomus > Bathynomus jamesi. The sequence continues at coordinate 295,870 of JAJOZX010001254.1, forward strand.
ACTGTAGTTATACTGCCGTCATACACTCATACTGACTCATTTTAGTGTCATACTGACATCATTATTGAAGTTTATATCAAAATTAGAACATTATGGCGGCATAGTGACAGCATAACCTCACATTACCGTCTGAAAAGTGATACTTATATAGATGAATACTACATACAGTAAGTGCCAAATGCTATATAGTGCCAAATGAAGACAAAGACGTCAATATGATATGACTCATTTTCTAGATGGCACTAAATCGGTTTAAATAACAAAAAAGAAAAAGGTATATAGACCCTTTTCACGATCAAGCTATGACTTACGTATATATACAGGGTGTTTATAAAGTGCCTATCTATTTCAGTGAAAACTTAGCAAAAGGGTAAAATTCAATAACAATATAATAGAAGGCATACATTTAATGAATACTTAAGCATATGATTCTACGTGAGCACCATCAGTATATCTACAGAGTTCGAATCTGTCAGCAGCATTGCGGAACACATTTTGGAGCATGAGAGGGGTTATTTTTGTAACTGCTCTTACGATACGAGCACGTAAATCTTGCAGATCTGTAACCCTCGTTTGATAGACGTTTGATTTGATAAAGCCCCATGCAAAGAAATCCAAGGGCGTTAGGTCAGGAGATCGAGCCGCCCAGGGCCTGTTGCCACCACGTCCGATCCACCGATTTGGAAATCGTTCATTTAGGTACTCCCCAACAATGTTTGCGTAATGACAAGGTGCCCCATCTTGTTGAAAGACGACGGTGTTTAAAATGCCATCTGAATGAAGCTGGGACATTTACGTGCTCGTATCGTAACAGCAATTACAAAAATAACCCCTGTCAGGCTCCAAAATGTGTTCCGCAATGCTGCTGACAGATTCGAACTCTGTAGAGATACTGATGGTGCTCATGTAGAATCATATGCTTAAGTATTCATTAAATTTATGCCTTCTATTATATTGTTATTGAATTTTACCCTTTTTGCTACGTTTTCACTGAAATAGGGACTTTATAAACACCCTGTATAAGAGAAATGGGTTACGTTGTGGCTAGTGTCGTACCATCACTCCCCTTTCGATCAGCGAAGTTAAGCGACATTGGGTCTGGGCAGTAGTTGGATCTGGGACCGGCCTCTGTGTCCTGATGATGTAGCGACCCGTGGTGCGGATCCCAAGTAAAGCTGTAGGTTCCTTCCGTCATATGACCATAGATGTTGCAAAGGGCGTTAAACAACACCATCAATAAACAACAACAACAACTATATACGAGAATAAAATGGAGTATTCTTTTCTTCTTCTTCTTCTTATTATTATTATTGGTATTATTATATATAAAGACGATTCTCACAAATTTTCCACATTGGCTAAAAGAGGAAAAACAGCTCTGTTATATCTATCGATAAAAAGAAAATATTTTGGGGGTTACTTACTGTACAGTCAATGACTATACACAGTACTTTACAGTACAGTTACTGTACATTGAATAAAATAAACCAAGAACAAAACGCTTCAAAATTCAACAAAAATTGAAAATCTACAAAAAAATAAAAAATTAATTAAAAAAAAAAGAGAAAAAATTAACCCCATAATTAAAATGGATTCCAAATGTAATTACTTTGGGTCCTTCGAAAATACAATATTTAAAAAAAAATTTTTTTTTTTTTTTTTTAAGAATTTAAATTTGATTTACATAATTTGAATTATTCCATTATTGGAGTGTCAAACACAATTTTAAACGTTTCTGTCCCACGTAATACGATAATACGATATTTTTTTTTATGGAAAAGAATTTATTAATAATTAAAATTATCATTTTTTTAATTCCGAAGTGTGTATATATATATATATATATATATATATATATATATATATACACCTTTGGTTAGTTTCCTCCCGAATTGTTCATTCTGTTCATTCTGACGAAGGTAAGGCTTTTCACGCCACCTTAGACCTACAGTTTAACGTGGAATCCGAACCACGCCCCAACAGCAGCCCAGTGTCTTAACCACTAGGCCACCTAGGGTACCCATTTATCTACCAACCATTCTTTATTGTGTGGAAGGATGAACAGCTGGGTTTTGCTGCGCGCCGGCTGCCGTTGGGTCTCGAACCCGGGGCCGATGGAATTGTAGTCAGCGACGCTAACCACTACACCACCGAGGCGCATATATATATATTCTTACTTCGAACGACGGTTCAAGATCTGCAGCATAAGGCCTCATTTGCAGGATTTGGTGGAGGAGAGAGTTGGTTTCCAGGCTCATCCTGCCTTCCCTTCGCATGGCTGGCTGGTCAAAAACTTTGCATACAAAACTGTCGAGTTGTTCTTTGAAGGTAACTAGGTTGGGGGTGCTTGGAGGTACCTCAGTTCTTCTGAGTTAAAGAGCTTTGGACCACGTATTCTAAAGGTATTTTCCAGCTTTGTTTCCTTGGCTCCTTGTCCTACTACAGGTGAGACAATAGAGAATCTACGTCCTTTCTCATTCCACGGTATTTTTACTTCATTTTGGGAAATTTGGGGCGTATCCCTCGAGTATTTTCAACATGTAAACCAACCATATACTCGTATTAAATATATATATGAATGAAAATGAAAAAGTTTATTGGCAGACCAGAGTCCATACGACAAATATTAATAATACGAACTGATAATAGAATACAATGCCAATTCAAATACTAAGGATAGAAATACAATTAATGAGAAATAATACAGTAATGTCGAAGTTACAGTAAGTGGAGCTACAGACAGACGTTTCCCATACCACAAATTCCACAGCTTAGAAGACGTACGGCAGGACTGATGAATAGCTTGAATAATCCTGTTGGTTGAGTTTTTAATTTCTTGCATTAGACTGTATTAACCCGGGAAGCTCGGGACATTGCGGGTAGCAAACATTTGCGAAGCTGAGCATCTCGAGGAGTAATTTATGTAGGAGTCTAAAAGACCTGTTGTACAGCAAATTTAGAGTTCTGCCAGAACCTTTTTTTGTAATTCGCCCAGAGTTGCTGCCCATATTACTGCAGAAATACGAAAGAGAGTTTCTTTAGCTTCATTTGTACAAAACCGGAAGTTCCTTATAGTCATATTCGCTTTAGCACAAAGGCTTCGAGATTGTTTTCTTATATCTGAGTCATCAATCCAAGAGCTGGTGGTGATAATTTGACCCAAATACTTACATTCTTGTACTTCCTCAATTACTTCACCTCTCATTTTAAACCTAATATCAGCTGGCTGATTACAGCTTTTAATAACCCATATTAATACCATATTAACGTATGTTAATATAAATCGTATGTTAAATGTGTATTGCTCATGTCTTCTTTCAAGGGAGTAGTTTATATAATTTTATACAGTATACAGTATATATATATATATATATATATATATATATATATATATATATATATATATGAACAATGAATAATTCTTATATTCATATATTCTTATATTCATTTTTGCATATAGAGTCCAAACTCGCGTAACGCTGTCTGTATATGAAACGCAAATTTGAATTAATTTTTTATTTTCTTTCTATTTTATTTTTGCTGAATAATTGATGAATTATTTCTTTTTAAATGACTTAATAATTTTTTTAGATTTAGCTTATTAATAATGTAATCATGTTAAATTCTGCAATGTTCATTTTCTTTATACATTCTCTCCATTGTAAAAGATGAAATCATGCCTTGCTTACACGTAATTTTAAATTTTAAGCATTTAATTTTGGTTCATATGCATGTTTAATTTTTATCCATAATAAAATGCATATTTCAATTTCCATTTTTAGTTAACTCGGCAGATCATAATAATATCAGATCTGTCAATATACGGTTTAAAATAAAAATATGGCTTCCTCTTCAAATATCTTGCTTATCTGTCTAGACATTGCTACAACTAAAATATTTACCTTATCTTCAAATATTTTGCAAAATAGTGCAGCCTTTTGAGAATAAAAAACAAAACAGATCAGCATTAAATAATAATGATGTCAGCAAAATTTATGTATATAAACGTGTAGAATTTCTCCAGTGATTATTCTGATTCTGATTCTCTTTGATCTGACATAGAGTTTCAGCATTACCTGTAACATTTTAGCAGTAAACTACAGTAAGAGAATATCTTTGTCTTCTCCTTCGAGCCTTGCTTTCTTCAAAGAACTTCGTCTTAAAATAGAGGAAAATAACTTCCCGATACCAGCTACTCCAAGGTAACAAATCCGTTGCTGCCACCTAACCAGAACCCCCATCAACCTCGAACTACCCAAGGCCATAGACCGAGGGGTTAACACACACACACACACAACACACATATATATATATATTATATATATATATTATATATATATATATATATGGGATGAATTTCACAATAAACACGTGAAATGAATGAATGCTGCAATCCACAAGGAAAAAGAAAAACGATTCCAAGGCCTTTCGTGTATTCACGAAAGGCCTTGGAATCGTTTTTCTTTTTCCTTGTGGGTTTGCAGCATATATATATATATATATATATATATTAATGGTTGGTTGTAACAATTACAACAACCAACATCCATGTTTAATTTTCTATTTGACAACCAATCTTTCTAATGGTTAACTCAACGAAGGACCCTTTAATCGTGGTGTTAAAATAAACAAAATTAGTGCTTGGTTGCATTAAACATGTTATTTTATTGTTAAATATTTAACCAGATATTTAGTTGCTGTAACCAACACACACACACACACACACACACACACGTTTGGTTATATTGACATTTTGACATTTTCAATTGTTGTTGTCGACATTTAACATAATCTAAATTTTACCTAATTAATTCACACTTATTTTACCAAACCTAATTAATTTAACCTAACCTACTCTAGCTTAACTTTTATTCTATCCTTTTTTCATAATATTCAATGATTTTCAACAAGAAAAATAAGTTTTAATTTAATGTCAACACTGATAACGCCCCTATACTTACATTCATATCGCGATGAGTTGTGTGTGTATCCGAAAGATTGTCGCTGTTTCGTAAGTTAGTCAAAAACACACACCACACACACACATTTCTCATCAATGTCTGATTTTTATTTAATTGTAAATAAGCGCATCTGTCCCCGAATATAATAATTAGTTTAAATATTTTAATAATAATAATAATAATAATAATAATAATAATAATAATAATAATATCTTTACAAAAGTTAAATCACATTTCATTTTGTCGAAACCATTTAGGGATCCATTAAATATTCTGCCTTTTAAGTTTTCTTAAAACCATTCGAGGATTTTTTTTTTTTTTTTTTTTTTTAACGAAATGACGTCATTTGAAACTTAAATTTTAGTGAAAAAGACGAGTCACAATAATGGAGTTTCCTTTCTTAAATTTGGTGAGGAGCATTTAGTCGATGTTTTAAGGGTGTCCACACTTAAAATAAAAAATCGTACAGACATGTCTAAGTTTTAAAGATTCTTTGAAAGGGTGAAACGTTTTACGTTTTCAATTAAAAACGATTCTTGATATATATATACAGGGTGGCGCAAAAGTCGCGCATCATAGGAATTTTCAGTGTAAACTATGTTTTTTTTTTTCTTTAAGGTAGTGAATAGCAGCCATTCACTACCTTAAAGAAAAAAATATTACTATAATATATACTATAATATAATATATTACTATAGTCAACATTGAAAATTCCTATGATGCGCGACTTTTGCGCCACCCTATATAAATATATATATATATATATATATATATATATATATACCTAGTAGACCCTGCTTAAAGTGACCACTAACGGGGTCAAAGAGAAGTGGTCACTTTAGGCAGATAATCACTAACGAAAGAAAATCAGGGTCAAATGTAGAATTCGGACCCCAGCCTTCTTTAGTTAGCTTTATAAGGCTAACTAACGAAAATATCACAACCTAACCTAACCAGTCGTTAGGTTAACTGTACGCCCTTGACGATTGGTTAGGTTAGGTCATGATATTTTCGTTAGTTAGCCTTATAAAGCTAACTAAAGAAGGCTGGGGTCCGAATTTTACATTTGATCCGAAAATCATATTTCTCCGAAGAGGGATAATAACAAACTGACCTTCCTTTTTCAGTCACGTGTTTCAACTCCTCTAAAAAGGATTATCCACTAATTTTCAAAAACAATTAATGTTTCTAATCAAACGTGCTTGTTTTATACTCTAAAATCTAAATGGTACTAGACGTTTGGTTACACGTATGAAACGTCTACTCGACATCTCATACTGAACTTAGCTGAACTGAAATGAATAATAGCTATTTTGAAATGCTTATTAGATATTTCAAATATCTGAAAACGGTGCTTAAATGTTTCAGATATAGAAAGCTGTCGGTAGAAATTAAACATTTCAGTTGTAGAATAAGTTAGTTTCGATTCATTGCGCCTAGACGCATGCGCATTGGAGTTAAAAATATTTTGAAGTTGTGACGCAGTTTATTTAGTGTTCGTATTTATAAGCTCTCTCGGAAAGAAAAGGAAACAATTATTATATTTGTGCATTTATTCATTTATTCAATGTAGGGTCCGGTCTTCCAGTGTCTTTCATGCATTTATTAATTTTATTTATTCGTCTCGGCCTTAGCAAGTAAAGTTTTTCAAGCTTAAGAACCAGCCTGTAACTCTGAACTTTCAGTCTAGCTTCAGAACTAGACCTCTTGATATACAGTAGGCCAGCCCTAAGTTTAATCCCTAAGTTAGTCGGCTTATAGGAGAATGAGAGAATTAATCCATAAGAGAATAAAGCTGTAAGGCCATTGTGTTGTATTAAAATCGTATGGTCATTTTAACAGATTAAATTCTGAACAAAAATTATTATTTTCAGCTCGGTAAAACGGGTCACTCTCCATAATATACGTTGGGGGTGATCACTATACTGAGAAAAATTTACATTGTACATATATGCTCAATTTAGTCAGGTGGTCACATTAGTAGTTTCTAATATATATGACGAAGAGGACCGACAGTTTTACGCAGGATCGGGCCATGGGTCGCTACATCATATGAATGCATAGGACGGCTATCTATCCAACAACTAAATAGACCGAACATCGCTTAACCTCGCTGATCCAATGGTAAGCGGTATTATGATATAGCCACAAGACAGTCCTCCTCATATAGGCAAATAACAAGTGTACAAAGGTGCCTCGGTGGTGTAGTAGCTACTGCAGCATCGCTAACTACGAATTCACCGACTCCGGATCTGATTCCCGGTGCTTAGCTCACCCATCTGTTCATCCTTCCACACAAATAAGTAAATTTGTCGTAATTCCTGCCTTTCCTGGTAGGTTGTGGTTCTGATTCCACGTTAAGCTTTAGGTCTAAGGTGGAACAACAAGCTTCACCTTCGCCAAATTGAACAGGTCATGCGGAAGCAAAACTAATGTTTACTAAAGGCTTTTCGATTGCCCCTCTCTCTCTCTGTATGTATATATATATATATATGTTAACACAAGAAATAACAGAACACAAGAAAAAACAACTGCCTACATTTGGTATTCACAAACAACAGCAACCTAATTGATAATGTAGCAATATCCCAAACTATAATATCGGATTACAACATTATTGAAATAACAATCAATATAAAAGCAACAGGAAGGGAAAGAACACGAACAACAGAAAGAAACAAATTCGAAATTTTTAATTTTCACTCCAAAGTTATAAACTGGGAAGTTGTTGCATCTAGCATGGAAGTAAAAGATTGGAAAACCATCTTCGAGGCCAAGACAACGGAAGAGATGCTAGTGACCTGAGAGGAGAAGACGCTGGAAATTGTGGAAAAGACATGTCCCAAAAATACAACAAAGAGGAAAGAGAAGCTGGTTCGAGAGAGAAAAGAGGTCATTGTTCCGAAAGAGAAAAAGAGTGACTGCAAAATTAAGTAACTATAAAGATAACAACATCAGAAAAATATTAAATGATAAACTGCAGACTATCGATTGCGTCATGGAGGAACTAATTGAGAAGCATACAGAAAAAGAAGAAGACGACGCTATAGAAGCAACAAAGGTTAACTCAAAGTACTACAATAATTTTGCAAAAAGAAAGTCGAAAAACCATGCGACTATCGGACCTCTGAAAAACGAGAACAGTGCTTTATCTGATGATCTAACAGAATTATCTAAAATATTAAGAGCTCAGTACGAATCATCTTTCAGTATCCAAAAAACTGACAAACTGATATACGATAGAAACGCGTTCTTTGAAGAAGAACTACAAGGGGAAAGTATAACGGACTTCGACTTTACGACAGATGATATTACACAAGCTATAGGGAAATTAAAAGCACACTCAGCGGCAAGACCGGACAAATGAAATGCCACACTGAGCGCGAACATAGTCCCAATATATAAACGAGGAGATCGATCCGAGGCCAAAAACTATAGGCCAGTGTCGCTAACATCTCATCTCACTAAAATATTTGAAAGAATAGTCAGACAGAAAATCTATGACTTTTTGGAAACTCATAAAAAATTAAATGATAACCAACATGGGTTTCGGTCAGGCAGATCATGCCTATCACAACTAATGGAACACGACACCAACATTACTGATGCACTGGAATGTAAGGAAAACTATGATGTAATATAGACAGACTTTGCCAAAGCGTTCGACAAGTGTGACCATGGAACCCTAATACATAAACTGAAATATATGGGAATTAACAGGAAAAGTAGGGAAATGGATATATAATTTCCTTAGTGAGAGGCGGCAAGTCGTTACAGTACAAGGAGTATCTTCATCAGAATCAGAGGTCCTCAGCTCAGTACCACAAGGAACAGTATCAGCTCCACTACTCTTCATAATCATGTTAACTGACATAGATAAGGACGTTACCAGAGACAGCACAGTGACATCCTTTGCCAATGACACAAAGATCAGTAGTAAAATAAGAAACCAAGAAGATATAGGATCTCTACAAACCGACATGAACAGAACCTACAAGTGGACGGGAAGACAACAATATGAAGTTTAACACTGAGAAATTTCAGCTGTTACGGAACGGAAAAAAAGAGGACCTAAAATCCATGGAATATTATACCCCAAATGGACAGGAAATTCAGAGAAATTCTAAAGCAAAGGATTTAGGGGTTGTAATGACTGATGATGCGAAATTTGAAACACAATATAAGATAGCAGTAAACAGAGCAAAGAGAATAACTGGGCAGATACTGAGAACTTTTAAGCCAAGGGATAGGAATATAATGATTCCTCTACTGAAAACACTGATCATATCCAAATTGGAATACTGCTGGGTCCTAACATGCCCATATAAAAAAGAAGACATTAGACAGCTAGGAAGGATTGAGAGAAGCTTCACAGCCAAGATCAATGGGTGCAAAGACTAAATTACTGGGAAAGGTTACGCGAATTAAACCTATATTCACTGGAAAGGAGAAAAGAGAGATACACCATTATTTACACTTGGAAAATAATGGAGAAACTAGTCCCTAATCTTACTCTGAACCCTATAACTCCCCAAACAACGGTGGAAAGTAGAAAAGGAAGACTGTGTCGTGTTCCCAAATTAAAGGCGAGACAGGGAACATCTTTAACCCTGAAAGAGAATAGTTTTGTTGTGAGAGGACCAAAACTGTTTAATCAGCTGCCCAAAGACCTAAGGAACACGAGTGGTGTTGCGGTGGACATCTTCAAAAGAAGATTAGACGCCTGGCTCAGAACAATCCCTGATGAGCCAGGCGTACCTGGCCATGACTCCAGATTCCTGGGATCTTGGGAGCATTGCTCCAGTAAATTTGACCATGAGAAAAAGTAAATTTGGGTTTGGGTTTTGTTCATCCGCTAGACGTTATGCAATTTTTTTGCGTATACGTTCTTGTACAAACCAATTTTTTTAAATTACAAATTTAGTTATTTTAAGTTTAGTTGGTAATTCCATATTTAACAATTATTTTTATTTTTTGTTAAGCTTCAATGTTTTGATAATTAAAATTTTATTAAAACGTATATTTTTTTAATATAAAATTATCAGGATTGGACTATGTTCCATTGATCTCGGCCAGGTTTGATAAATTGGCCAGATAATTACTTGTGCGGTTTTAAGTAATCCACCATGACTCTAGAATTGAAAAGTTTAGTTAAGTTTAAACTTACTTTTACTTACTTTAACTTACCTACTTTTACTTACTCTTCCTTACTTTTACTAAGTTTAAAGCACTTACTTTTACTTACTTTCATTGTACTATATTTACTTACTTTTACTCACTTTTACCATACTATATTTACTAACTTTTACTTATTTTGTATTTTTTCAGGTAGTCAATAATCAATAATGGATCCTAATATTGATGAAGTTGGAGAGAAAAGTGAGGGTGTTAAAAGGGGTTACTTTTGTGGTCAATGCAAGAACAAATATTCAAAGAAGCAAAACTGGGAGGAACATTTTAATTCCAAAAAAAATATTTGTTACAATACAAGAGGTCCCAGAGTTTGGGCCCACAGCTTAGATATTGCAGTAAAGAAATACCAGGATGAAGTGCAGCAAAGAGATACGGCAAAGCAGTCATTTAGTTTGTTCACAAAATGTGCTAGTGCTAGACCTCAGAAAAATGAACCAACTTCATCAACTGCTAATCTAGAAAATGAAACTTTTTCACTAGATGTTTCACAGACTGAAGAAAGTGCTTCTCCTCCACCTAAGAAACAAAAGGTAAGTGAGGAATCTGCGCATCAGACTAACAAAACTGCTTTATAGGATTTTGAAAATTCCCAAATCCAGAAGACATTGAATGCAATTTTGCGCCTAACAAAAGAAACTCACCAAGCTGTTGTGGTTAATAAAGAGAAGAGTCAAAATATGCCTTCAAGTTCAAGTGTTGCATCCAAATCTAATAAAGCAAAAAGCAACAAATTTGACATTTCCATAGCCCATTTAAGCAAGTGTTCTTGTCGGAACACTACTAAACGCATAGAAGATTTATGTGGCAACATCTTATACTACATAATGAAAACAAACACTGCATGGGCTCTATATCCAGTACTTCTAGCTGTATTACATAGGTCAGGTTGTGAGGTTGGAAATTTGAATCATAGCACACATGCGTGCGAGACAATTTGTGAGCTATTAGATAATCAACTTAAAGAACAAACTGTAAAGTGGTTCTTAGAACAAACTTCAGTAACAATAACAGCTGACATTGGAACAATTTTGGGATTAAGCATGCTAGTTGTATTAGTTATGAGTGAAGAAGATAAGACTGTAAAACTTGCTGGGATAAATTTAGTACGCAGCAAATCAGGAGTTTATTTGGCCAATGAAATTTTTGATGTGTTGAAGTCTCCTAATCACTTGAAACTATCTGAAGAAGCAATTAAATCCAAGGTATCTGGAATGGTTGGAGATGGGGCTTTTTGTAAGGACAACGAGCCATTTAAAAACGAAATGAAAGAGTTGTTTGGAGAAAATTTCAAATTTCGATGGGACTTAATGCATCTTGTGAACAGAGCCCACGTTGATGCATTGAAGAAAATTTGTAAACTAAGTGAGCTTTTAGACTTTATTCAGAATCACTCTTCAAATCTGAGATCAGGCCTTGACTATACCAATATGGTTCTTGACAATATCATTGGTTTTAAGAGACCAAAACTCAAATCTGATACTCGCATGGTTAATTACGAATTTGATCAATTTGACAGATTTGTGGAAAATTGTGTGTTTTTTGATCATCCACAAGAGAAAGAAATTAGTGCCAAGTTCTATGTATTGATTTCCTATGTAACAAAGATTATGTTGCAAGTAGCTCAAAAAACCACAGTTAGTGCAGAATTTGTAGAAAATATATTTTATAAAGAAAGAGGGAAAACTGTTATGTTAAGAGTGATGGAAACAATTTCCAAATTAGCTAATGGAGGAAATGCAAATAATGTAGTTTCTGAATTTAAGCACGATACCACAGGGCAGCAAAAGGAACTAACAGCTGAGGATTACATCCTAAATGAAGTTTACAAATACATCAAGAAACGTTCTGATTACTACCAGGTTGCTGAAGTTGCTAGACCATCCAGAACCAGATCTGAAAGTAGTTTTACAAAAGACTCAGTGATAAATTGGCTGACAGAATATATAGAACAGCTGTGGAAAGGAATCACAGAGAGATTAAAGCATTTTGATAAAGATGGATCAACTGCCTGGAGTGAAGCACCAGCTGAAGGGACATTCTCCATTCTTAGTTACATTGTTGAACACAAAGGATCCATTAAGCCATCTCATTTGACTAAGCTGTGCAGAATTGTGAAGGAGGGTCCAGCTCCAGGCACTAGATCTGCTGTAATGATCACACAGAAAGCCATTGATCAGTGGCCAAGCACACATGGCGGTAAATTCACAACAAATGCCTACATGCAAGGTCTAACATCGTCCACTGTTGCTGCTGCAATGAATAAATAAACTTAAGGTGAGTTATAAACTGTACATTATTGTATTATTATGTTTAGCTAAAACAATTTGTAATTGGTATGTCGTCAATTCAAGAGTTTACTATCATTAACCTATCTAGTGGTGTAAGGGAAAAAAAAGTAAATTCAGAGCTGTGCTCCAGTAAATTTTTTCAAATCTGGAGTCATGTACCTGGCTATGTGAGGTGGAGAGTACAAGAAACCAACTCACTACTTCACCAGGCCAACTCGAGAGGAGGGGCGACAAGCTTGACCTTCGTGAAATGAGGAATCATCGCACAGAACATTTGAAAGGTTGAAAGGTGTATATACAGTGTGTGTGTATATATATACACACAGTATATATATATATATATATATATATATATATAATATATATATAATATATATATATATATATATATATCATTGGCGGGCCCTCCTTGTTCAGATCGTTTTTTTTTAAGAAAACAGAAATAACACTGTGTAACACTGATTCTGTTTATATAGAATTTTTTGTTTTTATATGCATTTGTGGGCGCCGAGTCCAAATCTGGCCTTGGTTTGTGTGTATCATCAATGGTTTCAGAGATAATCCATTTTTCATGTTTTACCGGTATAATGTTATTATGGGCGCAGCAATATCAGAATAATCAGGAATTGTTGAGAACAATCCAGATGTTCGTTGACAGTTTCTTGCTCTAGAAATTGCCCGAAACTTCTACTGTGCTCTATAAAGAAGAGCGCAAAGTCTGAGAAGTCAGTAAGTGTGAGCACACAAAGAAAGCAGGTTGTTTGTCTGATGGTTACCAGCACTGAGGTACTGTGTTTCTGTGCTTCTCTGTGCTGACGATTTGTGTTATCGATCCTTTTTTATTGCGAACGTTATTTCAGTGTTATGAATACATCTTTTTTCTGGAATCTGTAATCCTTTGCAGATTTAATAACTCTTCTCTCTATATCTGCAGGTTATGATTAATGTAGTACAGTTTGGTAAAGAGAATGGCAGCTAGAGCTTGTAAACACTCACCGGATATATTCTACGTTTGTGGGTATTACATAGGCCCCAAGCAAGTATCGCACAAGATTGTGAAAGGCACCAAGTTCTGGATCGCGTATCGGCTCTATTTTGGTATGCCTATGGGTGACCAAGATAAGCCCTGGGCACCCCATATGATCTGTGGAAGCTGCCGCTCCACACTTGAAGGGTGGCTGCGGGGAGTACGCAAGGCAATGCCCTTTGCGGTACCCAGAATATGGAGAGAACCAAAGAGCCACCACGACGATTGCTACTACTGCATGGTAGATGTTTCTAAGTACAGGAAAGTTAAAGGAAGGCAGACTCTTCAGGATTGAAGCATAGCGTCGTCCATAGCTCCTGTACCACATGGAGAAGGTCTTCCAATACCACGTTCACCAGAACAGGTATCTATCCATTACTTTACCTTCTGTATTTACAGACTGTGGGTCATTATGTGTCGATTTTTCTTAGTGCTGATGCTCTTCTACATATATAGCTATGCCTATATTTTGTTTCTTTGCTTTGCAGGTTGAAAATGAGGAAGCAGCTAGCTCATCTGAGATGTCGGCTGGTGAGGACAGTCATGATGAAGAATATACAGTAACTTTCAGTACAAACCCTCACTTTCCAAATCAGAGGGAATTGGATGACTTAATTAGAGATTTGGGTCTGACGAAATCACGGTCTGAGCTTCTGACCTCCAGACTCAAAGAGTGGAATTTGCTTGGAGAAGACTGCAAGAGCACTGTATACCGAAAGCGGCATGAAGAGTTTGCAAGGTTTTACGATGTCAATGGCTCTCTCTGTTATTGCAGCGAGGTTAATGGTCTATTCACAGCTATTGGGTTAACACATATACCCTCAGAGTGGCGCCTGTTTATTGACAGTTCAACTCGGAGTTTAAAAGCTGTTCTACTCCACAATGGGAACAAATATCCATCTATACCAGTTGCACATTCTGTTCAAATGAAAGAGGACTATGAAAATGTCAAACAACTGCTCACTCAAATCGGGTATGAACAATATAACTGGGACGTGTGTGGTGATTTCAAAATGATTGGTTTCCTGTTAGGTTTACAAGGAGGGTTTACTAAATATTCATGTTTTCTTTGCCTGTGGGATAGCAGGGCTTCAACTGAGCACTATAAAACAGTTCAGTGGCCTCCACGTGAAGGACTGCAACCAGGAAAGTACAATGTACTCAGGGAACCTCTTGTAAAGCCTGACATAGTTCTGCTACCACCTCTCCATATTAAGTTGGGTCTAATTAAGCAGTTTGTAACTGCGTTAGATTTTGGAGGGGAAGTTTTCCAACAGATTCGGGTCATGTTCCCTAAACTCTCTGAGGCCAAAGTCAAGGCTGGCATCTTTGTAGGACCACAAGTCAAGGCGCTGTTGAATTCAAAAAACCTTGAAGCCAAGATGACTCCGATCGAAAAAGAGGCTTGGTGTGCTTTCCGTGATGTGGTTCGTGGGTTTTAGGCAACCATAAAGCAAAACTATAAGGAGTTAGTGTCAAACTTGATTAAGTGCTATGGCAAAATGGGGTGCCGTATGTCTTTAAAATTACACTATCTGCATTCACATCTAGACTTTTTTCGTGATAACCTGGGCGATGTGAGTGAAGAACATGGCGAAAGATTCCATCAAGATATTCAAACGATGGAGAAAAGGTACCAGGGCCATTGGGATGCTTCCATGATGGGAGACTACGTATGGTGCTGATCAGAAAGGATAAGAATGTTCATACGCGGAAGTCGCGTTCTTCAATGCATTTTTAAGGAACGCACACTGCACAACGAGGCTTGTTATTCTCTTATCGGTTCTCCTCATGATATATATTATATCCTTTGCACCATTTTGAGTTTGTCAAACAATTTTGGCTCAATAAACATTAATTTCCAATAGAGTTTTTATTTTCAGAAAATATTTATGTTAGCCTTCTTTATATACTTTGCCATATAAAAAGTGTGATAACCTATATTTTTGAAACGGTTGACGATAGAGCAAAACCAATATCATTTTTGGAATCAGCGCCCCGAAATCATTAAGAAACGACAGAAAAATCACAATAAACAGAAAAATTTTCAAATTTTGTTACCTAGTGTAATCTAAGAGGAAATGCATGCCAGCCATATAAGAAGCAAAGCGATAAGAATGTTAGGAAATACTTTTCCTCTCAGAGTTGTAGTAGACGGTTGGAATCAACTCCCGATGTTATAAACTCAGATAATGTAAATTGATTTAGAAAAGATATGATAACATGTAAATAATATAAAATGCAGAACATGATATACAGAGACAAGTAACCAGACGCGCGGACTACGATGATTCCGAGACTAAGAAACAAATCATAGGCTGCCCATCTAAAAACGTTAAATTTATTCTCACTTGTCAAAAGGCGAATTCGATGAGATTTAATCCAGGTTTTTAAAATGATTAAAGGTTTTGATAATGTCGACGCGAAAAAAATATTTCACATTCAGGAATGCAAATAGAACTCGTGGTAATGGTCTGAAATTAGTGTTTAAACATTTTAATTCTAATGAAGCTAAACATTTTTTCTTCAATGGTATAGTTAATTGTGGAACGGATTGCTAGCCAGCGCAGTTCAAAGTAATTCGATCGAATCATTTAATTAAAAAGAAACTAGGTGCTTATCTTGTCTTAAACCCCCAGCTGAAAGTATTTGTCAGCGCGTAGAAATATTTTAGAATTTTCACTTGAATTCCCTCTTCTGTATTTTTAAATTTTCACTTTAGCTTTAAATTTCTTTCTTACCTCTCAACCTCTTTCATACCTCTCAACCTCTTTTCTCTGCTTTGCTTTAAAACTTTCACTTGTCTTTAAATTTTATTTCTTTTAACCGCCCTTCTCAAACATACAGCTTCGTAGGGACTAGCCGGTCTGTTGCTGTTTGGTGTCCTTTGTATTCCATTGTGAAGCACCAGTAGGTGCAACTTATTCGCATATTTCTACTGGTAAGTTCTTTTTTTTTTCTTTTTGACCATCACATTCTTTTGGGTCCTTGAAAAATTTCGCTACAATGAAAACGATGATATATTGTATAGATGAAACTATGTACTTCATTAAGATAATTAAAAATTAATCAAGAAATACTAAATGAAAGTGGAAAATATTTTGCCACATTGTGATTTCTGGAAGTCAATGGCAGCTTTTAAGCATACCTCACTTGTTCGAA
>JAJOZX010001254.1:317500-327500 GCA_023014485.1 Bathynomus jamesi
CAACAAGTTTTTATTAGGTTAGATTTAGTTTTATAGCGGGTTGATGTACTTGTCAAAGAAATGGGTATAAGTCATTGAGTTATACTTGCTTATGGACCTCAGTTGGACCTGTTCTCAAATTGGCGTTTTAGTCCAAGTTTCCTACTGTAGTTCAACCCGGTGACAGGACAATTGCGTCCTGGTCAAGTGCGTCCCGGACAAATGCGTCACGGTCATTGGCGTCCCTGGACAATTGCGTCCGGTTTTATTTCGTCCCAGACAATTGCGCACTTCCCCAACTACTATATGAAGTTTATTTATTAGAGAAGTGAATAGAAAGTTCATTGTGACTTCACCTACGCAATTGTCCATGGACGCCAATGACGAGGGACGAGTATGTTTGTTATTGTAATTTTGTATGGGATATAATGCCCGGTTAGATTAATTGAATGCCCGGTTAGGTCAACTGTATGCCCTTGACGATTGGTTAGGTTAAGTTGTGATATTTTCGTTAAAACTAACGAAACTAACTTTATCTTAAGTGGACGTAACGCATAAAATTTGACAATGATGTTGCTGATGATGGATAAAGTTTTAGAGAACAGTTTCGAACAGAACTTATGAACATATAACAAGTTTAATAGGTTAAAATGAAAAGTATATTTGAAATTCCGATACTAACTTTCTATTCACTTCTCTAATAAATAAACTTCATATAGTAGTTGGAGAAGTGCGCAATTGTCCGGGACGCAATTGTCCAGGACGCAATTGTCCAGGGACGCCAATGACCGGGACGCATTTGTCCGGGACGCACTTGACCAGGACGCAATTGCCCTAGTACCGTTGAACCCATATTCTTTGTACAATCATGTATAGAATAAATAGTCACTGCATACAATCTGATATGGCAAGATGACCTCGGAAACCAGTGCCATAATTAAATGGCCCTTGAATAAAGGTTTACTCATTGAAAAGGACCGGGTAGCGGAACAAAGTCGATCTGCACAAAAGCATGAGATAGTCCCTGAAGGAACGCGTCGTAGCACCTAATTACGGTTGATTGCTAACACCTTCGACCGACAACAATGCCCTACCACTACACGATCAGAACCATCATTATCGCGAAAGAGCTGTATTAAGAATGGCCAGTAGTATATACAGGGCGTCCCAAAAAAATGTATACACACTTTAACAGCTGATAGCTCAATTGATGTTTCCTTCTTTCCAAGTTAAACCCATTAGAATTAATAATGGCAGTCAGACTAAGCTTTGAACAAAGGAAATTCATTCTAAAATGCTACTGGAAGTGTGAAAACGCAGTTGAAGTGCAAAGACAGTTTAGGAGGGAGTTTCAAACAGATCCACCAACGCGACTTACCATCACTCGAATTAGAGATAAGTTTGAAGCCGATGGAACTGTTCAGAATGTCCACAAGAAGCGTTCCGGAAGACCACGGACATCGACAAGACCCACAAAGCAAGAAAGAGTACTGGAAACGTATCACCAAAGTCCAAGAAAATCTGTGCGGCAAGCGAGTCGTGAGGTAGGAATCTCAGAATCGTCTGTCCAACGCATTTTGAAGCGCTGTCAATGGAAAAGTTACATTCCAAGATTAGTCCATGCTATTAATGAAGATGATCCGGACCGAAGAGTGGAGTATTGCGAGTGGTACTTGGCACGATGTGGATGTGGATTGGACGAAGGGTTTCGTAGAATACCCTCCGCGTTCACCAGACCTCACACCACTAGACTTTTTTTTATGGGGATACTTAAAAGACAAAGTCTACGCTATAAAACCTGCAACAGTCGCTGAATTGAGAGCAGCCATTGAACGAGAATGCACACAAATACCAAACGAAATGTTTCGTGATGTTTGCGATTCCATTGCTTCGCGTTATCAGCAGTGCCTGGACCAGAACGGACGTCGGTTTGAAAACAGGCGTTGACAAAACAATTAAATAATGTCTGTAGATTCTATTACATTTTGAAAATGAAATGTATTTTAATAAACACTGCCTTTATAATTATTTAAAGTGTGTATACATTTTTTTGGGATGCCCTGTACAAAGTCTACAAAACACAGTCATTTTACGTCTTTTATTGAGCTCTCATAGTGACAGTGGGTGGAGGTTACTATCACCTGATTATGAACTATGAACAAGAATATTGACGAAAATGAAAAATCAAAATCTATGGTAAGCTCAAATAATTATAATTGCTTGCATTATGAATAGCACTGTGCCAATTACTAATAAATTCAGTACCTTAGCTTAAAAAGCAAATTTTGGGCTAAATTCACAAATTCTTTTCTCAAAAACCATGGCTTGCACTCATTACCACCACTTTAAGAAACTGAACATGACAAATTCCAGTTTCTGGTGTTAGATGGCGTTGAGTTGCCGTAGTAAACTTCCTCATATTAAGTATGAATATATATGAATGAAAACGTTACCAGTTAAGAGACTAAGTATTTTATAGATTTTGATATCAGTATCATTTTGATTTATCAGAGATAAAGGTCAGTGGGTACCCGCACTATCTGATGTAAATACGACTCCTTCGAGCTGGCGCTCGCGTTTATATTAGGCGGCACCCATTGCTCAACACTTTCGTTTATTTCCCCCCATTGAACGAGAGGCACTTCAACTCAACTTTCAGAAGCGTACTTGATTTACGGAAATACACCCACACACCCACACCCGCCCACGCACACACACACACACACACATATATATAAATATATATATATATATATATATATATAATTTAATATATTTCGTCAGTAACTCCAGTCATCTCCTATTTATAATTAATTTGCAGCGTAATTTGGTTAATATCCTGCTGAACTCAAAGAAGCACCTTAACATGATAACATAATATTCTGAATCGTTATGAAAGAAACGTGGAAAAATATGTTTTATATACTGTGCAAATGATTATAAAATAATAGATAATTATAAAGCTTAGGCTTTATAATTATATTTTTTTACGTAGAAAGGAGGGGTCAAGGGCGTGTACCCCGCAAAACTGCTCCCTTTTATAAGAAAAAGAGACAAAATCGAACGTCTCCGAGGCTCACGAAGCCATTTTTTTATGTAAATTCTGAAAAAATTGCGTAGTGTGTAAAATGCCTGTATGTGTAGTGAAGAATAGAGGGAGAAGTGTGTGTTTGAAAGTATGCTGGACTGCTCAGAGGGTAGATGAGACACAAAAAGATCAGCTAAGAAAGACCGTGACAGGAGAAACGATGGGAGTTCCAGCACTCCCTGTCTCCTGCCTAACGGTCGTCCCTGGAGTACTTCCCTGGTCGATTGGTGTCTACAATCTCTTCTTTAAGAGGAGATTGTGTGTGTGTGTGTGTATATATATATATATATATTGTAGTGGACAATTTAACGTTTTTTTCGTTATTTACTTTACTTTTCTTTTATCATTGCTCTTTCTTCTCTTTACACTCGCTCCGCTCTACTTTATAAACGCGGGTAGATGGGTAGCCGGACAGCGTGGCCTCCCTTAAGATTTTGAAAAGCAAAGGAACCGGAATAAATTACACACTATTATTGCTATTTACTGATTTTTATTTACGCCGAAACAGTTTGAACAAATGGGGTAACGCGAGTGCGGATCCACTGTTAACCCTTTATCGCGGAGAGAGAGAGAGAGAGAGAGAGAGAGAGAGAGAGAGAGAGAGAGAGAGAGAGAGAGAGAGAGAATTAAATATTTCAGAATCGCACTAACATATTAATAACAAACACCTAACGAGGACGCCGCCCTAAGAGACTGATTTGGGTCATTTCAGCCTCCAGCCTGGACACATTTCGGGTGTTGCCAACTGGTATTTCATATTCTTAATTTCATACAAAACATTATTAAATTCTTATAAACAAAATTAAATTCTTACTCATTATTATCTTCTTTATTAAAAAATACCAATACACGACAATATTGCCTAGGTGTGGGTAGGTTAGGTTATGTTAGAGGGTTAGGGTTAGGTTAGGTCCAGTTAGGTTACGTTGCGCCGTCACCAGTAAATATTTTCTGCTTAATTCTGATGTATTTTGAAAGAATTTTACTTCCGTTTCGTTTCTAAATTCGCGATTCTTCAAATACGAAAACTGAAAATACCTCGAAAACTGCTCATTTCCAAAAGAAACGGATCTCAGATTCTGTCAAAGCACATCAAAATTGACCAGAAAAATATCTTCTGGTCATTAATTGCCGGTTTGAATTCAACGGAATATTTACCTTCAATTTTCTTCGCTATAATATAACAACAGTTGAGTGTTTGAATCTTTTATAAATACGCAAAAAATAAATAAAGAAAAAGTATTAAAACTGAAATTCCAATTTCGCGACAGAAAGATTTTTACTCATATTTTTGTTTGTTTTGTTTAATTGTTTGTTTAGTTATTGATAATTTTTAAATTAGTTTTTTTTTTTTTACACTGTTTCCTCTCATAAATGAAAATCCCCTTCGTTTATTTGTTTACAGTTCTCTTTATGGCCTCTGTATATATATATATATATATAATAGAAACGACATCATATTAAGGAACGTTTCTGCACACGCGGAAGAGAAATAACAAATAAATGAAAAATGAGGCGAACCGCCCGGGAATCGAACCCAAGCCCTTCCAATTGCCGGTTGGATGCGCTACCATTACACCACGGACCTCAATCATTCACAAATCGAAATTCTCCTACATAGGGCAGAAACCAATGCCCTGAGAGGGCACCCTCGCAAATCGTGAATATGTGCATTTAACTGCAATGACCACGCAGTATATAAATGAATAGAAACGACATAATATTAAGGAACGTTTCTGCACACGCGGAAGAGAAATAACGAATAAATGAAAAATGAGGCGAACCGCCCGGGAATCGAACCCAAGGCCTTCCAATTGCCGGTTGGATGCGCTACCATTACACCACGGACCTCAATCATTCAGAAATCGAAATTCTCCTACATAGGGCAACCGGCAATTGGAAGGCCTTGGGTTCGATTCCCGGGCGGTTCGCCTCATTTTTCATTTATTCGTTATTTCTCTTCCGCGTGTGCAGAAACGTTCCTTAATATTATGTCGTTTCTATTCATTTATATACTGCGTGGTCATTGCAGTTAAATGCACATATTCACGATTTGCGAGGGTGCCCTCTCAGGGCATTGGTTTCTGCCCTATGTAGGAGAATTTCGATTTGTGAATGATTGAGGTCCGTGGTGTAATGGTAGCGCATCCAACCGGCAATTGGAAGGCCTTGGGTTCGATTCCCGGGCGGTTCGCCTCATTTTTCATTTATTCGTTATTTCTCTTCCGCGTGTGCAGAAACGTTCCTTAATATTATGTCGTTTCTATTCATTTATATACTGCGTGGTCATTGCAGTTATATATATATATATATATATATATATATATATATATATATAAAAGGGGGAGCTTGATTTGATGTAAAAGGTATAAAGATTGGAGCAACTAGCATGTTCGTAAATCTGATCAGAAGTTAAGGTCAAAATCTCAAATCTGAAACTTAATGAACGTGGTGAGTACTTGAATTGTTAGAATAAACCTTGAAAAATTATTCCAAACAGTTTCAATCTGTGACAGAAATAACTTCAGACAACTTGTAAATAATTTTGTAAATTAATTCAGTTCTAAATTGAGAAAGTAAGAGAACTGCAGCTTTGTTTTCGACTTAGTTCTTCAAGATATCTTCAGCTTGAGCAGTTTTTCATTTTTTGGAGGGAGGGGGGGTAAGGTTGTTTAACCTCCTTCGTAACAGTAAAAGTCATATGACGAGGGAAGGGGACCTACAGTTTTACTTGGGATCCGAACCTCGGTTTATCTCATCTGGACCCGGAACAATATCCAGACCCATTGTCATTTAACTTCGCTGATAAACTGGAAGCAGTATTGAGATATGGACACGACGCAGCCCAACTTGAACAAATAACTTAAATAACATACTGGAAAATACCTAAAAAATTATTATTGTTCTTAAATTTCAAACGTTCTTGTCATTTATATGGTATATCTTAACCCATTCGTGCCCAGCGTTACTTTACTGATTTTGTTCTGGCTAACATCAGACGATTTTATTCAGTCTCGGAAAAGACCTCAGGGTACTAATGGGTTAAGCAAACATCTATTAGTTACATAGTCAAAGAATCAAGCAGTCGAAGGTAAAAATACTCATAATAGGGTAAATGACCTGTTCTTATTTATATCCAGGTTGAATGTGAAAATTTTAATTGTACTAGGAAAGTACTTACAGTAATTCGTAACTATTTTAGCTGCACAATTTGGCATAATTAATCAACAAAGTATTTTATGAATTAGCAACTTAAACATTTTCGATTTTTTTTTTTTTATTTTAATAACATCACGATTGCAAAAGCGTTAATAACTCTTTTGTTTTCATTTGCAAAGCTTATTACAGTTTTCGTTAAAAAAACCCTTATTTTAGCTTTTAATTTATTTGCATAATAATGATGAACTTTTTTAAAATGTATTATAGATATTTTTTTTAATTTATAGTATCTCTAATTCATACAAAACTATATATACTGTAAAAAGTGCAGCGCAGTGTTTGGCAAATGCGATTAACAAACTCTAAATCCTTTCGACAACATTCATTTCATTTCGTCAACGCATCGATGTTTTTGACAGAAAAATCGTATGAACAGACCATCGTTAAAATGGGTATGACAAACATGCAGAGACTGTTTCGACAATGCAGTACGAATGAGAGTATAAAGTATAAATAAACAAAGTAAACGAAGTAGTATTTTCTTTAGACATTATAAAGGAAACTAAATGACAAAGCGTTATGTAATTGGCAATTGCGGTTACGTGTTTGACAGTAATTAAATCACTTTGTAGTTAAAAATTGCTGCATTATTTATTGAACACAAATGCAATAACGTCTACATCAACCAACCATGTTCTGCAATGTGGACCACTCCAAGAAATGCTTGTAACTTGAATTTTCTTCGGATTAAATATACTGGATTAAACCAGTTTTCCTAAGGTGAATGAACTAGAACAGTGGTTCCCAACCTGGGGTCTCCGGACCCCTGGGGGTCCGCGAAGGTAGTACTGGGGGTCCGTGAGCTTTCAATATTTCGAGAAGCTCCAATGGAAATCGTACATTTACCCACGATAATGGCGCTCAGGCTAAAATTTCAAGTTTCCTTGCTCTTGGCTGGAATTATTGATACTTTATTTAATAGGCTGTATTTTAATTGCATACTCTCTTATATGTCCTTTATTTGATAGTGAAAAATGAGAAAACGAGTTAATTATTAGTTAATAAAAACAGTTTGTTTGGTAGACGGAATCTTTCAAAAACATGGGGTCCGTGGGAAAAAAATAAAAATAAAAGGGGTCCTTTGTGGTGAAAAGGTTGGGAACCACTGAACTAGAACGTCAGGAATGTCACCGCGTCAGAATAACCCTATTTCCACGAAAGACAGACAAAGACTTATTGAATGCTACAACTACGGCGAGGATTTTGTGGCATTTGAAGAACGACGAAAATTTACGTTGACAAGATGGGTTGCAACCTTTTATGAAGCGGACGTACGGAAGAGCATCACTGAGTGAAAGAGTTAACAGAAGAATGGGGAACCTTCCGCCCGCGGGCAAAATCTTACCCGTGGCCTAGTTTTTAATTGCATGCGGACATTCAGATTATTTAGAGTCATACAGTATTTACATCTTAATTATGTACCAAACTAATTTTAAAGCTGCAATTTGCTCGGTACAAAGTATTTTAGTTAAAATTTGCCCGCCACACAATAAAGGTTGTATTTTCAAAATACATACATACATAAAGGATGTATTTTAAGTTACTGATTAATTGTACTCTTCATACAATTTGCTAATAATTCTAAGCGTTCTTATCAGGAGTCAAACTACAGGAGAAAGAGCCGAGATAATTGAACATTCATGAAAAACGATATACTCAAGAGCCAACTGATGCATCACTAAGTCGTACTCACAAAAGATGGTATACGTTGTACAGTAAACCCTCGTCCAACGCGTGTTTGTCCAACGCGAATTTGCTTATATACAGAAAAATAAATGCGAACAATTATTTGACGAAAGCGGAAAATTTGATTATACACGGTCCGCCAAACACGCTCTAATACAGTAGTACTGTACGCGTGCCAATGCGCGCTCTAGTGTTTTCTCTTACACTCTCCAACACTCCCGCATCTCCCTCCCTTTCGCGTCACCCCTCGCATCGCCCTTTGTCTCAGTCTAGCTACCGCGTTAAGTTCAGTGAAGTTGTGTTGGATTGTTTTTGTCGTATTTTGCCGTTGTTTTGCTATTACCCTTAGACAGCAGTATGTCACCAAAACGTAAAGCATCTGTAAGTGATAGTGAAGAGAAGAAAAGTCGTAAAGTTATGACATTAGCCGAAAAAATAAAGATTCTAGATAAGTTGCGTGGTAGTGTGAGCATAACATCACTTGGCCGAGAGTATCACGTGACTGAGTATACCATACGCATCATCCGAAAGAGTGAAGAAAAGATACATGCTATTTTCATTTAATATATTTTCATTTACTATATGTAAATATCATTATGTTTATAATTTTATTATGGTCTTATTTCATATACGATAGAGGTAGGGAAGTTCATTTACGTGTGAATAAAAAATCAACGTATCTAAGTATTAATGGGAAACTTTACGTGGCCGCGTTCATGTATCCCCATTTATCCCATAAGGTATTAAGTTTGTCCAACGCGGATTTACCTAACGCGCCGTTCTCCAGGAACCTAACCCCCGCGTTGGATGAGGATTTACTGTTTGTCATATATATATATATATATATATATATTCTCTCTCTCTCTCTCTCTCGGACCTCTGGTGCGGCACTCGGCCGATAGGTCGTTGGTGCGAAGCTATCGTCCGCGGGATTTATGCCTGAACGCCTCTGAAGGCAGAATCCCTTCTGGAGATTGCAGCCGCGGCGACAGTAACTCTCTCTCTCTCTTTCTCTTTGTGTAGGGAAGTGAAGGCGAAGGTTAGGCTAGCGAAACGTAACGAAGAACTACGGGTGGCAAGCCTCTGCAAGGGGAACCCTAAGGAGTT
This sequence comes from Bathynomus jamesi, assembly GCA_023014485.1. Lineage (NCBI taxonomy): Eukaryota > Metazoa > Arthropoda > Malacostraca > Isopoda > Cirolanidae > Bathynomus > Bathynomus jamesi. Next base: position 326,580 of record JAJOZX010001254.1, read on the forward strand.
CTTCAGTTATGTTAATAGTAGAAAGCCCATTAGAAGCATGATAGGTCCATTAAAGGACCGAAGCGGCGTTCTGCGGACCTCCGACGCGGACATCGCTAATGTGCTTAATGAGTACTTTGCGGGAGTGTTCACCAGGGAGGACATCCGCGTCATCACCGAGCCAGGCGTCAGGCACGAAGGTGCTGGCCTGGATAGTGTTCGGTGTACCGCGACAGTCGTTGCCGATAGAATAGACAAACTGAGCGCGTTTAAGGCTCCTGGGCCAGACCAGTTCCTCCCCAGAGTGTTGCGGGAGGTGCGCGACCAGGTGGCTCCTCACCTGGCTACAGTCTCAGTCTCCAACAAATCGTTGGAGACACGCCAGGTGCCTGGTGACTGGAGGGAAGCCAACGTGACCCCTATCTTTAAGAAAGGGGATCACGAAAGTCCAGGGAACTATCGTCCCATTAGTCTCACTTCAGTTGTAGGTAAATAATTAGAGGGGATAATAGCGGATAGGATCGTTGACCATTTGGATTCCTACAAGCTGCTTGGGGACTCCCAACATGGGTTTAGACGGCATAAGTCGTGTCTCACCAACTTGCTCGAGTTTTTCCACGTAATGTTGAGTGAGTATGATAAGAGTAGGGCGATTGATATACTTTATCTCGACTTTCAGAAAGCCTTTGATAAGGTACCTCACCGCCGGCTAGTAGCCAAAGTGCGCGTGCTGGGTGTCGGTGGTGAAGTAGGTAGATGGATTGAAAACTGGCTGAAGAATAGACGGCAGAGGGTTGTAATTAAAGGGGTTAGTTCGGGTTGGGCCTCGGTGACTAGTGGGGTTCCTCAGGGTTCCGTTTTGGGGGCACTGTTGTTTATCATTTACATAAATGATATCGACGGTGGCATCGTCAGTCGGATCGCCAAATTCGCTGATGACAC
>JAJOZX010001254.1:332500-345000 GCA_023014485.1 Bathynomus jamesi
GGTACGTTTTTTTATGAAAAAATAAAATGTTAAGATCAAACAATGGATGATAAAGTTGTGAATTTCTACATATAAATACACTAGTAGTTGCCGCATATTCTTGTATGTTTCAATGTCCTAAAATTTTTCTTTGCAAGGCAAATTAGTTGAAAAAGTAAGACGGACCAGTTGTATACCGACTATAACCCTCATTGGGGCAGGGGATGAATTGGTACATGCCGCGAATTATATTTATTTCAATAAGATCAGTGGTGAGCTGGAGCCGATTCGCACCGGTTCGCGCGAACCGGTTGTTAAAATCTTGAAGCATTTTAGAACCGGTTGTTAAAAATTGTTACGAAAACAAATATTGTTATAAAATGATCTTAAAAACCGAATAATCTTATAAAACGGTGTACAAAATAAAATGGTGTAAAAAATAATAATCTTGAAGCTATTTTGTAATTACTACCTAATTAGTAATAACTAATATACTTAAATATTCTTCATATTTTCTTCTTTTCAAATTTATTCTAAATTTTTTTTTTTGTACTGTTAAGTACGAGTACAACTCCCAGTGACACAATGCATTGCCACTTCTCATGGAGAAAGGTACAAAAAGTACATACTGTGGCACATCCTTTAAATCAGAACTTATATATATATATATATATATATATATATATATATATTATAACAGCAAACACGCAGTATAATTAACGTAAAGAACGACGCTTTGTATAGGAGAATTATCCGCGCAAGATGAGAGCGAAAGAACGAAACAAATGTGACATATATATATATATATATATATATATATATATATATATATACTGTACAGGGTGGGCGGAAAGTAGCTCCCTATTTGGATTGGTAAAAAAATACGTATATTATCCATTTATTTCAGAAGAAATAATATGAAAAGGTAGGCATACATGGTAGGTTTTCTATAAAATTCAATGTGGGCTCCAACTCTTTCCACCAGCTTCTGGAGCCGCCCAGAAATGGCGTCCACTGACTTTAGCAGGAACTCCGGCGGGATGGAGGACATGACTTCCCGAATTCGGTCCTCCAGTTCTTCCAATGTCCTCGGTTTGGTGCGGTAGACTTCTTCCTTTACCCACCCCCAAAGAAAGAAGTCGCACGGTGTCAAGTCGGGGCTCCTGGCTGGCCATTGATGTGGACCACGACGACCCATCCAACGCCCAGGGAAGTGGGCATCCAGCCACTCACGGACAACAAGAGCGAAGTGCGGAGGGGCGCCATCTTGCATAAATATCAGATCGTCGATGTTCTCCCATGTGCTGACAACCGGCCAGACCTCGTTTCGCAACATAGCAAGGTACCGCTCAGCATTCATGGTGTTGCGCAGAAGGAACGGGCCCACAACCTGATCTGAGGTCATACCACACCACACCGTTACACTGAACGATTCTGCCGTTTTTCAGCGGTAACCGTGCGACTTCTTTCTTTAGGGGTGGGTAAAGGAAGAAGTCTACCGCACCAAACCGAGGACATTGGAAGAACTGGAGGACCGAATTCGGGAAGTCATGTCCTCCACCCGGAGTTCCTGCTAAAGTCAGTGGACGCCATTCCTGGGCGGCTCCAGAAGCTGGTGGAAAGAGTTGGAGCCCACATTGAATTTTAGAGAAAACCTACCATGTATGCCTACCTTTTCATATTATTTCTTCTGAAATAAATGGATAATATACGTATTTTTTTACCAATCCAAAATAGGGAGCTACTTTCGCCACCCTGTATATATATATATATATATATATATATATATATATATATATATATATATATATATATATATATATATATATATATATATATATATATATAAAATAAAATAATCTCATTGTATGAGAAGTTATTTCAATTTTCATCGTGAATAAATGTGAAAAAAAGGAATTCTTTAGATTTGACAAATCTAAAATAAAATAATATATGAAAATGTGAATGTTTACATATTTTGAATTATCAAATGTCTTCATCGCTGCCACCGTTTTGACACACGGATGATCTGTTCCCAGGTAGGTCGTACGCTGTACCAATTTGCCCTCGAAGCCATATATACCAACCAACCCTAGATGGCTCCATTAGGTTTGGAGATTCATATCATCAGAAGCATTTATCCGAAAAAGAAGTTATCAAAGTTAATTTATGGTTAAACAAATAGTTCTTAACTCACTATGTTAATATATTACCATAATTCGCCATTAAAGAGTACATCAAATCAGAGTAAAAACGTATAATTTATACAGTATATAAAAAACATAATAATTCACTTACCAGCTAAACATACTATACGTTCCTCTCAGTATCACGTTTTGTGTGTAACTAGAGGGTTTACAGACCTACATTTATGAATCCATTACATTGAGGTGACATTCAACGGACTTCAAAGAAAAACTAAATGCACCAACCAAACCCAGACTTACGGAAACCAACCCCAACCTCAAACTTATTAACCAAAACTAACTTAACCTAATGTTAGTGCCATCGAAACGAGAAGGGCGTGATAAGTGTTTTGGGTGCAAGTGAGGGCTCGAAGGGTGTTTTCTGTTACGTCATTAAATAGTGAGTTAGTCGCTAATCTAGCCTAACCTAACCTAATCAAAAGAAACACATCTTTTTCTGACAATAAAAAAATGTTCCTCGATTTTTTTTTATGTAAAATTTTTAATGTTCCAAGGTAACAAAAGTGTTACTTCACAAAATATTACCCCACTAGTGCCACTACATCTGTGAATTATCACACACTCGATTTCATTTATGCCCACTTGCCTATGCACATGCACAGTGACTATTGCACACACACACACACACAAACTTTGTGAAGGTAAGTTACGTTAGTAATGGGTAATGCCTGTGAATGAGGGTCACAAGCATTATGTGAAATGACTAGTTTCACAAATTGACTGTAACATACAGGGTGTACATAAAGTCAGGATCTATTTTTGTGAAATAATTATTTTTTTCTATTTTTCTTTTCAGAAGCCCTTAGAATGAATACAGAAGAGCGTGTGGCAATAGTAATTTGGCGAATCGAGGGAAACAAATACAATGACATCAGAGAGAAGTTTAGAAGGAGATTTCATAAGCCGGGGCCAATAGACAAGACAATACGAAAATTGGTGAACAAATTTAAACGAACGGGATCTGTAAATGATGAAGCAAGATCAGGACGACCGTATATGTCAGATCTTACCGTGAATGCAGTACGCGGAATTATCACTGAGGAGCCACGTACATCCGTTCGTGTTGCATCACACAGACTCGGCCTCCCGACGTCATCTGTGCACAAAATTCTGAAAGTTAATTTGCAGAAGAAAAGCTATCATTTGCAGGTTTTACATGATTTACATGAGGAAGATTTCCCTCGACGAAGTGCTGTGTGTGCTGATCTCGTAGAACAAATCTGGAGTGATAATTTAATGGACAACATTCTCTTTAGTGATGAAGCCACTTTCCATACGTGTGGAAAAGTAAATCGCCATAACTGTCGAATTTGGGCAGATGAAAGACCGAATGATTTCGTCCAAAATTGGGAAAGAGACTCACCTGAAGTTAATGTCTGGATGGGTTTAACAAAATCTAAGGTTTATGGTCCTTTTTTCTTTGCTGAAGCTACAGTTACGGGGCTTATTTATCTGGACATGTTGCAGCAATTCCTTGAACCTCAGCTGATTGGGGATAGGATTGTTAGTACCGTCGTCTATCAACATGATGGTGCTCCTTGTCACTATGCCAAAATTGTTCAGGATTATCTAAATGGACGTCTTCCAAATCGCTGGATCGGACGCGGAAGCAACAGACCTTGGCCAGCGAGATCACCAGATTTAACCCCTTTAGATTTCTTTGCATGGGGCTTTATCAAATCGCACGTCTATCAGACGAAGATTACGAGTCTTGAAAACTTACGTACACGTATACGAACTGCTGCAGATAACATAACCCCTCAAATGCTCCAAAATGTGTTTAGAAATGCTGCGGAACGATTTGAGCTGTGCAGGGATACTGATGGGCGTCACGTCGAAGCCTACTCTTAATTATTTAATAAATGTTACCACTTTATCATTTTATGATTGAATTCCATATAATTTCCAAGTGCTTCACAAAAATAGATCCTGACTTTATGTACACCCTGTATATATATATATATATATATATATACAGAGTGTCCGAGAATTATCTGTACAATTTTTGGCTGTTATTAAAAGTCAACCATGAAGTGTAGAAATTCCAGTGTTGTCCCATTTTACAGAGAATGTCATTAAGTTTTTTCTGATACTACGTTTTGACAAGTTTTTTAGAAATGTACGTGGGTGACAGACATTGATGATTTAAAAGCAAGAATCACAGCTGCTATTGAGCGAATTGATGTGGATATGCTGCAGCGTACATGGCAACATTTGGAGTATCGATTGGATGTTTTGCGAATCACTAATGGTGCACATATCGAATGTTTGTAACAACGTTACTTTAATAAAAGAAACTTTTGAAAATACAGATTCTAAATAATCTTGTTTAAGAATTTTACGTGTGTTATCAAGAATTTTATTAAAAGATTAAATTGTACAGATAATGTTCGGACACACTGGAATTTCTAAAAAACTTGTCAAAACTTGGTATCAGTAAAAACTTAATGAGATTCTCTGTAAAATGGGACAACACTGGAATTTCTACACTTCATGGTTGACTTTTAATAACAGCCAAAAATTGTACAGATAATTCTCGGACACCCTGTATATATATATATATATATATATATATATATATATATATCAGTGGCGATTTCTTAATGAATGCAACGCATGCAATGAATGCATGCGTTAAATATGTTCTCTTTTCAGATCTAAGTAAGGATTATAATTGGCAAAAATAATTTTCAGAAACTAAAAATAGGCTAAGGCTTCAATCACGCATGTACTGGCTATTGGGCGGTGTAAACAAAATTATGTCTTATTTCATTAGACAATTAAGAACATTTTTCTGTACACAGATCGAAATACTTGTAGCTAAAGCATTCACTAATTCAGTCTGGGTACAGAAAAATGTTCTTAATTGTCTAGTGAAATAAGACATGATTTTGTTTACACCGCCTTGCCTTGGGCAATTTTTTGAGACTTCTCACTATCCATAAGATTTTTTTTTTGAGCCTCATAGCTAAATTCAAAAGGCAATATGTTTTAAAATATGCTTAGAAAATTTACTTAATATTTTTACTAAAAATAATTAAAAAGCTTTGTTCTGATTTTTTTTAATTAATGAAAATAATACGGCATGCATTCAGTTTTATAGGTGCATTCACCAAAAAGTAACATCTGGTAATTCTGACAAGGCTTCTTTCCAGTACCACAGCCGCAAGCTCCACTTGTGTTCGGTGTTCCCTTAAATAAATTATAGCATTTAGTGCCCATAATGACTGACGATGTGTTTAATCAATTGAAGACTAGAAGATTTTACTCACTCTCTTTTGATGAGAAAAAGCGCATATTGAATAATGGCAGACCGATTCCACATTTGAATTTAAGCAAAGAAAATAAAGGCTTCACTAGGAAATTTAATCCTAAGCTGTATGATGATGTTCCCTGGTTATGTGGAAATATTTCAAATAACAAATTGTACTGTTGGTCGTGTTTCCTATTTTCAAGAGATAACTCTGTGTGGAATTCTGTTAGTCGTGGATACGACGATTTATACAATTTACATACTGCAATTTCTCGCCATGAAAAATCTCTTGCTCACATAAATGCATTTGTTGATCTTAAAACATTTGGAAAGTCAGAAAGAATTGATTTAATACTCGACAAGCAGAAATCAGTTGCCATTTCCAGACATAACGAAGAAGTTAATAAGAATCGAGAAATTTTGAAACGTTTGATTAGGATAACATGTTTTTTAGGTATGCAAGAATTAGCATTTCGCGGTCACAATGAAGAAGAAAACGCTGACAATAGGGGTAACTATATTGAATTGGTATTTTGTATGGGAGAATTCGATGAAAAGCTTCAAAACCATTTAAAAACTGCGACTGTTTTTAAGGGAACATCATCTGCTATTCAGAATGACATAATTCAATCTATTAGTGCAGTTATGTTAGAACAAATAAAACGTGAGCTTATCGACTGCATGTATGTGGCGATTTTATTAGATGAAACATCTGATGTCAGCTGTTTTTCTCAACTCTCTACTGTTGTTCGTTATGTTAATAAACATGGAGAGATTTGTGAACGATTTATAAAATTCAATGACGTCAGCAATGATAGAAGTGCAGGAGCGATTTCTGATTTATCTATAAGGCAACTAGGTGAACTGGGCTGTTTGAAAAAAATTAGTTGCTCAAACCTACGACGGTGCTGCTGTTATGGGGAGCGATCTTAATGGAGTACAAACAAAGATTAGAGAAACTGTACCAGAGGCTATTTTCACTGCTACGCCCATAAACTTAACCTTGTTTTATCCCAAGCTGTCGCTGAAATTTCCGAATGTAATAATTTTTTTTCAGTATTAGGAAGTTTGTCATCATTTTTCAGCAGTTCAACTAAGCGAACTTCAATGCTTGACAAAGTTGGAAAGCGTTTCCCTAAACTGGCTCCAACGCGGTGGAACTATTCATCTCGTCTAGTTGAAAGAGTTAAGGAAAATAAAGAAGATATAATATATCTTTTAAAAAGCATTCTTGAAAACCCAAAGAAATTTGATGAAAAAACAAAAAATAGTGCACGCGGATTGCTTGCTGGTATCGATACTTTCGATTTTAATTTTTTATTAGAAGTATTTTCTTCAATTTTTCCTTTTACTGAATATCTATTTAATGTGCTGCAAACAAAATCTATGGATATTGTGTATAGCTCAATCACCGTTGAAAGCACTATGAAAAAAATCAAACAAATAAGGGATACAAAATTTGCAGATATGTGGGACTTGATAACAGAAAGATGTGGTGAACCTGTATGTAAAAGGAAACAGAGTCTTTCTCCACAAGAGAAGTATAGTCAACTATTTCATGAAATATTCGATAATATACTTCTTCAAATGAAAGAGCGTTTCAGTTCAATGGAAAATTGGAATTCATTGAGCTTTTAGATTGCAAAAAATTTGAGTTCTATGATGTTACTTTCCCAGAGAGAGCTTTTGAATCTTTGAAAAGAAGCTACAATTCATTTTTTGAGTTTCCTCGTCTCCGTTCTGATTGTGTGTTTTATATTCGCACAAATCTTTTGCCAAAAAGAATGTTGCTGAGCTCCTAAAATATCTACTGGAAAGCGAAATGCACAAAGGTCTTAAGGAAAATATAAATTGACGAATTTGATTCTAACTATACCAATATCGACAGCAAGTGTTGAGCGATCATTTTCTGCGCTTAAAATAATTAAAAGTTATTTACGGAGTTCCCAAAGTGAAGAAAGGCTATCTAATCTTGCCTTAATTTCAATTGAAAAAAATTTCATCAAGAAGCTTATGGAGAATCGAGAGTACTTTTACAATTTGGTCATCGAAGAATTTTGCAGGAAAACTAGGAAGGCAGAATTTCAATTCAAATAATGCTTCACAATTATTTAAGGTAAATTTTAAATTTGTATCTTTTTCTTTAGATCAATTCGGTAACTACTATATATAAATATGTCTAATTTTTTGTTCGCATATTTAAGCCTAACATTAAATGAACTTTCCTTCAAAGAGGTCCCCAAAAGTTTGTAAAACACCTTAACTTGCTAAGTTCTATGTAAACAATATGCAAAGTTTGGGCAAGAGGGTTAGGCGGATGTTTTTCTTCCATTCCATAACATTGCATGCCTGAACAAAAATGTCACGAGTCGCCACTGATATATATATATATATATATATATAATATATAATATATATAGAGAGAGAGAGAGAGAGAGATATGCGCCTCGGTGGTGTATTGGTTAGCGTCACTGACTACGAATCCATCGGCCCCGGGATCGAGACCCAGTGAACGACAGCCGGCGCGCGGCAAAACCCAGCTGTTCATCCTTCCACACAATAAAGAAAGTGGTTAGTAGATAAATGGGTACCCTGGGTGGCCTAGTAGTTAAGACGCTGGGCTGCTGGTGGGGCGTGGTTCGGATTCCACGTTAAACTGTAGGTCTAAGGTGGAGTGAAAAGCTTGACCTTCGTCAGAATGAACAATTCGGGCGGAAGCTAACCAAAGGTATATATATATATATATATATATATATATATATATGTGTGTGTGTGTGTGTGTACTGCATGAATAAATGAATGTATGATAGAGGTAATCCAGCAAAAACAGTGAAAAAGCTTCCGTAGAGGATGAGGATAAGACTGAACTAGTGAACAAAAGAAAGCTTAACGAAAAACATAAATCCGTACACGAAGTTAATAACTGGTTCTTAAGCAGAGAAGACGAAAAGTTAGTGAAAATACAGGGTGAATTAAAGTTAGTTTGTTAGTGTGAGTGATAATATACATAAAATAACAGAAACAGCAACATGATAGTGTTGCAAGCCAATTAACTGCGTATAAGCTGGAGAACTTTTCGATTCAGCATAGGTATACAGGGTGATTAAAAAAAATTCTGTCAGAAATAACTGTAAATACCATAAGACGTGACTTATGAATGACCCTGTATAGTGATAAGTAGATACGTGTTTGAGGAGAATGTACGTAATGAAAATGATCCGATGGATTATGTACATATGGATACTTTATCCAGATTTTGTTGCGTTTTTTGTTATTGAAGAGAGAGAGAAAGATCTAGTGAAGAGCTTACAAGTATCAGAAATGCTAATAATGTATAGGATTTAGGAACACTTGGTTGCAGCGGTGGACTGGCCATTGCGCCATTGTGCCCTGGCACAACGGCCCCCCTCCTTTCCTTTTCTATGGGTCCACCTTAGCGACCAAAAATTTGAAAGTAATTGCCTCGCCTTTCAACCATTCTTGTTAACAGAAATAAAGAAATTTCTTGCGCCATAGTAGGCTCAAGTAGCATTACTTATCAATTTACTTAACCAAACCGTACATCTTTAGCTTATCAGCCATGAATTAAGATTAGGGCAGGGTATTGTCTAGTCTATAACTAACTGCACCAAGTTGGTACGGTTAGTTATAGGCTAAACTGATGCTAGTTCTGATGCTAATAAAGTTCTGAGAGAAAAAAATCACTTTTTATGTTGTTATTTCACCCCTCATTCGTTGATATTTTGAGTTTAGGTGTCCCAATAAGGCTCACTTGCGTGGCTGAGGTCCCATCCCTCTGAAACGGCAAGTCCCCCTAATGGGGCCGAGTCCACCACTGCTTGGTTGAAAACTCAGACTATATATATAAAATATACGTGAAGTTACAAAGCATAATATCATTTACTCTTCGAACATTCAAAGATAGGTTGAAAATCCTTACCTTAACTCTCTCTTCTCAACGTTTCCTATTCTGTTCAAAACATCGAATATGTAAACGTAGTTATCTGTTAATTTTCTGTAGAAAGCTCGGCCCTAGGTCCCTATATACCCGCAGCTAGGACTTCTTAAAGCACTACTTCACCTTATCTTAGGATCATTGAAGTGTTGGTGTAGCTTTACCTCCTTCCGAAGTGTTCGGGGTACAAAGGAGGAAGGAGTGCAAGAGTTTGGGTGAGACAAACTGATGAATAAAATGGGATGAATGGTACAAAATACCTTTTTTTTGTGGATTAGAATATGGATAGAACATGAGAAGATAAATAATGTGGCTCAGAGGCAAAGCATAATACGTGCATGATATATCTAACTTCAGCTTGAACCCTTGCTCATAGGTCACACAAATCGATCTGCATTATATATATATATAAGCAAACAACCACAGGGAAAAGGAAAAAGAAACACGAAATCCGAGAGCTTTCGTGATATATCCACATCTTCAGGGAAAAACAAGTAATAGGATTACTTGTTTTTCCCTGAAGATGTGAATATATCACGAAAGCGCTCGGATTTCGTGTTTCTTTTTCTTTTTCCCTGTGGTTGTTTGCTTATTAATAAGATCACGTGTTATTCTGTGATTTTACTGCATATATACAAGGTGGGCCAAAAGTCTGGATCCATAGGAAAATATTTATTTTAATAGGTACATAAATTACAACAAATGGTAAATAAATACTTAAAATGAATATCAACTTTAACTCGTAAATGCGTATCCGTGATACTGTACAGTAGTTCGTACTCCAGTATAAACAACAAATTATAACAAATGCTCAAATTGGAGGCCTTTGTAGGGTGCACTTTGTTGGGATGGAATTTATGATTTTTAATAATTCTTCGAATTGAAGTTCTCGAGATGCGTGTTTCATTTGTTAATCCTCTTGTTGACTTTACTGGACTATTCGTTAAATTTTCACATACCATTGCAGAGGTATTTTCATCAGTTGCAGTTTTTGGACGACCAGAACGCCGTCGATCATGTACACTTCCTGTTTCTTTGAAACGTTTAAACAACTTGCCAACAGTCGCGTGTGTTACTGGATGCTTATCAGGATGATTTCTATTGAATTCGGTAGCAACTTCTCTGTGTGTAGCGCCCTGTCTTGCGTACATGAGCACAAGTTCTACCCGGTCTTCTGTTGTCAGATTCGAAGCCATTTCTGGGCTGAAATAAAAAAAGTATTTGAGTATTTATACTGGAGTACGAACTACTGTACAGTATCACGGATATGCATTTACGAGTTAAAGTTGATATTCATTTTAAGTATTTACCATTTGTTGTAAGTTATGTTTTAAAATAAATATTTTCCTATGGATCCAGACTTTTGGCCCACCCTGTATATATATATATATATGAAAATTATTTCACGAAAGTAACACGTGAAAAATATTTATGATGAATAAAACCACGAAGGAAAGGAAAGAGAATGGTGCTCAAGCGCTTTCGTCTAATGACATCCTCAGGAACAATGTGTTCCTGAGGATGTCATTAGACGAAAGCGCTTGAGCACCATTCTGTGTTTCCTTTCCTTCGTGGTTTTATTCATCATATATATATATATATATATATATATATATCTAATAAAATTATTTGAACGTCAAACTGTGACTGAATTTAATTGTTTTCCACGTATTTTCAAGCATAAATTTCGTAATGTACAATGTATATATACTATGAATAAATTCGGATTCAAAGGCATTACGGCAGATTCGGATTCAGGATTTGGATTTGGAGAGGTCGAATTCTGCCCAGCTCCGGTTATTTACGAACAAGAAAAGGATCAATACTGAAAATAGCAATGTTGATAAGGTATAAAATAAGTCATGTTCTCTGAAAATAGAAATAGTCATGACCTCACTGAAGATCATTTGAAATTTATTTTCTCAACCATTTTTCAGTTAAGGGATCACGAATTCACTTAACTTTTGGATTCGTTTAACTGAACCTTATACATAGTAGAAGTTTTACGAACCTGCCAATAAAACCATTACTATATATGTAGAGTATGTTACCTACCTATTTATTTCGGATGGTGAGTATTTTGTGTCGGGAGAATGGCTGGTGTGTGATGATTTACGAAGTCAAATTACTTGAAGTAAAAAAGCGAAAGAGGGTCTAAAGCTAGAACGAGATTTATTTACGCAATAGCTGGCTCGTTTTTGAGTTTTGCATATTGATCCAACCGCCTGACCTCAGTCGAGAAAAGGACATTCTTATGACGTTCGTTTTAGTCATTTTTTTAACAAATACCCACTTTCAAGAGCTTCACGTATGAATATGAAAAAGGTTCGAACGGCCAAAAATGTCCAAATGATTAAAAAAAACTTCATTTAACCTAAACTAAAGGTCTAATAATTGAGATTAAATTAATACACCACAAACTGGTGAATTACTGATGTTTTTAATCCATTAACTACTTCATATCTCTTATTTAATTCCTCCATCCATAGGCGTATGAGGCGAGGGGTCTAGGGGGGAGGCAGACCCCCCTCCCCAGGACTAGTGAATTGAGCATTTTCAAGGCAAATATTGAACATTTTCAGGGCAAATACTGAAATTTTCAAGGTAGATTTTTCCTGACATTCCTTTGTTTTGTTTTTTACTTCTTGAGGTGAATTAATTACTTGCTACTATACTTGTAGTTAATAATTAAAACGTAAGTTGAGGACTTACTGAATTCTATATCAACTGCAATGCCGTAGTTTTGCCTGTCATTTAGAAATGTTGTAGCAAAATTTTATCTCTAACCTTTGTGTTATTTTATGCAACACATAGCGCTTATGCGGAAATCAGGGGACCGGAAAATTTTTAGGGCAAATTTTTTTCCGCCCCCACCCCTCCAGTAAAAGTGCCATCCCATACGCCTATGCCTCCATCGAACTTTTTCCGAAAACCAGTTCGTTGTACATAGGGTTGACAAAAGTAAATAGACACCAAGTTAATCATCTTCAAGAACAAATGGCAAAGCTCATCAATGGAATGCCAGAACGTGTATCAATTTTATTTAATACAAATTGGAAACCAACACGATTCTAAATCTATTTATTCAATAAATCTGTTATTATTT
>JAJOZX010001254.1:347500-517500 GCA_023014485.1 Bathynomus jamesi
GCAGATAGAGGTACTAAATGTTTTTAGTTCCAATGTCGGATTGGTATTAAATGAAAATAATTTCCTGCAGTCTACCCTGTCTATCCGGTAATTCGTAGTCCTCTAACTTTAGTTATCAAGAGAGAGAGAGAGAGAGAGAGAGAGTTACCTCACGCATCTCGGTTTATTTTGTTTCATACGATAGATGATAACATAGATGTGCGTAGTAGACAATCAAAATTTTTTTATATTTTTTTTTTTTTAGATTTTACAACGTTGTACCAAGTTTTGCTTTTATATGTTGCATTTCAATTTTGTTCCTCTTTCGATATTTTTTTTTAGTTCAAGTTGTGAGTTTATTTCCAGGTTTGACGAAGTTCATTGTCCCTTTTTTATTTGATTTAACAAATATTTTTCGTTTTCTTTGTATTATATATATATATATATATATATATATATATAGAGAGAGAGAGAGAGAGAGAGAGAGAGAGAGAGAGAGCTAAGGGCCTTTACATACCCTGGTCAACACAATTTTTAACTGACACAAAAATGCATGCCTTTACCTAATTTTGCTATGCTGATTCCAAAAATACCATAAAAGAGCTTCTATCACGTGTAGATTTCGAGTCACCCTTCATTAAATTAATAGGTCAGTTTTACTGTGCTTTTGATTGATTGGCTATCTGCTTACTGGTATGGGCTGTATACCGTGCATAAATGTACATCTTCCATACATGTCCACCAGGACATTTCAACAATGGAACACGCTACCAAGACAGATATAACCCCGCAATGATGGATGACTTCTGTTGGTTCCTACAGAGGGAGACCCGCATATCTTACAAGAGGAAATCACGTAGCACACGACACTTTTCAGCTATGAAATCTAACTAAACTCCGTACGTACTGACTATTTCATGATCTTTATATCATTTATCAATTGTATTTTGAAATATAATCCACTTTGTTTGTATTCTAAAGACTCGTGTTCCATTTTATGAGAAATAAAAACAATTGGAAGTTTATAGAAAACTGCTCATATTTGAAAATTTTGTGAGTTTAACTAAAATTCTAAACGTGATAGAGAATTTTGAGTATTACCATTGAAATCAGCTTGTCCAAATTAACTAAGTGAAAACATATTTGTGTCAATTAAAGACAAAAAAGTTGCAAAATGTTGTCTAGTGTTATTCGTGTTACTTTTTGATCACCTGAAGATCAGGGCCCCCAGCCTTCGTTAGTTACCCTTATAAGGCTAACTAACGAAAATATCACGACTTAACGTTAACCAATGTCAAGGGCGTACAGTTGCCCTAACGACTGGTTAAGTTGTGATATTTTCGTTAGTTAGCCTTATAAGGTTAACTAACGAAGGCTGGGGGCCCTGATCTTCAGGTGATCCTAAATATCTTTTATGCACTTATTAATTTTATTTATTCGGCTAGGCCTAGGCTATTAACATCTTTCAAGATTAAGAACTAACCTGTGGCCTTGAGCCAAGCCTTAAACCTAGGTCAATTGATACACAGTAGTCCTACTCTAGGTTCAATCTCAAGTTAGGTAGCCTATGTTTTGAGAAAAGATATTGATAAGTTAGAAAGGGTTCAGGCTAGAGCAGGGGTGTTCGTTCAAACCTGTGCACGCGGGCACATTTGTGCCCGCAATAGCCCCCAGATAAGGGTTTAGACTTTAGAGACCGGTTAATAGAAAGAATATTGCAATTAAAACCAGATAATAATATTTTTTACGTGTTTTATCTATTTTTTATCATAATATTTTTTATATGTGCCCGCCTGTGTTCCAGCATTTGGAAAATGTGCTCGCCTGCAAAAAAGTTTGAGCACCCCTGGGCTAGAGCAACCAAGATGGTCTCAGAACTGAAAAATAAAACATCTGAAGAAAGATCAGCTGAACTACAGGGTGTTCAAAAAGTCCCATCACCCCCTACAAAATGTACATATTGTAATACCAATTTTATTTTTGTGTGATTAATTGAATTTATGTGATTCATTGACATTTTTTCTTTTCCATGCATTAGAGTTGTGTGAACAATGGCAGGAAAGGATAGTGATGAGCACATGGGTTCATGAAAGGTCACATACTGGTAAAACGATGCATGATATCTAGAATGATTTCAACACAAGAGTCAATAATGGTGCACCACCAAACAAGACGGTATTACGCTGGGAGAAAAAGCCGTTTGAAACTGGCTCCATCAAGGACAGACCACGGTCGGGAAGACCACCAACGCGAGTAGAACAATGTGAAGGTGTGATTGCATCGGTGGCTCGTTCACCGAAAAAAATCACAAGAACTTGCAGTCCCCATGTCCACAATGAGAGATCACATGACAAAAGCTCTTGGCATGAAACCATACCCCGTCATTTGTTAATCTTTTGTTACGGAAATGATGGTGGGCACGCAGATATTCTTGAGTAGTAACTATATTTACTGTAATTTAAGTAATTGTTGCTAGTGACTTGTTTCTTAAATTACACCTACCACATATAAATACAATTAATCACACAAAAATAAAATTGGTATTACAATATGTACGTTTTGTAGGAGGTGACGGGACTTTTCGAACACCCTGTAGATATATTTTCACTTGAAAAGCGTAGAATTAGAGAACTAATTTAGGTATTTAAAATTATAATACATGGCTGTGATAATGCAATTTACAGATCTTTTCCGTTTGACTGCCGCCATTGAAACAATTAAACTTTTTGTATTTTGTATTTTAACTGAAATGTCTTGATGATACAAAATAAGTTACTTTATAAAAAAACTTTTCTTAATTTCCCCTTCAAATTTTGTTTCTTATAAACAATTTTAATTACTTTCAAGATCCAAGCTTAATTTTTAAGTTTTAATCGTGCACTCAGAAAAATAAGGGGATCACCTGAAGATCAGGGCTTCCAGCCTTCTTTAGTTAGCTTTATAAGGCTAACTAACAAAAATATCATGACCTAACCTAACCAATCGTCAAGGTCGTACAGTTGACCTAACGATTGGTTAGGTTAGGTCGTGATATTTTCGTTAGCTAGCCTTATAAGGCTAAGTAAAGAAGGCTGGGGGCACTGACCTTCAGGTGATCCAAATAAGGAAGTTCAACTTATAAATATAAGTCATTATAAGGGAAAATTAAGAAAAGCTTTTTTATAAAGTAACTTATTTTGTATCATCAAGACATTTCAGTTAAAATACAAAATACAAAAAGTTTAATTATGTTTCAATGGCGGCAGTCAAACGGAAAAGATCCCAATTTACAATTAGTTATTCATACGGACACAAGGTCAATTACAAGAAGTAATGGCTGTATACGGACAGAAAGTCAAACGCTTCGGGAGTAATGCTGTGAAGCAATTCTTGTCATATAACTTAAACTTGAGCTATTTAAACTTTCATGCATTAGACATTTCATTGTTAGACAGTTCATTAAACATTTCCTTAGACATTTCAGGTTAGTCTTTTAGGAGCTATTGAAGGATAGGGACCCCAGCCTTCTTTAGTTAGGCTTATAAGGCTAACTAACGAAAATATCACGACCTAACCTAACCAATCGTTAGGTTAACTGTACGCCCTTGACGATTGGTTAGGTTAGGTCATGATATTTTCGTTAGTTAGCCTTATAAAGCTAACTAAAGAAGGCTGGGGTCCCTATTCTTCAATAGCACCGTCTTTTCAATTGCTTAAAAAAATTGGGACAATTTAGACATTTCAGTTGATTAACTGAAATGTTTAACAAAACGTTTAACTAATATGAAATGTTTAATGCATTAAGCATTTCAAAATTCACAAAACGGGCACAAAAACGTTTAACGAAACGCCTACTTCTTTTTAGAGTGTAAGAAAATCGTATCTTGCTGAGAATCAGATTCTGTTTCTTCACTGGGGGTAACTCCCCAGATATAACCCCAATACAAAATTTGGGGGAATAATAAAATGAAAATTAAATGAGAAATTAAAAAAAAAAAAATGTAACTGGTTTCGAGCCTAATTCGAGTCTCGTATCTTGAAGAAAAAGCTCTGAAATCAGTGCTTCAAATATCTCGAGAGTAATCCTTTCTTGAAGCTAAAAGATAAACAACAAAAGTAGTGAAATGGCGTATAACTATAAATTAAAAGTTTCTAAAAGACAACTTCTTTTATTTGTACTAATTCATTTTTTAAAGAAGGAATTGTCCTAAAATTTACAAAACGAAAAACGTTTGACTGGTGATTCTAATGATTTGGCCAGGACCTGAGCTATAGCGAGTCTAAATAAACAACATACATACATACAGTTATTATATAAGAAAGAGGTATTCATATCTAAAGCAATACTAAAGTGTACACACACACACACACACACACACACACACACACACACACACACACAGTATATTAGTAAATGCATATTTAAAATCATAAAGTTTTATAAATTTCATATATAGCCACGTGGCAACACCGCTTCCCGTTAGGTCATCGAAGTTAACTGACGTTAGGTTTGCGTAGCAGTTGGGTGAGTAACCGTTCTCTGCTTCCAGATGATATATCGACTCCGAGATGGTTCAGGTTGCGCGCAAAGCTGAAGGTCCCTTCCGACGCATGACCTTTACTGACGGATAGACAAAACCATAACGTGAACACTCTAAACAACTAATTTAACTTAACCTATCGTAACCTATGCTAACCTAACTTCAGTTAATCTAACCCACAATATACTTGTCGATAGAATGTCAACTCGATTAGATGTCGTAATTCCGATTTTCTCCATAAATGTAGATTTGGAATAAAAAAGCAATGATGGAATTATCGCTACACATTTTTTTATACCAACCAACTAATATCAAGGTTGAAAATATGATTACGATTTGTCAGCCTCTCTCCTTCACGAGTAGCTAAGTGCAGTATGGTGTAAATGACTTTAAAGGCCATTCAAGGGCTTGGGACAGTCTGAGAGTCAATTTTTTGTATAGCATTTAGATATTTAGTTTCCGCGCATTATTGCATGAGGATAGTGGACCATTTTTTCAATTTTCTTGAGTAGTTTAATCCATTTCTAAAGTTACCAACTGCACACACAGCAAGATTAAGGTTCATTTTCTTTTTAAGGGTATCAAGTTATCAACCATATATATAAAAAGAGAGAGAGAGAGAGAGAGAGAGAGAGAGAGAGAGAGAGAGAGAGAGAGAGTTACAAGGAGTTACAAGGAAAAGAAGTACCTCAAAAGGCCTTGCGGCCCATATCGAGGAGGTACCAATGGCAACGGGTGCCAGGGAAAATTTTGTACACACTCAAATAGTGTGCAAGATTTGGTCTAACCTTTTCTTGAACTGATCCACAGAGGAACTGTTCACAACTTCCGAAGGTAATCTGTTCCATGTGTCACAGATCTTATACGTAAAGTAATTCCCACACACACTAGTCCGAAACCGTTTCAAATCCAACTTCCAACCATTGTTACGAGTTGGGTTATCATTTAAACTAAACATACTTCTAAAATCGACATCGTTGAACCCGCGTAAGAGCTTGAAAACCTCGATCAGTTGACCGCGCAGCCTCCGAGTTTCAAGCGAAAACAAGTTCAGGGCGCGTAACCGTCGATTGTAGCCCATATGCCTAACGGAAGGGATTAACTTTGTGGCCCTCGCCTGCACTCGCTCCAGCCTCTCAATATCTTTCCTGAGGGTGGGCGACCAGAACTGCACAGCAAACTCCAGGTGCGGCCGAACAAGGGAATTGTACAGTGAGAGCACAATCTCCTTGTTCCGAAACTGAAATTGCCTCCTGATATAACCCAATAGTTTCTGGGCTTTCTTTTCCACCTCTACACACTGTTTCGTAAACTTAAGGTCGCTGCTAATTAGCACACCCAAGTCACCTCGATATTACTACCCAACATCGAGTAGTCCGACTTGGGATTGGCATAGCCAATGTGCATCACTTTGCATTTACCCAAGTTAAACGGCATTTGCCATTTTTCGGACCACTCTCCTATCCTACCTAGGTCCGCACGCAGTTCCTCGATCGCTTCAGGCGTCCCAACATTGGCCCCAAGCTTGGTGTCATCAGCGAATTTGGCGATCCGACTGACGATATCATTTATGTAAATGATAAACAACAGTGGCCCCAAAACGGAACCCTGAGGAACCCCACTAGTGACCGAGGCCCAACCCGAACTAGCCCCTTTAATTACAACCCTCTGCCGCCTATTCCTCAGCCAATTTTCAATCCACCTACCTATTTCCCCACCGATACCCAGCGCACGCACTTTCGCCATTAGCCGGCGGTGAGGTACCTTATCAAAGGCTTTCTGAAAGTCGAGATAAAGTATATCAATCGCCCTACTCTTATCATACTCACTCAACATGACGTGGAAAAACTCGAGCAAGTTGGTGAGACACGACCTATGCCGTCTAAACCCATGTTGGGATTCCCCAAGCAGCTTGTAGGAATCCAAATGGTCAACGATCCTATCAGCTGTTATCCCTTCTAATAATTTACCTACAACTGAAGTGAGACTAATGGGACGATAGTTCCCTGGACTTTCGTGATCCCCTTTCTTAAAGATAGGGGTCACGTTGGCTTCCCTCCGGTCACCAGGCACCTGGCCCATCTCCAACGATTTGTTGAAGACTGTAGCCAGGTGGGGAGCCACCTGGTCGCGCACTTCTCGCAACACTCTGGGGAGAAACTGGTCTGGCCCAGGAGCCTTAAACGCGCTGAGTTTGTCTATTCTATCGGCAACGACTGTCGCGGTACATCTAACACTATCCAGGCCAGCACCTTCGTGCCTCACGCCTGGCTCGGGGATGACGCGGGTATCCTCCCTAGTGAACACTCCCGCAAAGTACTCATTAAGCGGGCTTTCTACTATTAACATAACTGAAGAATTCCTTAGGGTTCCCCTTGCAGAGGCTTGCCACCCGTAGTTCTTCGTTACGTTTCGCTAGCCTAACCTTCGCCTTCACTTCCCTACACAGGCGGACATACGCTTCAGTGTTCTCGTGGGAACGATTGGCCTTCGCCCTCCTATACGCTACTTTCCTATTTCGGATAGCCAAAGCGATGTCACGATTGAACCACTTAGGCTGCGTTGAAGCAGGGGTGACCGGTTTTGAGGGTATGGCAGCAGACTGCAGCACCATAAACTCGTCCCGGAATGCACTCCACACTCCCTCAACATCGCCGCCAACCTCTAACCCCATCTTTCCTACGCTATCCCTGAGGCTAACAAAATTCGCCCGCCGGAGATCGAGCTTACTGCCTCTCGAGTTACTACGCTGCACCCGAGGGACGCACACACGGAACCTAATAAGACCGTGATCACTCCCGCCCAAAGATTCGTCAACGGTGAGGCCAGTGACGAGGTTGTCTTCGGTCGTGAATACTAAGTCTAGAACGCTTTCGCCTCGTGTAGGCTCGTTGACCCACTGAGTGAGGAAGTTCTCATCAGCAAAGTCAACTAGCCTCCTCCCTTCAGCATCGGCAGTCCTGTTTTCCCATTTTATGCCGTGACAGTTGAAGTCTCGTAAAACTACACACACCCTATCCCCTAGCAGGCTACTGAGTTCGGTGTACAGGGCTGTATCCTCCTCGAGGAGGAGATGCGGAGGTCTGTACACCAAGATTAACCTATAGTTCGTCCCTCCCACGTTCAGATCGACGCCAAGCAGCTCTCGTTCCGACCGGAACTGGCAGTCAACCGGACTCAACGTGTCTGTGACGTATATCAATACCCACCCCCCTCCCCACGGGTGCGGTCTTTGCGAAACATTCTATACCCAGGAATTTCAAACTCCCCAACGTAGTCCCTACGATCAGTATGAATCCAGGACTCGGTGATAGCAACGATATCCTGGTATTTTGATGCTAAGAGCGCCCGGAGCTCGCCAAACTTGTTCCTGATCGACCTAGCATTAAAAAGCATTGCACGGAGGGAGCCTCCCTTATTCTGACCGCCCCCTAGTACGACCCGTTTCCCGAACAGCCAGGGCTGTCGGGAGTTGAAGAGCCCCTCACTAACGAGGGGACAATCTCCGCAGGAGCCTGAGCCCCCTCCAAAGTGGAAGGAGAGTTACCCACCTGTACCTGGACGCACCCTTCAGTTGGAGGTACGTCCGCCACCGGCTCATCATCATCCCTCCCCGGTGGGGGCCCATCATCTCTCCCCGGACTCGACCTCACCATACGGTATAGGTGCCGGTCAAGCAGTGTGCCAAGCACACCTTTACCCCTGACATTGAGAGAGAGAGAGAGAGAGAGAGAGAGAGAGAGAGAGAGAGAGAGAGAGATTACTATGCAAAAGTCTTCAGACAGTTGGCACTTTATCGTACAAATAACAATACGGATTCAGTAAAGTAATTTCATTGATTAAAAAACATTCGCTGTTGAAATCCTTAAATTGATCAATATTCTTTCGTAAATGCGTGAAAGCAGATCTTTAAATGTTGGTAAAAAAAAAACAATATTTTACCTTATGAAATATTAGGTCCAATTTTCTTATTCCTGAACTCTTGGAATAACCTTTTTATACTTCCAAGTATGAAATATAGCACCAAAACCCACTTTTTCTCATGAAGTAAATCATACTCCAGGAACATGATAAATATAAATATATATATATATATATATATATATATATATATATATAGAGAGAGAGAGAGAGAGAGAGAGCTATACATTCAAAGGGGAATTTATTAAATATAACGAAGG
Source organism: Bathynomus jamesi (assembly GCA_023014485.1). Taxonomy (NCBI): domain Eukaryota; kingdom Metazoa; phylum Arthropoda; class Malacostraca; order Isopoda; family Cirolanidae; genus Bathynomus; species Bathynomus jamesi. The sequence continues at coordinate 356,181 of JAJOZX010001254.1, forward strand.
TTTCTGAAATTGATGTGCGAAACCTAATTAAAAAAAATACAATGAAATTAACACCATTGATGTTATAACTAAACGTGGAAAACCATCAATATTATCGCAATCTGATGTTGAACACCTGACGATTAGATCTCTAAGTGACAGACAGACGTAAATCCAGCAGCTGCCTTGCTGTAGAACCGCAGGAAATTACCGCGGTCAAAGCTGCCTCATCCACAACCGGGCATGAATTCCAAGAGGAAGGTTTAAAAAGGATTTCTTGCGGTAAAAACAAACTGTTTTTAATCATACAGAAAAAGAAGAAAAGAGATTACCACTTCTTAAAACCCGTACAAAGAACTCTTTCAATCCCTCTTGCTGTACAAATGCTGGTTTATAGATGAGTCAACTTTAACTGCAGTACTTTCCTGCAATTCTGTGGAAAGGCAACTACTGGATTTACGTCTGTTACTTAGAGATCCAATTGTCAGGTGTTTAATATCAGATTGTGATAGTTTTTGCTCTCTCTCTCTCTCTCTCTCTCTCTCTCTCTCTCTCTCTCTATATATATATATATATATATATATATATATATCGTAAAGATCGACGCTTGTATAGAACATTCCGCGCAAGATGAGGAGGGAGAACGAACAAATGAAAAAATGAGGTAACCACTCGGGAATCGAACCCGGGATCTTCCGATTGCCGGTCAGATATGATAACCACTACACCATGGTCCTCACTCGATCAGAAGTCGTAATTCTCCTACGTACGCGCAGAAACCAATGCCCCGAGGGGGGCACCTCCCGCATGCCGCACCTATATATACATTTCAACTGCAAAGAACACGCAGTATAATTAACGTAAAGCGTCGTTCTTTACGTTAATTATACTGCGTGTTCTTTGCAGTTGAAATGTATATATAGGTGCGGCGTGCGGGAGGTGCCCCCCTCGGGGCATTGGTTTCTGCGCGTATGTAGGAGAATTACGACTTCTGATCGAGTGAGGACCATGGTGTAGTGGTTATCATATCTGACCGGCAATCGGAAGATCCCGGGTTCGATTCCCGGGTGGTTACCTCATTTTTTCATTTGTTCGTTCTCCCTCCTCATCTTGCGCGGAATGTTCTCCTATACAAGCGTCGTTCTTTACGTTAATTATACTGCGTGTTCTTTGCAGTTGAAATGTATATATAGGTGCGGCATGCGGGTGCCCGCCTCGGGGCATTGGTTTCTGCGCGTATGTAGGGGAATTACGACTTCTGATCGAGTGAGGACCATGGTGTAGTGGTTATCATATCTGACCGGCAATCGGAAGATCCCGGGTTCGATTCCCGGGTGGTTACCTCATTTGTTCGTTCTCCCTACTCTTGCGCGGAATGTTCTCCTATACAAGCGTCGTTCTTTACGTTAATTATATATACTGCGTGTTCTTTGCAGTTGAAATGTATATATAGGTGCAGCATGCGGGAGGTGCCCCCCTCGGGGCATTGGTTTCTGCGTGTATGTAGGAGAATTACGACTTCTGATCGAGTGAGGACCATGGTGTAGTGGTTATCATATCTGTCCGGCAATCGGAAGATCCCGGGTTCGATTCCCGGGTGGTTACCTCATTTTTTTCATTTGTTCGTTCTCCCTCATCATCTTGCGCGGAATGTTCTCCTATACAAGCGTCGTTCTTTACGTTAATTATACTGCGTGTTCTTTGCAGTTGAAATATATATATATGTAGGTACTGGGTGGCCCATAATTCAGGAACATAGGAATAATTGTATTTTTTTCTAATAATTCCTACTTTCTACAAATGTTTTTTTCTTTATTTTCTTTTTGATAAATTACCTGGATGACGTACGATAAACAAACGACGTGGCATGTTTTTTCAGCAAGACGGTGCACCTCCTCATTTTGCCATGCAAGTTCGCAAATACCTTGATAAAACGTTCCCCAACAGATGGATTGGCCGAAGAGGTCCTATCGAATGGCCACCCAGTTCACCAGATATCACTCCACTCGATTTTTTTAAATCAAAAAGAAAATAAAGAAAAAAAACATTATTAGAAAGTACAAGAATTATTAGAAAAATAATACAATTATTCCTCTGGTTCCTGAATTATGGGCCACCCGGTGTATATATACATACTACTCAAATCTGAAAATAATTTTATTCTGCAAGCCATCTAACTTAAAGTAAAAATCATAAACTTTAAGAGCTTGGATATATATATATATATATATATATATATATATATATATATATATATATATATATATATATATATATATATATATATATATATATATATATATATATATATATATATATCTCTCAGCTGTAGTTTTTTAAACCTTTCTGAGATAAGGAACTGCTTTTGAATATTTATATTACTGCAGGGCAACTTACGTTATTACCGTGTATAGATAAAAGAAAATTTATTATATAATATTATAGCGAATTTATGAATTTGGAATTACGATTTAAAAGCCATGTTCTGAATTCGTGTACGGTTGCAATTTAAAAGTATGTAAGCACATATACGCACTATTATACTTTATTTAGTCGTGTGTAAAAATACAACGTGAATTTTATATATATATATATATATATATATATATATATATATATATATATATATATATATATAGTGATCTACGGATCACCAATTTGATGTGGCCAAGAAAGTAGGCTTACTATAATTTATGAATTAAAGTGAAATGAATAATTAGGGGTCACCAGCTTGGGCCTCCAGCCCAAACAAACAATAGTTAATAAGGAGAGAGAAATTACTTTGTTGTTTTGTGTTTAATTAGAAAAATAAATGAATTATTTGTTCACAGTGATTAACAATTCTATAACGGTATTTATAGTGATTAACAATTATATAAAGGTATTTATACTGTGCTAAAGATTACTGAGTATTAGCAATAAGAAATGGTTATACAGTCTAATTGTTAAGTAAGTACACTAATTCAGGTAGGCTAATGAGATATGCAGAGGTGAACACAAAATAAGTGATTAAGCGAATAATAACTGAAATAATGAAAGTACGGTATGGTACAGTAAATGGATAAGGTCGGTAAAAATGAAATGCATAAAAGAGCACATAAACAATCGGATGCAAAATAAGTAAGTTATATGAATGAACACAATAACAAGGTGATACAAAACTACGGTATTGGTGCAACACTTGAACAGGCTTTCTGCGGTCTTAACGAGAGAGTTAGTTTGAACGGTAATGAAGACACCTTTTAGGGCCCACGCGATTAGGTTGTGTTTGTGGACTTTTCAGCTTTGAATCCTGGATAGTCTAGCACGACGTAACAAAACACTGTAGGCCGAGTGAGGGCCGACAAGGGGCTTACCGACCTGCGATTTCGACGTGGATAACTCTGGAGACTGAAGAAACTTACGTGAAGGTTTACCGTCCTTCGTTTCGACGTCGATAACTCTGAAGACTGACGAGGGCCTACCTGAAGTTTGACCGTATTGCGTTTCGCCGTAGATCATGACTCCAGATTCCTGGGATCTTGGGAGCATTGCTCCAGTAAATTTGACCATGAGAAAAAGTAAATTTGGGTTTGGGTTTTGTTCATCCGCTAGACGTTATGCAATTTTTTTGCGTATACTGTACGTTCTTGTACAAACCAATTTTTTGAAATTACAAATTTAGTTATTTTAAGTTTAGTTGGTAATTCCATATTTAACAATTATTTTTATTTTTTGTTAAGCTTCAATGTTTTGATAATTAAAATTTTATTAAAACGTATATTTTTTAATATAAAATTATCAGGATTGGACTATGTTCCATTGATCTCGGCCAGGTTTGATAAATTGGCCAGATAATTACTTGTGCGGTTTTAAGTAATCCACCATGACTCTAGAATTGAAAAGTTTAGTTAAGTTTAAACTTACTTTTACTTACTTTAACTTACCTACTTTTACTTACTCTTCCTTACTTTTACTAAGTTTAAAGCACTTACTTTTACTTACTTTCATTGTACTATATTTACTTACTTTTACTCACTTTTACCATACTATATTTACTAACTTTTACTTATTTTGTATTTTTTCAGGTAGTCAATAATCAATAATGGATCCAAATATTGATGAAGTTGGAGAGAAAAGTGAGGGTGTTAAAAGGGGTTACTTTTGTGGTCAATGCAAGAACAAATATTCAAAGAAGCAAAACTGGGAGGAACATTTTAATTCCAAAAAAAAATATTTGTTACAATACAAGAGGTCCCAGAGTTTGGGCCCACAGCTTAGATATTGCAGTAAAGAAATACCAGGATGAAATGCAGCAAAGAGATACGGCAAAGCAGTCATTTAGTTTGTTCACAAAATGTGCTAGTGCTAGACCTCAGAAAAATGAACCAACTTCATCAACTGCTAATCTAGAAAATGAAACTTTTTCACTAGATGTTTCACAGACTGAAGAAAGTGCTTCTCCTCCACCTAAGAAACAAAAGGTAAGTGAGGAATCTGCGCATCAGACTAACAAAACTGCTTTAGAGGAATTTGAAAATTCCCAAATCCAGAAGACATTGAATGCAATTTTGCGCCTAACAAAAGAAACTCACCAAGCTGTTGTGGTTAATAAAGAGAAGAGTCAAAATATGCCTTCAAGTTCAAGTGTTGCATCCAAATCTAATAAAGCAAAAAGCAACAAATTTGACATTTCCATAGCCCATTTAAGCAAGTGTAAATCAATACAAGAAATCCTGAACAATGATTTGATCAAATCTACATTCAAATTGGTGGAAAAGAAGGATCTAGGGCATGCTGATGATTCATTTTCAGTACCAAGTGATATAATGGAAAACATTGCAAATAGTGACACTAATATGCCTGATGTAGATATAGCTGTTGAGGATGAAGATGATGATAATCAAGAAGATATTGATGATGCTTCTGATGATAAAATGTTTACATTATATTGCATAGCTTGCACAGACCCCAAAGCATGTGCTTCAGACAAACATTCTAACATAAAAGGTTACTTCAATGTTAAAGATTTAACCTATGTATGCAAACAATATTGATGATGCTTCTGATGATAAAATGTTTACATTATATTGCATAGCTTGCACAGACCCCAAAGCATGTGCTTCAGACAAACATTCTAACATAAAAGGTTACTTCAATGTTAAAGATTTAACCTATGTATGCAAACAAGGAGAAAATCAAGAGAGATGGTTTAGAAATCTGAAAACCCACCTGAAGAGACATTTAATTAAACTTCAGCATCAAAGAGCTGCTGTTTATGAAGTGATGAAAACATCTTCTCGGAACACTACTAAACGCATAGAAGACTTATGTGGCAACATCTTATACTACATAATGAAAACAAACACTGCATGGGCTCTATATCCAGTACTTCTAGCTGTATTACATAGGTCAGGTTGTGAGGTTGGAAATTTGAATCATAGCACACATGCGTGCGAGACAATTTGTGAGCTATTAGATAATCAACTTAAAGAACAAACTGTAAAGGTTCTTAGAACAAACTTCAGTAACAATAACAGCTGACATTGGAACAATTTTGGGATTAAGCATGCTAGTTGTATTAGTTATGAGTGAAGAAGATAAGACTGTAAAACTTGCTGGGATAAATTTAGTACGCAGCAAATCAGGAGTTTATTTGGCCAATGAAATTTTTGATGTGTTGAAGTCTCCTAATCACTTGAAACTATCTGAAAAAGCAATTAAATCCAAGGTATCTGGAATGGTTGGAGATGGGGTTTTTGTAAGGACAACGAGCCATTTAAAAACGAAATGAAAAAGTTGTTTGGAGAAAATTTCAAATTTCGATGGGACTTAATGCATCTTGTGAACAGAGCCCACGTTGATGCATTGAAGAAAATTTGTAAACTAAGTGAGCTTTTAGACTTTATTCAGAATCACTCTTCAAATCTGAGATCAGGCCTTGACTATACCAATATGGTTCTTGACAATATCATTGGTTTTAAGAGACCAAAACTCAAATCTGATACTCGCATGGTTAATTACGAATTTGATCAATTTGACAGATTTGTGGAAAATTGTGTTTTTTGATCATCCACAAGAGAAAGAAATTAGTGCCAAGTTCTATGTATTGATTTCCTATGTAACAAAGATTATGTTGCAAGTAGCTCAAAAAACCACAGTTAGTGCAGAATTTGTAGAAAATATATTTTATAAAGAAGGAGGGAAAACTGTTATGTTAAGAGTGATGGAAACAATTTCCAAATTAGCTAATGGAGGAAATGCAAATGATGTAGTTTCTGAATTTAAGCACGATACCACAGGGCAGCAAAAGGAACTAACAGCTGAGGATTACATCCTAAATGAAGTTTACAAATACATCAAGAAACGTTCTGATTACTACCAGGTTGCTGAAGTTGCTAGACCATCCAGAACCAGATCTGAAAGTAGTTTTACAAAAGACTCAGTGATAAATTGGCTGACAGAATATATAGAACAGCTGTGGAAAGGAATCACAGAGAGATTAAAGCATTTTGATAAAGATGGATCAACTGCCTGGAGTGAAGCACCAGCTGAAGGGACATTCTCCATTCTTGGTTACATTGTTGAACACAAAGGATCCATTAAGCCATCTCATTTGACTAAGCTGTGCAGAATTGTGAAGGAGGGTCCAGCTCCAGGCACTAGATCTGCTGTAATGATCACACAGAAAGCCATTGATCAGTGGCCAAGCATACATGGCGGTAAATTCACAACAAATGCCTACATGCAAGGTCTAACATCGTCCACTGTTGCTGCTGCAATGAATAAATAAACTTAAGGTGAGTTATAAACTGTACATTATTGTATTATTATGTTTAGCTAAAACAATTTGTAATTGGTATGTCGTCAATTCAAGAGTTTATTATCATTAACCTATCTAGTGGTGTAAGGGGAAAAAAAGTAAATTCAGAGCTGTGCTCCAGTAAATTTTTTAAAATCTGGAGTCATGCCGTAGATAACTCTGAAGACGTGTTGGCCTACCGGCAGGAGGATGTGCTGAGGGCCTGTTGAGATACTTGTTGATCGGGCACCGATCGAATTGTGGTGAAGGATAAGTGAAGCCAGGGCCAGAAGGATGACGCCGGTAGAGTGATGTTTGCTTCCGGCGGGATGAAATTGTAGGTCGCCTCAAGTGTTGATTCGCTTCGTGTATTGTTGAGTTGTTGCTTGAGGGACTGAGGCCAGCTTAGGTCGAACGGCGCTACGTGAAAGAGGAGATTCACGAGGAGGAGTAACGAGCAAAGTGCGAGCGAGTTTAGTGAACTATGACTTATATAAGCTCGGAAGACGCTAACTTTTCGCGGGCCTTTTGGAAAAAAACAAACATCCTTTTGTTTTTCTCTCCTTGAAAATAACGTGTTTTTCGATTTCTGATGATTCCCGGATGTTTGCGGACGTAAGGAAAGGAATTTCCGGCCGGTCTCTACACACACACACACACACACACACACACACACACACACACATATATATATATATTATATATATATATATATACACACACACAGTGTTTCATAACATGTAGGACCCACTTTCAGGATGGATTCAGAACCTGAAAACAATGAAAAAAGTTTATATAAACATATGCCCGAAATCGCTTTGTTCCCGAGTTACAGCCCGTTATGTGTTCCAGCAAGCATCCGCCTTACTTTTAAAGGAAGTGCTCAAAATGACCGCCTTGCTCTTGAATACACGCCTGAACACGCCTCGTCATAGACTGCCTGTCGCGTTCAAACATTGCAGGTATTGCTCGGATTTTCTGGCATCTTTGTTCTACACGTTGGCGAAGTATTTCAACGTTGTCAATGGGTGTCACGTAAACGATGGATTTCAGATGACCCCACAGGTAAAAATCGAGTGGATTCAGGTCTGGGGAGCGAGCAGGCCACGCAATGGGTCCTCCACGGCCTATCCATTTATCAGGGAAATGGTCATCCAAATAGCCTCTGGCTACTCGACGAAAATGAGGCGGAGCGCCGTCATGCATAAACCACAGACGACGTCGAACACCAAGAAGAACTTCATCTAGTAAATCGCTTAAATCATTCCTTAACAAATTGGAATAGGATTCTCCTGTTAATCTTCTCGGCAAAACAAAAGGACCGATTAAGTTGTCGGCAATAAGTCCTGCCCATACATTGATACTAAATTGTTGTTGGTGCTTTGACTGGATGATGGCATGCGGATTCTCTTCGGCCCAGTGATGAGTATTGTAAAAATTGATCACGCCATTTCTTGTGAAGGCAGCCTCATCAGAAAACAACACGGAGGATCGAAAAAGAGGATCGCGAGCACACTGTTGAAGGAACCAAGTACAAAAAGCCTCTCGTGGTGGGAAATCAGCTTCAGTAAGGCCTTGTACTCTCTGAATGTGATACGGGTAAAGCTGTTGTTCACGTAAAATTCTCCACACAGTTGTGTATTTTACACCCTCTGCTGCTGCTATCCTTCAGGTGCTGACACCAGGATGCTCCTCCACACGATTCAGGACCCGCTCCTCCAACTCAACAGTTCTGGCGCTGATTGGTCTACCACCATCTGAAACTCGCTTGTTGAATGATCCTGTATCACCAAGACGCTCGTCTATTCTCTGAAAGGTCTTCTTATCTGGCAGACGGAGCGGCGATTCGAAACCTTTCCGGATCCAGACGTCTTGCTGCGGCCGCATTAAGTATAGGGTATAGTTTAAGGTAGTAAAATTAAGGCTTTGTGGGGATAGATCCCACAGCTCAACACAAGTGTTGTGGGATATAGGGAGGAAGCGTCTTGGGTTAGGGGATACTCTCTGTCCTTACACACCCTATTTAAAGAGATTCCTCTGCCGAGCGGTGCCCCCCATAGTACTGTGAGGTATTGAAAAACTCATGATCTTCACTTGCCCCACAAACACCTTTAAATGGGAGACCCAAAATGGGTGCACACACATTTCTACATTACTGTACAGTCTTTACAGCCACACCTACACTTTTCCTCCTAAGTGTATATATTGTAATGTATATGGTTGTAAATTTTGACTTGGTCCGCAATCGATATGGACCGTGACTTGATGGATACCGTAATGAAATTGACTGGATTCTTTGGATCTATTTGCATGTCCGTTATAAATAGATATAGAGTGTAACATATTTGTGGATAGTAGTCTATTATGACTTGATCCTCTGGATCCAGAGATTCTATCTTTAGTTTTAAATCGATAATTAATTAGTTTTAAATTGATAATTATTTAGTTTCGTAAAAATTGGTTGTTGCCAATTTACCGACAGTTTTTACATAAATTTCTTATGTTCTTGTGGTTCGGAACCCACGTAAAATTGTAGGTCCCCTCCGCCACCACGGAGGACATAAAAAATACACGATTACGAACACAGTTAGGTAGACCAGCCATGAGTGGATCCTAGGGTCTTTGTTAGTCTGAAACATTATAACATTATAACATTACACTCGGCAAGTCCATACATGAGATGCATGTCTGCCATTTCTCTGTTTGAATAAGCCTCCATCCTCACTTCAAATGCACACTATCACTGAATAGCACAAAAACTTTTAAGTTTTTTTCACTGGACTACACTTATTCACGGTAAGAAGCTACCAATACGAACAGTGAAACACCGCCATGCATCTTTGACTGACTGATGGCTCTACACTCAAAGATATTGAAACATGTCATAGAGTGTACGAAACATTACAATCGGCAAGGCCATACATGAAATAAGTCTCATACACACTCGCAAACATTGTCGGCAAGCAGTGTTTGTAAACAGTTTGCAGAAAGAATTGCTGGAACACAAAACGGGCTGTAACTCGGAAACAAAGCGATTTCGGGCATATATTTATATGAACTTTTTTCATTGCTTTCACGTCATGAATCCATCCTGAAAGTGCGTCCCACATGTTATGAAACACCCTGTGTGTATATACAGGGCGTCCCAAAAAAATGTATACACACTTTAACAGCTGATAGCTCAATTGATGTTTCTTTCTTTCCAAGTTAAACCCATTAGAATTAATAATGGCAGTCAGACTAAGCTTTGAACAAAGGAAATTCATTCTAAAATGCTACTGGAAGTGTGAAAACGCAGTTGAAGTGCAAAGACAGTTTAGGAGGGAGTTTCAAACAGATCCACCAACGCGACTTACCATCACTCGAATTAGAGATAAGTTTGAAGCCGATGGAACTGTTCAGAATGTCCACAAGAAGCGTTCCGGAAGACCACGGACATCGACAAGCCCCACAAAGCAAGAAAGAGTACTGGAAACGTATCACCAAAGTCAAAGAAAATCTGTGCGGCAAGCGAGTCGTGAGGTAGGAATTTCAGAATCGTCTGTCCAACGCATTTTGAAGCGCTGTCAATGGAAAAGTTACATTCCAAGATTATCCATGCTATTAAGAAGATGATCCGGACCGAAGAGTGGAGTATTGCGAGTGGTACTTGGCACGATGTGGATGTGGATTGGACGAAGGGGTTTCGTAGAATACCCTCCGCGTTCACCAGACCTCACACCACTAGACTTTTTTTTATGGGGATACTTAAAAGACAAAGTCTACGCTATAAAACCTGCAACAGTCGCTGAATTGAGAGCAGCCATTGAACGAGAATGCACACAAATACCAAACGAAATGTTTCGTGATGTTTGCGATTCCATTGCTTCGCGTTATCAGCAGTGCCTGGACCAGAACGGACGTCAGTTTGAAAACAGGCGTTGACAAAACAATTAAATAATGTCTGTAGATTCTATTACATTTTGAAAATGAAATGTATTTTAATAAACACTGCCTTTATAAGTATTTAAAGTGTGTATACATATTTTTGGGACGCCCTGTATATCCTGTCCCAAAGCTGGATTCTATTTGCTTTGCAGATAGCTAGTGAGGGAAGCGATATTTTTTGGGCCTCTTTGCGAGTGACCCGTTGCTCACGTTGGGCTAACATCATGAAAAAGAAAAAAACTATAGTATTCGTCATTTACCATTACTTATTCACACTATAGTGGATTTAATTTTCCCAGAAGAGTTCCTTGTTCTATGCATGGTCTGTGTGTATCATATATATATATATATATATATATATATATATATATATATATGGAACAGTCTGTGTATCATATATATATATAATATATATATATATATAATATATATATTAGGGTGCGTCAAAAAACATGAAGTTGTCACACGCGTTCGCTCGCTTGCAATTTTGATCCACTTAATGAGAAAACCTGGCAGTATAAAAATCAGTTCAATATATCAATGTTTAGGGGTCGCGCACAGTGAATTAATAACCCTATTTATACCGGGGCGGGGCCATATGATCTGGTTTATCAGTATATATGTCATATGGCCCCACTTCGGCTGTTCTTTTCGTTAAAATACCCTGGAATACATGGGGTTAAGATTTTCTCAATGAGGCTTTCTATTAATTGTTGGTTTCTTTTCTTCCACAGTTGGTTTGCTTAATGAAAATGGCGACGAAAGGTGCTAACGAAGTGAAGAAGCTAGCTGATGAAATCTGGTTGTTGGGGAAACCAATCCCACGGTTTCCTGGGACTAAATTGCCCAGCCGTGGTGAGTCCCTCAGAGTCATTTTCTATTTACACAAATCGGACCCTGAGCTCAAGAAGTGTATAAAACAAACTGCAACCATGATTTCCAGTGGGAAGGCTGTTGAAGATCGCGAGAAGTTTGTGATAAGTTTGGAGGATCTATTCGACGTGGCACATCCGGACGCGTTGAGCCTCATCAAAATCAAAGAGGACAAGGATTTTCTCATCGCTCAACGCCGGCCAGGACGCCCTGGAAGCATGCTTGGGGTGGACAAGAGATGGTGTGAACGGGAAGCGACGAAGAAGAAATTCGAGCAGGAGGACCAGCGTCGTTTGCGATCATTGGAGGAGCAAGGTGCATTGACCTCGACGGTCCAACTGGAGGACTCATCCTCTTCGGCATCGGAGTCATCATCGGAGAGCGAGGAATCGCCCGGTCCATCTCAAGTTCGAGGGGCGACAGGAGGTGCGCCTCTGCCGAAGAGAACACGCAGTTGTATCAGCGGTAAAGTGGCTTCGGCTTTGGACAGGACGCAGATCAGTGATCGACAAGCCACTCATGTTCTGCTTCCTTTTGCCGCTGATCTTGGTCACGATGTCAGGAAATTCGCCTTAAGCGCAAGTTCCAGAAGGAGGAGGCGAATTGCTCACCGAAGATCCCTGGCAACTGAGGTAAAGGAAAGCTTTTCTCCTACAGTTCCCTTGACACTGCATTGGGACGGAAAATTAATGTCAGACTTGACCGGCAGGGAGAAGATCGATCGTCTGCCAATCTTGGTCTTCAGAAAAGGTGTGGAGAAGATCCTTGCAGTGCCCAAGCTCACCGATGGGAAGGCGGAACAAGCAGCTACTGTGATCGGGGAGGTTTTGGAAGAATGGAACCTTAAGGACAGGATTACGTCAATGTGTTTCGATACCACGGCCGTGAATACAGGGATAAAATCTGGTGTTTGTATGAGGATCGAACTGATGCTTGGTCGAAAGCTTCTGCACCTCGCTTGCCGCCACCACGTTCTGGAGGTTCTCCTGGAGGCTGTATTCTCTGCCCTTCTGGTGGAACAGTCAAAAAGTCTGGACATCACGTTATTCCTGAACTTCAGGAATTGCTGGCCTGAGATCAATCAGGAAAAGTTCAGGACGGCAGCGGACGATGAAGCCATGGCAATCAGAATACGGCCGTGGCGAGATGATTTCATCCACTTTGCTCAGGAGCTCCTTCAGGTTCAACAACCGCGGGATGATTACAAGGAGTTCCTGGAATTGGCTGTCGTTTTTCTCGGCTCTCTTCCTCGCGGACGCTCTTCCGTATCCTTCAACGCTCCTGGGGCTCTACACCGTGCGCGATGGATGGCGCAGGCAATGTATGCCCTGAAGATTTGGATGTTCAAGGAGGAGTTTGTTAGACTCTTGCGGCCGCAACGTCCTTCTTTCTCTCGTGGCCCGAAAAGCATGGGACTTCTCTGGGAAAAGCTCCGAGATTTCTGCATTTTCGTCGTAAAACATTACCTACGCGTCTGGTTCATAGCCAAGACAGCTTCCGCAGCAGCACGAATGGACCTCACGCTGCTCAAGGAACTCGCGGAACATGAGGATCCCATCATCAAGGAAGCCGGCACGAAGGCGATGAGACGGCATCTATGGTACTTGTCTGAAGTTACAGTCGGTCTCGCTCTCTTCGACGATGATGTTGCAGATGCTGACAAACTCAAGATGGTCTCTAACATGAACTCTGTGGAAGGATCCCTCGAGCCCAGCCCTCGTGTTTTGGCCGTCGCAAGAGACGTCGTTGCAGAAGATCTTCCGGACTTCTTCATCTCCACAACTAAGAGGATCTTCCACCATCTTGAAATCGATACTGCGTTCTTGTCAATGCCCCCTGCGGCCTGGATAACATCAGACGGGTACAATCTGGGGAAGGAACGGGTCGGGAAGCTCCTAGTGACTAACGACACTGCTGAAAGAGGAGTGGCCCTCATCCACGAGTTCACGGCAAAGGGGCGTACCAAGCACGAGGATCAACTCCAATACATGATCCAGGTGGCAGAGGTTCATCGGCGAGCGTACCCGAAGACAGCAAACAAGAAGGACCTTCTTCGCTGAAAAATACTTTCTTTCTGAAGTGTTTTAGTTCTTTTCATGCCATTTCCGAGTATTGTTTGTCAATTTCTTTCGTTTTGTTGGTGTTCACGTAGTACGGGGAAACCAATCCCAGAATATAATATATAAGTTTAGCCGTTTTGTTTCCAATTATTTTACAGTGTTCATTCCAGTTTAAGTTCTTGTCAAAGTAAATGCCTAGGAAATTGAAATGATTAACATGTGTTGTGGAATTACCATTAATTCTGAGGTCTGGAATGTGGTTGCTGTTTATAGGTTTTTGTGGAAATGTATTTTATAGTATATTTTGTTTTATTAAATTATCTGTTTTTCAATACATCCTTAACAAAGTGCATTAGCAAAATGTATTTTTATAAATATAAAACACGAATTATGTCTTCATATGCTGTAATGTTTTAAATATTAAGAGTGTTAAACAAGACATAGTTTTCAGAGTTACTTCCCCTGAAAATAATCAGTACGGGGAAACCAATCCCAGAATATATGTAGTATGTAGTGTACAAACTTTGTAGTGGATGCGCGACCCCTAAATAAACGGCTACTCAAATGAAAATTTGTCTGTGGTGTTTTCTCCTTCAGTGGCTTAATTGAGAAAGCGAGCGAAAGAAATGGACCACCTTCAGGTTTTCTCCCTTATGCAATGACGCACCCTAATGAAAATTATTTCACGAAAGTAACACGTGAAAAATATTTATGATGGAAAAAAACCACGAAGGAAAGGAAATACAGAATGGTGCTCAAGCGCTTTCGTCTAATGACATCCTCAGGAACACTGAAGTAAATAAAGAGTTCGAGACTATATAGAGGTCACAAAAAAAAAATATATATAATAATAATTATAGAAATAAAAATTGTGGGAGGAGCATACAAATTTGTAAGGAAAACTGCCAATTTTAGCACTTTGCCCTTCTTATCTAAATCCGTTCTGAACGAATTCATAATAACAGGATCAAATGGATTGTTTACAAATAATTTTATAGATAATGCCCGAATTATATATAGGTCACAAATTTTTTTTTTTTAAATATATATAATTTTTTGTGACCTATATATAATTCAGGCATTATTTATAAAATTGGTTGTAAACAATCCATTTGATCCTGTTGTTTTAAATTCGTTCAGAATGAATTTAGAAAAGGGCAAAGTGCTAAAATTGTTAGTTTTTCCTTACAAATTTGTATGCTCCTCCCACAATTTTTATTTCTATAATTATATATATATATATTTTTTTTTCTGACCTATGTATAGTCTCGAACTCTTTATTTACTTCAGTGTTCCTGAGGATGTCATTAGACGAAAGCGCTTGAGCACCATTCTGTGTTTCCTTTCCTTCGTGTTTTTTCATCATATAATATATATATACGGTATATATATATATATATATATATATATATATATATATATATATATATATATACTAGCGGAGCGACCCGACGTTGCCGGGGTGGATGTTGAACGCAATATATATATATATATATATATATATATATATATATATATATGCCCGATTAGGTTAATTAAATGCCCGGTTAGGTCAGATGAATGCCCAATTAGATTAATTGAATGCCCGGGTAGGTTACTTGAGTGCCCGGTTAGGTTAATCGTACGCCCTTGACGATTGGTTAGGTTAATTGTACGCCCTTGACGATTGGTTAGGTTAAGTCGTGATATTTTCGTTAAAGCTAACGAAAATATCACGACTTAACCTAACCAGTCGTCAAGGGCGTACAGATGACCTAACCTGGCATTCAATGAACCTAACCGGGTATTCAATAATTTTACCATAGGTTTCGATATATATATATATATATAATATATATATATATATATATTATTATTATATAGTGGTGGACCGGATATCCGCATCCGCATCTGCGGATATCCGCGTCATTTTTAACATCCAAATCCGCATCCGCACTTCTGACTGCGGATGTTATGCGGATATTACCTCTAATAAATTATGCAATTTACAATTAAATTAGGTTATAAAGTAGCTTTATAAGGCCCAGTCATGCACATTTCATGTAAAGTATTAATTATTAATGAACAAACAAATATATAAACCTCAAAATATAAATACCTGGTAACACAGAAAATTGAATGAAACTTGTTTCATTGAATTTTCTGTGGCTGAAACTCTTGAGAAAGTTATTAATTTTATCATAATGAAAACATTAATATTAATTTTAATTCTTATGCATTGCCTGCCATAATAGTAATATCACGAAATTTAAAAAATTATGTCATATATTCATAATTCTATATTATATTGATAGATAAACTAAATATCCGCATCCGCTGATATTGAAATTAAAGATCCGCATCCGCATCCGCAGATGTTGAAAAACTGACATCCGGTCCACCACTAATATATATATATATTATATATATTAGGGTGGTTCCTATTTTTCGAAATTGCAAATTTCACCGTCTCACCCCTTCAATATATTACATTTGACAAAAAAACAAAATGTGCAAAATCTCAAGTAATTATAAATATTCTTATTGGTACCGCACAAGGACTCAAATTTAGTTAATTATTGAAACATAAATACACGAATTTTTTATTAGCGTTCCACTATAAGGGCAAATAACAGCAGTTAAAGAACAGCATAAACTAAAATAGACATTGACTACTGATTAATTAGAAACTAAATTGAACTAAACATTTTAGGACTGAAAGCATAGGAAATTTGGCCTCGTTGGGATGGTTGATTATGAGGCCCCCCTAAATATTAATTGATTTTAATACAACTTCTTTGGTTGGTACACGCTTTATATTAATAGGAAAAAATTGCGGGGGTGAGACCCCCAAATGTTGGTTGATTGGGTGGTTCTTATATGTATAAGAGACCAGCATGAGCAGATCGGATCGAGTTAACTTAGCACGATTCCGATGTGGACATGACCCCAACTTACAGACATATAAACACAGACTAGACAACTCCACAGAAAACACCTGCCACCTGTGCCAGGACACACCACAAACAATTGAACACATTATGACAGACTGTACCGCTCTAGCACAACATAGAACACAACACAACATCACTAGTGCGCTGAACCTCTGGTCCACTCCGGAGAGGGTGATAGGTTACCTGCGTGCCGCCGGCTTACTCGATCAGGGTGGGCTGATCGGCTAACTAACAACAACAACAACCTCGGGACCTAACCTAACCAATCGTCAAGGGCTTACAGTTGACCTAACCGGGCATTCAATGAACCTAACTGGGTATTCAATAATTTTACCATAGGTTTCGATATATATATATATATATATATATATACACACACGTAATGACGCAATTATCTTGATGACGTCATTTAATTTTTTAAAATTAATTATTTAATTTATTAACACCCAGGTGCACAACCTCGAGACCTAATCAATATGTGTATGAAGTTTCATGTTTGTAACTGCGTCCTTTTATTATTACAGATTATTACAAGCGGTAGCTCACTATCACTCGCTATCGCCCTCCGGGCAGGTAGCAGTTTATGTCACAGTATATGTAGCAGCATATGTCACAGCTAGCTGTATATTCTGATACGGTTTAAAACTGAATGGATAATAATCAATTTTTTTTTCACTTTTTCATGTATTTTTTTTAGTGGTTTTAGATTTAAAATTATATTATATGAGGCCCTCATAGGAAGAAGTGGCTAAGCGACAAAAGTAAAAAAACGCCATTACCCCCACCCCTCTCCCCCATTACCCCCACACACAAGTAAAAAACGCCATTACCCCCCACCCCTCTCCCCATTACCCCCACCCCAACTCCCCCAATTGCTTCACATCCGATTGAGTATCAAGATTTGTGAAGCTTAAGATTTTCATGGCTGTTTTTTTTTCTGTAGTTTTATTGACCTTGTAATAGACATTAAATAGTTCGTGCTCGGCCGCGGAGTGACCTAGGACCGGGAAACTTGACAGAGCACATCGGCAGCTCATGGGCTATCAGTTGGTAGTAGTTGCAGAATTTTCCGATGTGCCGTTTAGTCTGTGCATGGTTCCGAAGAAAGCGGACAGACGCACGCACAGACACACAGACACATTTTAGCTCAACAGTATATATATATATATATTATATATATATATATATATATATATATATATATATATATTAGGGTGGTCCAGAGAATGGGGTAAAAAATCGAAGTTCAATTTTCTTTCCTCCCAGGCTATAATCTGGTTCCTTTTAGTTAAAAAATATTTCATGTAAAATTTAAGGCAAATCGAATAACTTTTAGGGGTGGCTCAAAGCTGTTTTTTGTATACCATTATGCCCTTTATTAATATAGTGAATAATTAAAAGAAACATTATTTACAGATACATTAACTAATATTATTTTTCTTTCAGATAGATTTATTAAATTTACAGGTTTTGCATTGTCAAATAAACGTACATTTTACTTAATGAAAAAGTCAGAGGAAACAATCACTGGAGCCAAGCTGCCTTCCCGTGGCCAGGTCCTCCGCATGTTCCTCCACCATCATCAAGTCTTGAAGAAGGAGATCAAACCTAGTTCAGAAGCTGTTTTTGAAGAATTGCGTCTCTTCTGGGAGAGAGCCCGAATCCCTACTCAAAGGAAAGACCACATTCTTCACAAAATTCAGGCTCTACACTTGGAGTGGAAAGCGATTAAGAAGAATGCTGGGAGGAAAAGCAACTCTCAGTTAGAAAAAGAGAAAACCTTTCAGGAAGAAATGGAGAACCTATTTGATGTCGCCCATGCTGATGCCTTTACCTTAATCAAAAATGAAAAAGACCGGCAGTTCTTGATCCAACAAAGGAAAGCGGGACGAGTGGGATCAATGGTCTCTGCAGATATGGTGACTGACAAGGCAGAAAAGAGAGCTGCTGAGAAGCAAATGAAATTGGTAAATAGGAAGCGGAAAGCTGAAGAAGAAAAATATGCTGCTTCACAGCAAGTTATGCTAGATCAGGGAAGTTCTTCTTCTGAATCTTTATGTGAGTCAGAAAGAGAAGATGAAGATTACCTTATTATTCCCCCATCTACCAGCGGACCAACTCCACCAAAGAAAAAGGCAGCAAAGAATATCATATCTCCTGAATTGGCTGCTGCTCTGGACAGGACTGGCATCAGTGACAGGAGGGCCACCTTTGTATTAGCTGAAACTGCATCTAGCCTTGGTCAAGATCTTTCAGAGGTGAACATCTCTCGTTCTTCAATCAAAAGGCACCGAGAGAGGCATCGAAGGCAAATAACCCATGCCATTAAAGCTAGCTTTAGTCCAAGTATTTCGATTGTCCACTGGGATGGGAAGTTGATCCCTAATCTACTTGCCAAGAATGAAAAGGTAGACAGACTCCCAGTCCTTGTCTCTTCAGTTGAATCAGGTGATTCAAAACTGCTTGGTGTTCCCAAACTACCAAGTGGAACAGGGAAGCTCAATCAGCTGCAGTGTATAATCTTCTTTCCGAATGGAACATAGATAAGTCAATAATCGGAATGTTATCAGATACTACAGCATCAAATACAGGAACAAACAGGGGAGCATGCGTTCTTCTGGAACAGAAACTTGGTCGACCACTCTTCTATTTTGCCTGTAGGCATCATTGCATGGAAGTCATGTATGGAGGAGTGTTTGAAGCAGTCCATGGTTCATCTTCTGCCCCTGAGCCACTTTTGTTCAAAAGGTTCCAATCTTTGTGGGACTACATTGATTTAAAAACCTTCTCTACATCACAGGATGATGATGAGATGAAGGAGCAAGTTGATCCTTTCAGAAATGAAATAATTGCCTTTGCCAAAGAACATCTGGCCACTGGAAATTTTCGAGATGACTATAAAGAGTTTTTGGAACTTTCTTTGATCTTTCTTGGTGAAAAAATTGAAAGTTACACATTCAAACGTCCTGCTGGCACGCACTATGCAAGGTGGATGGCTAAAGTTATCTATGCCATCAAAATGTGGCTTTTTCGAAATCAAATCACCCTGACTCCTCGAGAGAAGGACCTGAAAACCCTTACCCTTTTTGGAGTCCTAATCTACTTAAAAAGCTGGATCACTGCTCCTATTCCATTACAAGCTCCGAAGAATGATCTGGATCTTATCCAAAAGTTAAAGGACTATCATGACCAGAAAGTGGCCAAATCAGCTCTCAAGAAATTTGAAAACCACCTATGGTACTTATCAGAAGAGCTGGTGGCCCTTGCTCTCTTCGATCAAACTGTTGCACCAGACACCAAGGGAATCATGGTCCAGTGTATGAGGGAAAAGGAGGGGTCATTAGACTTCTCAAAGAGAAGAAGACTCAAGGAATGCAAAGCAACACTGAAATTAGAAACTCTTGCCACAAAGAACTCATTAAAGCTTCTTAAGGCCCTACCGATCAATATTAGTTTTCTTGATGATGACCCCAGCACCTGGGAGGAGAATGAAAACTTCCAAGAAGCTAAAAGAATCATATGAAACATCAAAGTAGTTAATGATCATGCTGAAAGGGCAGTAGCTCTCATTCAGACCTTCAGCGGAACTCTGACGAAAGGAGAAGATCAACTCCAGTTTCTCTTAAGTGTGGTGGATGAGCACCGAAAGAGGTTTCCTGATTCTAACAAGTCCACAATCTTAGCTGGGCAACAATGAGTGGCCTGGTCAGCCATGATACCGCCAACAAGCGGATAATACCCATATATATGGGGGGGACCCAGAAGCCATGAATGTGGACTTCTGGGGGTAGTTGAGCCACCTCTAAATATTAACCGATTGAACCCAAATTTTGCTCAGAGAAGTTTTTTGGGAAAAGGAACCTAATGAAACCCTGGGAGGAAGAATTTAAAATACTTCCATTTTGTGGACCACCCTAATATATATATATATATATATATATAGCAATGAGGGGCCTAGAGCAAGCACCCGCGAAAATGTCCCTCCATAGAAAAAGGAGAGAGCCTAAATCAAAGTTTCTGAGGCTGAGCGATACCATTTTTTTAAATGTATAAATTATAAACAGATTGTGCAGTGTGTACGATGCATTTATGTGTAATGAGGAATAGAGGGAAAAGTGTGCGTTTCAGAGTATGCTTGACTGCTCATAGGGTAGATGAGACACGGAAAAAGATCAGCTAATGAGGACAGTGGCAGGAGAAACGGGAGTTCCAGACACACTCTGTCTCATGCCAAACTAGGGTGGCCAGACGTCCGTCTTTAGGCGGACAGTCCGCCTTTTGAGCACTCTGTCCTTAGGATGGCCATTTCCAAATTTCCAAAAAGGAGGACACTGCGTATGTGGCCGTACGTTAACATATATATATATAAAATATATACTGTATATGTTAACGTACGGCCACATACGCAGTGTCCACCTTTTTAAATGGCCACCCTATGCCTAACGCCCCCCCCGCCTCGCGAGGAATACTTCCCTGGTCTATTGGTGTCTACAATCTCCTCCCTCCAGATGCACTCATGGTTTAAGTGGATGTGTATAAATTATATATATATATATATATATATATATATATATATATGTGTGTGTGCGTGTGTGTGTGTGTGTGTATATGATCAGTCTTTCCTTGTGAACAGACGTGTTTTATCGAGTGTCCAGTGTTACCAATTGAATAAGTGGTTTTCGTTGAAGTGTCTTTTAAAAAAAATAGTGTTTGGTGCATTCTTAACTAAATTACTTCGTGTTACTAATCATTCATTAGCGAATATATTTCATTTACTGACTTTATTCATTACTATATTATTTGATTAAACCAAGGCTAGTGCACGTGGCTTGCCTTGTTTGTTTCCCGAATCTATTACTAAACGAGGTTTCATAAGGTTGAAATTCCTTTGGTTTGCCTTTTTTGTTTTTCAAATCTATCAGAAACGAGGTTTCATAAGGTTCATTTTCACTTCCTTCGGGGGATTAAGTAGAGTGTGGTCACTCACCGTGGGAAAAAGGAAAAACAAAGAAAAAAGTCGGTCGAATAGCGGACAGTTTTATTAATACCTTTTCTTTTACAGATCTTTCGTCGGTAGCTTAATTATATATTCATTTAGTATAAATTTGTTACAAGAACCTGTTTCTGCGTTTCAGGAACATTTTTGCGGGTTTGCGCAGGTGACGGCACAATAAGCACGCGGTAGACCTACGTTGTAATTTATTAATTTCCAAACGCTCGTTTTTTTTGTTTTTTGTTTTTTAACTAATTAAGAACATGGCACCCCCGTCAAGTACTTGCAGTCGCTGTGAAGGGAAATTTGCCGCTTACGCGTTTACAATGGCTAATAATAATGAACAGTTAGTTTACAGGTGGTGCTCAAGCATGGAAGTCCTGAGGAACGAGTTAGAACGTGAGAGGGAGGCCAGAGTGAGGCTTGAAGAAAGCGTGATGCTCCTGACGACAAAATTAGAATCCCTTGAGATTCCAGTTACGATCCCTCCTGCCTCAGTTTCTACTAATAATATAAATAGTACTAATAGCCCTCTCTCTTCCCCTAGTTCCCAACCCTTCGTTCGAGTGCGTAATGGAGCCCCCATTGAGAAAACCTAAGACTTGTCTACCAGTAATAACAAACAATAAGTTTTCTGTTTTAGGTTTCAAAGATGCTGATGAACCGGAAATACGACTCGTTGGCGATTCCATTGTTCGAGGGCAGCTCGACGAATTCTGTGGGAGAAACCCTCGTCGTAGGCGCCGTTACTGCTACCCTGGTGCAAGGGTGAAGGATATAAGTAATAGTGTTGACCATTTTACAGACGGTACCTCTGAGGACACAACGGATGTTATTCATGTCGGTACTAATAACGTTTTAAATTCTAGATCGGAAGAACTGCTAGCTAGGTACAGGGACTTACTAGAGCGACTAAAGGAAAAAACTAATAAGATTGTTTTAACAGGTATACTTCCTCGAATTATCCAACGTAGCGATTTCTACAGCAAGGCGACCTATATCAACAATAACCTAGTATCTTTGCCAAAGGAAGGAGTGCATTTTGCGAATTTTTGGAACAGTTTCTACGGCAGGAGGGACTTGTTCCTCGGAGATGGAGTTCATCTTAATGACGTTGGAGCTGCGCGTTTAGGAAGACTATTTCATAATACTGTACTATTCATAATAAGAGGTCCCAAAAAACCTTAGCCCCCCATTTGCAGCTTACATGTTTACTTATATCGAAATAGTTTTTAGTGATTATAAAAATATATAAAATTATTTATTGCAGATATTAAAATTACTCTAGCTGATAAAGTGATAATATAATGATTTCTCAATTAATTGGTGATTCGGAGAGGCAACGTGTGATAGATCGCATACGAGCAATAACATTTCGGGAAGCTCGTGATGCTGGAGCCACCTTTATAACACGTTCATGGGTTGCCAAAAATTTGCGAAGAAATGAGGACTTCGTCAAAACAAATTGGAATAAAACTTTGGATGAATGTGAAATGGATACAACCAAATCTGGGCGCCCAAATTTGTCACTCTCTTAGGAAACAAAGGACATCATTAAAAGCGGTTCGCGTAAGCGGAAAAACAGCTGTGCTAAACTTTCTAGAGAGATCGAAGTGTTGAGAGGAAAGATCGTTAGTGGTGAGATCATTCGACTGTACCGTCATAGGCAAGGTTTAAAGCCTTGGCATGAACTTCCAAAGCCAAGAAAAACTCAACTTAACATCGATGACAGAATGTGGTTTGCCCATTATCTTGAAGATTGGGATGTGGATGATTTCATGCATTTAACTGTCTCCGATGAATTTTTTGTTTACGTAACACGTCGGCCTAACTACCAAAATGATCGAGTGTGGGCCACAACACCAGATGAAATCGATGACAATGAACATTATCGCGAATTATTAAAAAGTCCAGATGTGTTGGTGTGTTTGTTTTGTTCACTGCAAAGAAGCTCATGTCTCATGTGGGTGCTGAAGCCAAATGGTCAGAGTTGGGATGGACAGTATTTTCGTGATATTATTCTATCCCAGCATGTCATTCCTTTCTAAGAAACCCAAACAATGTTATGGATGTCGATCAGGTCACACTTCTGCACGATAAGGCCCCTTGCTTTAAGGCATTAGCCACTCAACAGTTGTTGCGGAACCATGAGATCGATTTCTTTGGAAATGAAGAATGGCCAGGAAATTCTCCTGACCTTAACGTCTGTGAACTAGGGATTGTTTCCCGGGATCCCGGTTGATTTTATGTGCGGGATATATCCCGGGATTTTTTCGTTCATCCCGGGATATCCCGGTGCTAATTACTTACATAATAATTAGTATATATAGTATAAATACCCTGTTTACACGATCATACATGTTGTATCATGATCATACAGTAATCGCAAGTGTCGTCACACACCCAAAATAATGAATGCTCTCGAGTCTATACCACCAACTAGTGTCGAAGCGGAAAGAGCCTTTTCAGCTGCAGGACTGTTTATAACTAAACTTAGAACTCGGCTGAGTGATAAGAGTGTGAATTGTCTGTTTTCTACGTTCGTATTATAAGTCAAATTAGTTCTTTTAAATGCGCTGTTTTGCATTTTCATATGTTTAGTTGTTTTTGTGTTTTTACGAGCATGCTTATTCTTTACAAAGGATATTATTCT
Source organism: Bathynomus jamesi (assembly GCA_023014485.1). Taxonomy (NCBI): domain Eukaryota; kingdom Metazoa; phylum Arthropoda; class Malacostraca; order Isopoda; family Cirolanidae; genus Bathynomus; species Bathynomus jamesi. Next base: position 380,380 of record JAJOZX010001254.1, read on the forward strand.
TTACAAGTGTTGATTTTCTTACAAATAGCTGTCTTGTTGCACTCAACTGTCTTTTCAGGTAGTTATTTCACACTCATAGTTACCTAATGGAATATGTTTAAATAAATAAATGATGAAATCTTTATAATTTTTATATTAATTCCTTTTTAAAAGTATAAAAAATTTAAATACATATAAAATAAAAATCCCGGGAAATCCCGGGATCCCGGGACGAAGACAGATTTTATCCCGGAATCCCGGATAAACAAAATGACTCAAAACGACAATCCCTACTGTGAACACATTGGATCAGTTATAAAGGACAAGGTTGAATGTCTCTTGTTTCAAGAACCTGCAGCAAACCGATTTTCGAAGGATAAAATGACGCAACACATTGAAACTGTTTTAGCAAATTTGCGTAACGATCAAGATCTACAGTATTCACGTCACTTTTGGCAAGCTACCCAAAGCGAATTCAGGCTGTCTTGGAAGCCAATGGCGGGAACACCAAGTTTTAATTGTTTCTCATTAAATGCAGGATTAAATTCTCTTTTGTAAGGTATATTTAGTTTTACTGTACCTCTAATGGTTTAGGCCATTGGGGGGGGGGGGGGCTAAGGTTTATTGGAGCCCCGTACTGTCTCTTCTTTTCAGGCTGCCGTAACTCGAACGGTCCCAACGTAATTTCCACAAATTTCCCCTGCGCTCGCGAAGGTGTCGCAATTACAAACAATTTGAGGGTTCTATCCTTAAATGCTCGTAGCCTACGAAATAAAATAAGCGAATTTTTTTCTTAAATTGCTTATAAAGACTGATTTAATTGCGATAAATGAATCGTGGCTTAGCACTGAAACACGTGACTTTGTAGGAGAGTATCAAATTAGAGGTTATAGACTTTTTCTTAAAAACAGAATAGGTAGGCGAGGAGGCGGTGTTATGTTGTATCTCAAAGATAATATTGCGAACGTTATAGAAGTAAAGCACATAATTCCAGAACCGACAGATTCAACTTAGCAGAACTTAAATTGAACGATTTCAAACTTCTTGTTGCGGTTATATAGAGGACCCCTAATCAAACAGCTGATACGGACGAAGCGTTATATCGTGAACTAAAGAGAATAATAGGTAGTGAGCAGGCTTTAGTTATGGGTGACTTTAATTGCGCCAATGTGAATTACGATACAATGCAGGGAGACGCGGAAGGTAATCGTTTAGTTAATTTTCTCGAGGATAGCTTTCTTATTCAAAAGGTTGGGAACCTACGAGGTTGGACAGTATTTTAGATTTAGTAATAACTACGGATGATAGGCTAATCACTGATCTTCAAGTAATAGAACCGTCAAGCAATAGCGATCACAATATGATAGAGTTTATCCTCTCAATAAGTCACTCGAAACCAGCTAACTCGACTAAAATTCCTAACTGCCAGCACGCAGACTTTTGTAAATTTCGAAATAAATTGTCACACGTCAATTGGGAAAACGTAATGGGGATCTCCAACGCAAAACTAATGTGGGAATCGTTTGAAACAGTATTTAGGACTATAAATGAGGAATGTGTACCGTACAAAATTAAGCTTGCGAAAGTAAACAACAAGCCCTTGTGGTTTACTTCTAGAGTAGGAGACATTATAAAGAGTAGAGATAGGGCTTATAGGCTACATAAGTGCGATAAAGACAATTTGTGGTTACGAAACCTACATATCTCTAAGGCGTGAAGCGAAGTGTAATAAAAAAGTCCAAGCGCGAATTTGAAATCGCCATAGCTCGTGACAGTAAAGAAAACTCCAAGCGATTCTTTCAATACGTAAACAATAAAAATCCAGTAAAAAGTGTGTTGGGGCCGTTGAAAAATGTTAACGGAGATCTAGTTTCTGAAAACAAGGAAATGGCTACCTTGCTAAACGAATTTTTTACGTCAGTTTTTACTATTAGTCCAGGCAATCTAGAGCAAAAATAGCTTCAACCTGGGCAAAATTGCTTCAGAAGCTTTCTAAACTGTTTCCAGCTCAGGAACCATTGCAGAATAACATATCCAAAATCCGACAAAATTGGACCCGGGAACACCCCCAAAAATGAAATTCAAAATGGCGGACTGGCATTTCCTACGAAATACAATAAATTTTAATTTCGCTTTGTAGAGAGAGTTATGACGTTTTTCTTGATCAGTAAAATGTTTTAAAACACATTTTCGTTTCTAAATTAACCTATATGACACTAAAAATTGTATTAGGCGGCTAGTATTAAACTATGACGTCACGTAATGTAAATAAAATATACTGTATGGAGTGTATGTGAGAATGGACATTGCTACATCTTTATAAACTTATATTATATACAACTCTTTAATTCCTACTACCCACTATCAAATCTGCGTATTTGTGCTTGTCATTTTCTTTAAAACTGTTATTATGTACTCCTTTTAAATACTGCAACACAGTTTATTAATTTGTTTTTCTGTTTCAGACTGACTCGGTGTACGGCTGACTCGGTGTGCGTCCGCCTTCAAGAATGCAGACCCCTGAAGAATTGTGCGTGATTTGTAAGGAGAAATTGGACAGCGGACAGGAAGTGGTTCACATCTCGCAAAAAGGAGCAGATGGTATAAATGCATCCAGCCGCAGCCGTGGAAGCGATGTTGTTGCAACAGCTGGAATAAGTGTTCACGTTGTATGTAGGAAAAGGTTTACGGATAAAAAGACCATTGAAATAAAGAAGCGACAGACCGCAGCCGAGGCAATACCAAGGAAAAGTGCTCGTTTTCATGAATACGCATTTTCCAGTGCTACTCACTGTTTGTTTTGTGATACCTTTGTGGACTTTTTTTCCAAACACAAACCAAAATCAGAGCATGTCAAAATAAGAACTACAGAGTTCTCCGAAACCATAAAAAGGTGCTGTGAAAGCCGCTGCGATGAATGGTTGTTTAATGTAAACGGCCGTCTGGAGTATTATCTTCGTGATCTTCCTGCTGCAGATTGTGTCTACCATCACACCTGCAGCGTAAATTTTCGAAGTGGAAAAAACATTCCTCGCGCATACTCCTCCGACGATCATGATTCGAAGAAAGGGAGACCAACTAATGAAGAGCAACACCAAGCATTCCTTCAGACCTGTGCTTACCTGGAAGAGAATGATGATGAACAACTGTTGATTGGAGACCTAATTTCCAAAATGGAGGAATATCTTCAAGGAAGTCAGAGCTCTGTCTACGAACGCAGGCACATGAAGAGAAAGCTTTTAGAACGTTACGGAGACAAGATCATAATATCAGGTGAAAGTGGGAAGGCAGATGTAGTAACACTACGAGAGACAGCTAATGAAATTCTTATAGATTATCACAAAAAGTCGAAAGAATGTGATATAGATATAGAGCTACAGAAGATTTACCTAGTAGAAGCTGCTGCAAAAATAATCAGAAGTGATATCAAGTCTGTCGACTCGCCTAGAAAAGATATGTATCCATCTCCAAATGACATCACTGCAGAAAGTGCTCTTGATTACATTCCCAACAGTCTGAAATTGCTATTATCAAAAGCATTTGCGGGACAGGATGCTTCAAGAAAAATAGGTGCAATTGGGCAGAGCATTATGCAAGCAACCCGTCCTAGAGGATTACTATGTCCACTACAGATCGGTTTGTCGGTTCAGCTACACCACAACTTTAGGTCAAGGTACCTTATTGACGTTCTCCATCAGCTGGGTTACTGTTCGTCGTATGCAGAAGTAACAAGATTCGAAAGAAACGCGGCGCTGGCAAGTGGGTCTGGCTCTTTTACTGTTGATGAAAACACTGCAGTCCTTCTAGCAGCAGATAACGTCGATCATGATGTCTGCACTTTGGATGGGAAGAATACCTTTCATGGAATGGGTATGATTGCCGCAATAACTCCGAAGATCAAGATCCACCCTTCTATTCACAGGCGTAATGTTGGTGACAATGACATTAAGAAGATTGCAACCGTTGACATTAGGGAATATAGACGCGCGAGAAGCATGTTGAGGGACATCTCATTCCGCGAACTTGCAGTACCGACTGCCACCATAAGTCGACTTAGTCTTCTCTGGCAGATATCTTCAGCAGAAAGATCAGGTCCAAGTTGGTCCGGAACAATGCAGGCAATTCACGGTGGATCAAGTGTCTCACATCCAGGTGTGGCGTCGATCACGTTCCTTCCCATCATAGATATGTCGCCAACTGACATGACCTGCATATTTTCGACATTACTATATTTGAGCAAGATAGCACGCGATCAAAAAGTCCCATGCATTATTACCTTTGATCAGCCTTTGTTCTGGAAAGCTTCCCAAATCATCAATGAACAGAGAGACCTGCAGGACATTGTTTTAATGCTGCGATCATTTCACACTCTGATGAATCTTTTGGGAGCAGTCGGTACTCTTATGAATGGTTCAGGATTGTCTGAAGTACTTCAAGAAATATACGGACCAAATGCCGTGCAACACATGATGTCTGGAAAAGCTGTTTCAAGAGCGATACGTGGTCATATGATAGTAGATGCAGCTCTTAGTACCTTACTAGTCGCAGACGTTTTCCCTCGTAATGAAGATGGAACTCCTCATGACCTCCATAAGGAAGCTTGTGACCTGCTCGACGAAGAGAAGATCGATGCAGAACAGTGGGGTTGGTATGTAAAGAATAATTCCTACTACCCTACAGCCTGCGACAAGCCACCAGCTCCAAATTATCTACTCAACATGATCCGCTGCTCCTGCAAGACGAAATGTGCTACTTCAAGATGTGGATGCAAGCGTAATGGAATGCCCTGTTCAGCCGCTTGTGGCGAGTGCCAAATCAGTGGTTGCGATAACAACCCAAGTACCGGTAATCTATCCGATGATAGTGATGAAGAGGATTAATTTCTGTATGTTTGTGACCAGGTATCACTTCTTCTGTAATGAACATAACTTGAAACTGGGAAAAAAATAATTGTTGTATTATTGATTATAAAAATCTGTAAAAAGCTATATAACATTATATTTGCGTAATAACTGGTTGTGTTGTATATTGTTGAATTATTTAAAACATTACAACTGAAAGAAAAAGCATCAAATGTATCTCTATAAATAAAAGCGTAAATTATATATTTTTTTTTTTCGTAGGAAACATCCAGTCCGCCATTTTGAATTTCATTTTTGGGAGTGTTCCCGGGGTCCAATTTTGTCGGATTTTGGATATGTTATTCGGCAATGGTTCCTGAGCTGGAAACAGTTTAGAAAGCTTCTGAAGCAATTTTGCCCAGGTCTAACTACAAATTGCCTGGACTATATAGAAGATGTAACGAATATCCCGACGGTCATAGACATAATACCTTTTGATAATGGTAATATTTTGGATAATATTGTGGTTAGTGAAGGAGACGTAATGCGTTATATTGATAAAATGAAACTGCGTAAATCACCGGGGCCGGATTCCATATATCCCATACAACTAAAAGAATTAAAAGATAGCATTGTTGTGCCGCTAACAAAGATTTTTAATGCGTCTATTTCTGAGGGGTGCGTACCAGATAATTTCAAGTTAGCAAACGTAACGGAGGGAAATTATAGGCCAATCAGTTTAACGTCTGTTGTAGGTAAACTATTGGAATCAATAATTAGGGATCGTGTAGTCGAACACTTAGAATTGCATAACTTAGAAATACGCAGCACGGTTTTAGGCGAAACAAATCTTGTTTAAATAATCTTTTAGAATTTTTTCAAAGCGTGGTTGACGTTTACGATAGTCATCGTGCGGTTGATGTAGTGTATTTAGATTTTAAAAAAGCGTTTGACACCGTACCGGACAAAAGACTCATTGAAAAAACTAAGGCACATGGAATCATGGGTGTAGTAATAAATTGGATAGAAGTGTGGTTGCGAGGTAGGAAACAGAGGGTGGTCGTGATGGAGCGGAGTCGTATTGGGCTAATGTAGCGAGTGGCGTTCCTCAGGGTTCTGTATTGGGCCCCTTGCTTTTTCTTGTATATATTAACGATTTAGATGTCGGCCTTGTCAGTGCAGTTTCAAAGTTTGCGGATGACACAAAGCTGGGTGGTAGGGCGATTAATGACGAAGATAGAGGTAAAATCTAGGAAGATCTGAATAAAATCGTAGATTGGTCAGTCACATGGCAAATGAGATTTAACGTCGATAAGTGCAAAATTTTACATATAGGTTCACGTAACGGTAATTTTGCGTATAGTATGTCAGGGAAGGAGTTAACAAGCGTAGAGCAGGAAAAAGATTTAGGAGTTTTAGTCACTGGTGATTTAAAAATAGCGAAACAAAGTACAACAGCGGTCAATAAAGCGAACAAAGTATTAGGTTTTATAGCTCGGAATTTTGAGTATAAATCGCGCGATATTATAGTTCCTCTTTATAAATCATTAGTTAGACCCTATTTGGAGTACGCGATCCAATTTTGGAAGCCGCATATGCGAAAAGATATAGACAAACTCGAAAGAGTTCAAAGACGAGCAACTAAGATGATTCCGTCGCTTAGGTCAAAGTCGTACGAGGATAGGCTTAAGGAATTAAAATTGACTACACTCGAGACTAGAAGGCTAAGGGGTGATCTAATCCAGGTTTTCAAAATTATGAATGGGTTCGATAACGTAGATAGAGATAGCTTTTTCGAAATATCTCAATATAATAGGACTAGAAATAACGGGTGTAAGTTGACAAGTAGAAGGTTCGAGACAGCAGTTGCCAAAAACGTTTTTACTCATAGAAGAGTAAATAGCTGGAATAGTTTGCCGGTAGAAGTAATTACTAATTAGTAGCACGTCTATAAACATGTTTAAAAATCGATTAGATACACATGTTGATAGATTAAGTATAGTTTAAGGTAGTAAAATTAAGGCTTTGTGGTTCGGAACCCACGTAAAATTGTAGGTCCCCTCCGCCACCACGGAGGACATGCACAATACACAATTACGAACACAGTTAGGTAGACCAGCCATGAGTGGATCCTAGGGTCTTTGTTGGTCTGAAACATTATAACATTATAACATATATATATATATACATAATTAGTTGCTTTTAACTTTTAAATAACTTTCTGAAATTTTATCGTACATAACTTTTGAATTAGTTAGTCAATAATTAATATCTAGGAAGCAACATTTTAATTTTATGCATTTATTTGATATATATATATATATATATATATATATATATATATATATATACAGGGCCGGATCTAGAAGTTGCGAGGCCCTAGGCAGATCTAGAAATTGCGAGGCCCTAGGCCTATATATATGAAAATATGGACTTAATTATCGGTACTATACCAGCAATATTAGAATCCCGCATAGACAGAACTATGCCAGCACTTAAAAATTAAACCAAACCAAAATAATCACGCATGGAAATTGTATAAGAAATATAAATAAACCATACAAATAAGTATAAATTATAATATGAATCAAGATTTGTATCGAAAATATAAGACAATGATTTCTAAGATTTATATAATATTATAGGTAATGACTTTCCATAGTATACAAACGTTTTTCATATGTGATGTATAAGAGATGTTGACATTTCATTTTTTATAATAGTGAGCGATCGACTTCAGTATCAGGCTAAATATTAATGCTTTAATATTTGGTTCAGATGCTCCTTGAATATTACAGCAATGCTTTTCTACTTTTCTTCGAGCTAAACTCTTCAATTAATTGAGAATAATCTAATGAATTTGTTATATCGTTTTCTATTGATAACATAGCTAATAATTGCAATCTCGCTTGAGACATGGTGGAACGCAAATATGTTTTAATAAGTTTGAGACGCGAGAAACTTCTTTCAGCCGAAGCAACAGTAACTGGGATGGTTAATACTATTCGAAGTGCAACATAAACATTAGGATAAATCTCACTTAGTTGTTTTTGCACTATATAAACAAGGGCATTTCCGAGATCTGTTTTCTCAGGTATAAACCTGCAAAGTACTTTAAGTTCTTCATAGAGTTCTAAATCATTAATATCACTTGAACAGAACGCGCAAAACGGCTTGAGCGAGGCTCCCTTTGGCGCGAGGCCCTAGGCGATCGCCTAGTTCGCCTATAGCTAAATCCGGGCCTGTATATATATATATATATATATATATATTATATATATATATATGTGTGTGTGTGTGTGTGTGTGTGTGTGTGTGTGTGTGTGTGTGTACTCTAATTTAATATTCGTATCAGTTGATTTGACAGCTTGTAAATATATACATGACGCGTCCTCAAAAAAAATACTCTGAAAGCTAAAACATTCAAGACGTGTCAGCTCACTGGAAGGCTACACTATTTATTCATACGATGTATAGAAGGGACATCAAACAGTAACAGACCGGGTGAAGGCCCCTACGATGGAGGTTAAAAGAAAAGAGGAAATTACAAAGATTAGTGAAAATTTTAAAGAAAGAGGAGAGAATCCGATTGAAAATTCTATAATACTTTTACGCGCTAACAAATACTTCTACATGTAACTGGGGTTTCGAGGCAAAATAAGCATCTAGTCTCTTTTTAAAGGACTCGATCCACTTACTTTGAACTACGATGGCTGGCAATCCGTTCTACAAATTAATTATACGATTGAACAAAAAAAAGGTTTAGCTTCATTAGAATTCAAATGTTTACCCACTAATTTCAGACCAATACGCGAGTTCTATCTCCATTTCTAAAAGTAAAATATGTTTCGGCGTCGACATTATCAAAACCTTCAATCATTTTAAACACTTGGATTAAATCTCCTCGAATTTGACTTTTTACGAGTGAGAATAAATTTGACGTTTCTAAATAGGCAACGTATGATTTATTTCTAAGTCTGGGAATCATTTCAGTAGCTCGTCGCTGCACTCTCTCCATTATTATCTCTGTCCTGTCGTAAATATGAGGACTAGAACTGAACGCGGTATTCCAGGTGGAGGCGTATTAACAAATTATATAATACTAGCATCGTTTTCCCGTACTTAAATTCAAATGATCTACCAAAAAATCCTAAAATTCAATTTTCTTTTCTAACCACTTCGACACCTTTCTTACTCGGCTTAAGAATGTCAGCAACAATAATACATTAACTCTTTCTCTTCCATAATCCTCGTTAGTGTCTTAGCAGTAAAATTCACATATACTACAATCCTTTAACATCCTTAACATTGTTTTTTATACCGCTATGCAACGTTTTACATTTATCTATATTAAAGAAGTTCATTTGTCAAATTTCTGGCCAATGGAGTGACTTGTCAATAGCTTCTTGAATCTCCCAACGTTCCGCCACTGATTTTGTACGTTGTATTACACACTACTGTAGGAAGTCATATCGGAGCTAGTAGGGTTTGTACTTACATTTTCGGGAAATGAAGGTGTCAGAAGAGGCATTTGGAAAGTGTTCGCGTAGGAATGCAAAGTATCAAAACTGTCGGGTCCAACGGATGCCACAATTGCCCAAACTCCTTTTGAGAATTGATTACACACTGAAAATAAAATAAATTAATTGAATTAGTTTAGCATTTAAATTATTCAAGGAATTTTAGGTATTCATTTGTTTATTTAGTTACTTATTATTATTACTCTTAGTATTATTAATATTATTATTATTATTAGTATTAAATCTGATGTGAATATGAGTCTAATATTCATTTGGTTTGGCTATTAGAATGGCTTTCTTATTGTTAGCCATTTTGAATTTATGTTTACTTCCCCGACCAAATAAAGGATTGCATTTGTCCGTTCGTCACACTTTCGTGTCAGCGCTCTAACTTTTGAACCATTCATCATAAACTGATGAAATTTCGTAAGTATACGTACCGTCACAAGACGATGTGTCTCGAACAAGAATCAGGTCCTCGCATCAAAAGACCTGATGTAAGGTTACAAGCATAGGCGTGAACATCGATGTCGTTCTAACATTGTTTTTGGTTGATACTGTATACAATATTCGGGGTTTTTTTTTGGCCTAATTACTTACAATATATATATAGATATATATCATATTGAAAATTAACTTTTACAGACACGTGTTAAAATACAGATAAGACAAACGAAATGTAAAGAAGAACTTAGAATTGCTTCTGTCTCTACAGTACAATTAATCCTCAAGTTCTTTTTAGTTGAGTAAATAACAAAGGTCAAAAGGTAACAAACAGTGAGGAAGCTCATTTCCCTACCACGTGGAGGTCAGTGCGCCTGAAAGGTCACCTTTAGCTCGAGCATTAACGAGGTAAGCGGCCAGTCAACCCAACCCAGGAGCCAGCAGGCGGGAGCGAACCAGAGCCTCATCGCTCAGAGTCCGCCACCGTAATCGCTGCGCCACAAGGCGCCCATGTAAATAACAAAAAGCCAATTAAAAATATCAGAGCTGAAAGAAATGAACGGGGACTTAAAATTCAACGATGCCGACATAGTCACGGTGCTAAACAATTTCGTCTCGTCAGTTTTCAGTAAATAGTAAACCACAAATATCGTTGCGGCTAAAATTCTCATCCAGAAAGATAAAACGAATTTAGACTGAAATGTTTGTTCTCGTGATAAAATTCTGAAAGCCATCGATAAAATGCACAACTTTAAGTCCTCAACTCCACACTTTCACGCCTTGAGTTCTTAAAGAGGTTAAGGAGAACATACCTAACTTTATTATCCAAAATGTTAGATTACACCTAACATGTTATTATCCATAATGCTAGATTATATCTAACGTGTTAATTCTTTAAAATTGTTCAGAAGTAAATCGCGGGTAAAACATATGTAACCTTGAAGGTGTTTAAAAAGTGGGAGCAAAGTGCGTGCTTAGAGGTGTTTAAAGTCTCAACGCTATTTTCACATTATTATTATTATTATTATTATTATTATTATTATATATGTTGCTGTACAGAATTGTATGTATCTATATAGGTCCTGAACTTATTTTGGTTTTTATGATAATTTTTACTTATTTTTAAGTATTGTTTATCCCTTAAATGATTATTGAATTTTTTATTTGTCTTTTTTGTGTTTAAAATTTTTTTTCCAAACTATTATTTACGCAAATGAAGGTTACAGATAAAATATTACAGAATTGTTGCGCAGCGACAACGCGTAACAGTAAATACGTATCATTTACTTAAACGATTCCGTAAAAGAATTTATTTAATTGAAGTAACATAGATCTGTAAACTATATTTAAAGGAAACCGTAAACCTAAAAATGGGTACTTTAGAACTGACAGTAAAAAAAGGAATAAGCGAACGCTGAATATAAAATATTTAAAGAGTACACTCGGCAAACCGAACGTACACTTACACTGAGAGTAAATGAAATGTTTTCTTTAATTCCAGATGTGTACGTTTGAATTTTTCCTTTAGTTTCGGAGGAGAACGCTTGTCAAGAAGAGAATCATTTCATCTTCTCTCGCTCTACTTTCAACATATTATCAATGTACTGTTGATTACTTTATATTCTGCAGAGTATGCTTAGTCCTTTTCTACTCTCAGTTTTAAAGTACAGAGAGAGGACAGTTTTTTTTAGTGAATTATCACGTTTTCTTAACCGCTCTGGTGTTTATTCACTGAATAATTATGGAGTCATACAAGAAGGTATCCAAATTCACCTACGAATTTGATAGGTGTCAGCTGATATTAATAAAAACATATAATTACTCCCTTTATACAGAGGGTTGACAAAAGTAAATAGACACCACGCTGATTGTCCTCAAGAACTACTGGCAAAGTTCATCAACGGAATGACAGAACGTGTTTACATAATGCAAAGGGGAAAACAACACGATTCTAAATGTATTGATTCAATAAACTGTTATTAGTTATTGATTTTTATTATCAAATAAAAAACTATGCAAAAAACCGAAAGTGTCCATTTACTTTTGTCATCCCTTTGCTTATAACGTATATGTGGTTTTTTTTTTCTCCTTTTTTCAGAAAATCACTGATGATAATTTTTTCGGTGACCACTGAAAAACTAAAACAAAATCAATGAAAATCTTAACTTTTACTTCAAAGACTCATCAACTCGAATTAAAATCTTGAAACTATTTACAAAAAAATGTTAATTGTCACGAAAATGTTAGTTTTCGAAGTTTGAATACTTGAAAATCCATTTAATTTCAAACTAAATTTAAAATTACTAAATAATTTTATTTAGGACAGAGTGAAAGTCTACAAAAATCTATAACGTTTTTCTTCATATGACATTAAACACATTTTTTGAAGGTTGAAAGAAATTTTCGTTCGGAGATTTTGCAGTACGTTTGAAAATTGTAAAGAATTTGCACGAACAAAAATCAGTTGAAATGACTAAATATATGTTTAACTATTTTGTACACTATACATCAGTGGTTCTTAACCCGGGGGTAATTCTGCCTTTTTCGGGGGTTAACAGGCTGGGGGAAGTTTGTCAACATTTTGAATAGTTCCTTGATAAACCATTCCTCAGATCTTCTTTTCTCGTTTTTTTTTTGCCATTTTCTTTGATGGGGGTAATCCTAATTCCCTGGATAGCTCTAGAGGTAACAATGATAAAAAGGTTAAGAACCACTGCTATACACTATGCCAATTCAACTAACCTTCGCTTAATCCCACTCTTCTATGGTTGCATTAACTATTTAAGTTTTTATCAAAGCAATAAACAATAAATACTAGTTAATTCAACTATCTACTGTTATGGTTAACTCAACTGTACTGTAGCTGCACTAATACTAAAAGGCAACAGGCAACATCTGAAACTCATTTCCCCACAGCGTGGGGATCACCTGAGGCCGATTATAAACAAGGTGAGTGACCAGCCTGATCCAACCCAGGCGCCAGTAGTCGGATGCAAACCCAGAGCCTTACCTCTCAGTCCGACACCAAGACTCCTAATAGTACAATTGGATTAGCCATAGAGTACAGTTTGACTAACTATTTGGTACAGTATGCAAATACGTAGTCACGTTAACTATAGATTTTTCTCCGTATGTTCTTCCAACAGAGGGTTGACAAAAGTAAATAGACACCTTCGGGTCTTCTATAGTATTTGAATGATAATAAAAATCAATAAATAATAATAGATTTATTGAGTCAATATATTTAGAATCGCGCTGTTTTCCCTTTTGCATTATGTGAAGGTGACACACGTTCTGGTATTCTATTGATGGGCTGAAGACACTCATCGTCGTGTCTATTTACTTTTGCCAACCCTTCGTATTTGTTTGTGCCCAAGAACCATATCTTAAGTTTATGTTACTGAGTAGTGTGTGTGTGTATATATATATATAACACTTGTTTCATCTTCAGTTTAGTACAACTTTACAAAGCTAAATACACGAAAATACCATTTACTAAGTTTTAAATATGTAGAAAGTTTCTACATATAGTAAACAACAAGGTATAAGCTGTTTATCTGAAGGTTCTGCATGCCCGGCAAGAAATGGGACATTTAGTAAACGTCATAAAAGTTTTATTTACATTTTATAAACGTTTTTGATACTTACTAAATGTCCCCTTTCTTGCTGTGAGGGTCCGAGTCTGAGTTCGGATTTTAGAGTTCTGTGATTAAGGTGATTCTCCAGGTCTTCCTTGTTGCAATTGGGGTAGGGGTTCGGAGCCCACGTAAAGCTGTACGTCCCCTCCGTCATATTACGTTAAATGTCGCGAAAGAGGTAAACCTCCCCCCCCCCTCAAAGAAAAAAAATAATAATAATAATAATATAGTTTACAGGAACTTGAATAGCGCAAAACCACTTCATAAAAATGTTAGGGTCAGTTTCTTTATTCTTTTTTTATTTATTTTTTTTTTTTTTATATTTCGCTGTCGTTTTTCAACTTTTTCATTTTAAAATTTTTAAGTTTTTGCGCACAAATAAAAACGAAAATTTTAACAAATAATTTACAAATAAAATAAATACGATAAAAAGTTTCGAAACACAATATTTTTGATGTTTTCAGAAGAGAATATAAAATAAGTGCGCAGAAAGGGCAACATTGGCAGGCAAATGCAAAATGCTTCTCTCCGCACACTCCCTTGAGGGGCTTTTGACCCACTCGTTATGTTGTTAGAAAGAAGAACGGGGGAAAGGAAGTAGGAAAGAACCAAAGGAAAAACAACACTCTTGCTCCCAACGGGGAGAAAAATAATAATAATAATAAAAATAATAATAATAATAATAAAAATAATAATAATAATAATAATAATAATAATAATATAATAATACCCTTGGGGGTTCGAAAGTCACTTTGCACTTTATTTTTTATTATAAGAGTAATTCAAGAACTTCTTGAAATAAAATTCTGGTATTTTGATACAAGGAAAAGTTTTTTTTTTTTTTTTTTTTTTTGTGTGTGTGTGTGTGTGTGTGTGTGTGCGTGCGCGCGCAAATTTTAAAAACAAATTCGTTCGTATATTTTAATGGTAAACTTCAATCTCGTTCCCATCATTTACAACATATGACAGACTCATGAGTAATCATCGAGAGAACCCTGCCATCTATTTTACCAATGGTAGGGTGACTCCTTTCTTCAAGGTCCTGAAGATTTCTGAACTTACTCACACAACTAAAGAAAGAAGTCACAAAGCGAACGAGACGCCCATCTTATAGTTAGTTCTCCGTCGGCCGAGCCATCGATCTGGAAATGTGGGGTTGAGAATAACACGAACTGGAGTTAATTAGTCAGCGAGACTCTGTACTCGTCAGCGAGACTCTGTACTTCGTCAGCCAGACTCTGTAAGGTCAGCCAGACTCTGTACTGAACGGACGCATTTCCTGAGCTCTCTGATTTTGCATCTACTTTTGTATATTGCTGAGAATTTTACTTTGGATAGTTTTTGAATTTTATATACTTACGTTTAAATTTACATTGTTATAGTTAAGTAATTGAATATTAGTGGTTTTTAGCGATTTAGAAGTTTTCATAGCGTGCCGGCTTAATTTAACTTATACCTGTGACGGTTTAAATTTTTAACTCCGCGATGCCGTCGCAGAAAGCGTCGTGTGTTAGGTGTAGGGTTAACCGGTGGTATTCGGAATTTAAGGATTTAACGGCGGTCCAGTGGCGATTACCGATAGATCAGTTTGTTTCTTTTGCGAGTTCATGGAGGAATTAGTGGACATAAAACGCAGTGTACGTGAGGTAGCGGATAGACTTGCAACGCTTGATGATGGCAGGGTTAGGGCTACGGTTGACGGAAGCCGAACCAATATTAACGTTGAAGACGTTAGTAATTTGAAGGGTGAGGTGCGTAACTTAGTTTCTAGTTTAGGTAGCTTGTCGGGAAGGTTAGATAGAGTTGAGGAAGAGGTTAAGGTTAGTCCGAGAGTAGTAGATAGCGAGGGATTTAGAGAGGTTAAGGGTGGAGCTAGGCCGCGTACATTAGGTGATAGGAATCCCCCCCCTATCGAGGTTTCGAACCCTTTCGCCCATTTGGAAAGGGACGTGAATGAGGGGGAAACTATTTTAATTGGGGATTCTTTAGTGCGCCACATGGACAAAGAATTCGTTAAACGGAATCCAACCAAGAGGAGGAGGGTCTGTCTCCCAGGGGCCAGGGTTGACAGAGTTAGAGACGAAGTGGATAGGGTTGACGTTGCTTCCCGTCACTCAATGTTGGTGACGATGGTAGGAGGCAACGACTCGTATAGGCCCGATACGAGAGTGCCTGACCTTTTGGAGAGATATAGGGGGTTAATTAGGTCCCTGAAGGCGAGGTCAGATAGGTCTTTAGTTCTAGGTATTACCCCTAGGCACGGTTTGGGTCTTGGAATTACGTCCAAAACAATATTTTTTAATAACAAATTAGAAGAGATTTGTGCTGAGGAAAATGTACCCTTCGTAAAGCTGTGGTCCGAATTCAATGATCCTAGCCTTTTTATAAAAGATGGGGGTGCATTTTAATGAAATAGGTAATGCTAGGCTAGGTAGGTTAATAGACGAAAGCGTGCGAAAGCTGTATAGGTCGAAGCCTTCTTTAAACGTTGTGGGTCCGGGAAACGCGGGCCCGACGTGATAAATAGTCTAAAACGCGGGCCCGTGGTAAAAAATAACTTAAACATGTTTTATTGCAACGCGCGTAGTATTAGAAATAAATTAAATGAATTTAAGGCGGTAATTTATTCCGGCAACTATGATATAGTTGCTATCACTGAAACTTGGTTAAATACCTTGACTCGGGACTTGTTGGGGGAACTTGAGATACCGGGTTTTAAACTCTTTACTAATGATAGGTTACATAGATTTGGAGGCGGCGTTTTGCTGTACATTCGTAATTCCCTTAGGGCTATCGAGGTTAAGTTAGATTTTCCGGCAGCAATTAATGCGATCTGTGTTGAAGTTAGGGCGCGTAGTATTAGTTTTATTTTTGTTGTTGTTTATAGACCTCCCGTTCAACCCCTCGATATAGATACTAGATTTTACTCACTTCTTGTAATTTTATTGACAATCGGAATAGTATAATTGTCGGAGACTTTAACTGCCCTAATGTTAATTACGAGAATTTTACGGGTAATGAAGAGGGTTTGAGATTGGTTGAGTTTATGGACGATAACTTTTTACGACAGATAGTTACCGAACCAACGCGCGGTGATAATATTTTAGATTTGGTGATGACGAACGGCGAGAATATAGTCGAAGGTTTAGAAGTAGGCGAGAGTTTAGGATGTAGCGATCATCAAATTCTTAGGTTTAAGTTATTGATAGAAAACACCAGGATAGTAACGTAATAGAAGTCCCTGATTTTCGTAGGGCTAATTTTGATAGTTTCGCGGATAGGATGAGAGTAATGGACTGGGATAACTTATTTATGGGTAATGACACAAATCTGCGTTGGGTGGCGTTTAAAGAAAGTTTTAGGAATATTGAAAGGGAGTTTATTCCTCGTAGGCCCAAGCGCGCTAGTAATCGTGGTAGACCGAAGTGGTGGAGTAGGGAAATAGGAGTTTATAAACGAGCGTAATAGAGCGTATAGACTTAGTAAGCGTAATGGTCAGGTAGCTAACTTTAAGAGATATATCGAGCTTAGACGTCAGGTTAAAAGATCAGTTTGGAATGCCAAGCGTAATTTAGAGATACTTATAGCTGTGGATAGTAAACATAATCCAAAAGTTTTTTGAATACGTTAATAATCGTAAGCCGGTAAAAAATAACATAGGCCCTCTAGTGGATGTTAATGGCGCTTTGGCTTCTGACGCTCAGGCGATGGCGGGTATTTTCAATAACTTTTTTGCGACAGTTTTTACCGTAGAAGACGTAAATAATGTCCCCGACGTGGATGATATCGTTCCATTTAGTAGCGAGACTATTTTAGATGAAATAACTGTGTACGAGGCTGAGATTGCGCATTATATCGATAGGCTAAAAGTTAGCAAGGCTCCAGGCCCTGACGCTTTTTATCCCAGACATTTGAAAGATTTGAAAGAAGTTATCGTAGGCCCCTTAACGAAGATCTTTAATCAGTCACTCGAAACGGGGATTATTCCTGAAGACTTTAAATTAGCTAACGTCACGCCTATTTTTAAAAAAGTCGACCGCGCGGTAGCTAGCAATTATAGGCCCATTAGCTTAACGTCAATTGTCGGTAAACTTTTGGAATCCGTAGTTAGGGATCGTATTATCGATCACTTAGAAAGTAGAGATTTGATTAATAGTAGTCAGCACGGGTTTCGACGCCATAGGTCTTGTTTAACTAATTTGTTAGAATTTTATAACGAAGTAGTGCGCGAATACGATAGGCATAGGGCAGCTGACGTTATTTATTTAGATTTTAAAAAGGCGTTCGATACAGTTCCGCATAGGAGACTAATTGCGAAGGTTAAAGCGCACGGTATACGCGGTCAGGTAGCTAACTGGTTAGAAGAATGGCTTCGTGCTAGGAGGCAGAGGGTCGTAGTTAATGGTAGTGAATCGGGGTGGTTAGATGTAGGTAGCGGTGTCCCACAGGGTTCAGTGTTAGGCCCATTGTTATTCGTAATTTACATTAACGACATAGATGTAGGATTGACTAGTAACGTGTCAAAATTCGCGGACGATACTAAAATAGGCGGTAAGGTTGTTAACGAGGACGATAGAAATAGGATCCAAGACGATGTAGATAGGATTATGGAGTGGACGGATACGTGGCAGATGCAATTTAACGTAGATAAATGTAAAGTTTTGCATATAGGTTCTCGCAACAATAATTACGCGTACACGATGGATGATAGGGAGTTAGCGAGCGTTGACGAGGAAGTAGATTTAGGCGTACGCGTAACTAAAGATTTAAAGGTTAGGAACCAGTGCCTGGAGTCTTGCGCAAAAGCTAATAGGATGTTAGGCTTCATAGCGCGTAATTTCGAATTTAAATCGAAGGATATTATATTGCCCCTTTACAAGTCCCTAGTCAGGCCTCATTTAGAATATGCCGTTCAGTTTTGGTGCCCGTACTTGCGTGAGGATATTGATAGGTTAGAAAGGGTTCAGCGTCGTGCCACGAAACTTATTCCGTCATTGCGCAATAAGCCTTATGAAGATAGGATTAAAGAGCTAGACCTGTATTCACTCGAAACTAGGAGATTAAGGGGGGAGCTTATTGAAGTTTTCAAAATCGTTAATAACATCGATAACGTAAATTTTGACAAATTGTTCACTTTTGATAATAGTAATACTCGCAATAACGGATTTAAGTTGCGTGGCAGGCGTTTTATTACTAATATCGCTAAAAACTTCTTTACGTTTAAAGTAATTGATAAATGGAATAATCTTCCCGCGTCAGTCGTTCATTCTACCAGCGTTAATATGTTTAAGAACCGTCTTGACAGACATTTTAAAGGTATTAACGTTGTTTAATTTAAAAAACAAAGTTAGCAACGGAAGCTCTGGTGGTGGTGGTCGAGGATGAGTCTGTTGACGATGGATGCCAGCTTGTGACATGCCAGCGTGTGATGCCAACAATAAAATTATTTAAAAAATAAAAAAAAATTAGACTAACACGAATGTAGATGTAGCTCATAGCGTAAACTAACCCACTTTTTGTTTAACTTTTTTTTTTTTTTTTTTTTTTTTTTTCCATGTCTCTACCTCTTTTCTTGCATGTTTGTAGTTTGCATGGTATGACAGTGAGTTAAGACTGTGTTTGCATGGTTTGTAAGCGTTCTTATTTTACTTCTTTTCATCTTTCACCCCTCTCCTATTCTCTCCGACTATCTTTCTGACTTGTCGGCAGTGGCCGGCGGATGATGATGGTGAGACACTTTTCCTCTTTTTCTGAATGAATGTTAACCCATGAGTGATAGGTGTTGCTCTTACTTAACCCCTTATTCTCTTCTCTTCTCTTAACCCGCTACTCTTTCCTTTCTCTCGGGCTAACCTTAGAGTGAATCTTAGGGTCTTTGTTAGCCTTAGCTTCTGTAGATCTGTAGATCAGGCCCTTTGAAGAAGAACGGGCTTGCAACTCCAAGAGCTGAAATGCTCTTGAAATTTCGAGGGATTATCTGTGTTCTTAAACTTCAGAAGGGGATTCTTTCCCCATACTCTTCATTTTGCCTGTTTACCGGACTTGAAAAATGAAATACAATCTCATCGCTAAAACAGATTTTGTCCAGGATTGATGCGTAACTCTCAAAGTGTTAAAGAAATCTCACGTGCTGTGCACCGTGCTCCTCAGCTTCTAACTTCTGAGTGACTTCAGTACTGCATTGAAAAAGTTTGATTCAAGCCAAAACATCACTTGGAGGCTGCTGCACCTATTTCTGATGTTGAGCTTCATTGCAGTCTGTTGGGTCGACTTTGTGCGCAGAACGTGGTTGACCTCCCAGCAAGAAATGGGACGTTTAGTAAATGTCGTAAAAGTTTATAAAACCTCAATACAACGCTTATGACGTTCACTAAACGACCCCATTTCTTGCTGGGCTGAATAAGGACGATCGACTATAGAAACATTTTCTAAAAATTTCCGATAAATTGGCATCAATGTTGCACTTACTGGGCATAGTTTGGCCGGGAAAGGCAATTTGAACATCTCTAAACGATGGCTGGCGTGCTATCCACGTTCATCTATTTTTACAGCCACATCAAATGGAAACTTATGTTACAGAAACGTCTGATGCCCACTCTTCCAAACGAAACCATTTTGTAGCTCTTATATCTAAACAGAGAGAACAAGCATGTACTACACTATTAAACATTTCACAAATTAAAACAAAATTTAAATTCATTACTTTTCTGTTTCTTTTCACGATTAGAATAATTGGGTTTTATAAATGAAATATTCGGAAAAATATCGATACGAAACCGATTATATTATTTGTGATGCATCTATTCTCATTCCTCTGAAATATAACGCATATGCAAACCTGTCTGATCCAGTTAGTGCATGTTACCCTTTCATAATCCGGATTTGGGTTCTGTGTGATTAAGATGTTTATAGGTTTTTCATGGTAGAATGCCTATATTAATATTTTATAAGCTTTCAACTTTAAAACGAGTCAGTTGAGGAAAAACCAAAATATTTAAACATGAGACGCCATCTACAGGACAAAACGTCATTTAAATCCACTTAGTAAACCTTTATTTGCAGTGTTTATACATTAACCTACAACGGACTATTAGTAATTACCACTTAACACTGAAGATAATATATGATTTTTCGATATTACATGGATGGGATTCGAACCTCCGTTTCTGAAACTGTCATTTTTTGAGGACCATGACGATATCCACTCGTCTTCACTGATGACTCAATGGAGGGAAAACAAAATTTTTTATGCGCTTCTCGTATTCTGTTTGGATTTGAAAAGGTTTATTGGCAGACTATAGTCCATATGACAAATATTAATAACATAATGACAGTTCACATACTAAGGATAGAAATATATACAATAAATTACAAATAATGGAGTAATGTCGTAGTTAAGTGGAGCTACAGACAGACGTCTTCATACCATGAATTCCATAGCTTAGAAGACAAACGGCAGGACTCATGGATAGCTTGGATAATCGGGTTGGTTGATTTTTTAATTCTTGGCATTAGACTGTATTGAGCACGTCTTGTTTCCTCCCGGAAGCTCGGGATATTGCGGGTAGCAAACATTTGCAAAGCTGAGCATCTCGGAGGTAATTTATGTAGGAGTCTGAAAGACTTATTGTACAGCAAATTTAGAGTTCTGCCAGAACCTTTTTTATAATTTACCCAGAGTTGCTGTCCATATTTATTACTGCAGAAAGTACGAAAGAGAATGTCTTTAGGTTCACTTATACAGAACCGGAAGTTCCTTATAGTCATATTCGCTTTAGCACAAAGGCTTCGAGATTGTTTTCTTATATCTGAGTCATCACTCAAGGAGATGGTGATAGTCTGACCCAAATACTTAAACTCTTGTACTTCCTCAATTACTTCACCTCTCATTTTAAACCTAATATCAGCTGGCTGATTATAGCTTTTAGGATGGAATTGCATAATCTTAGTTTTTGTAACATTGAAAAGAATATCATGTTTCTGCGAATACACTTCGCAGACTTTTAGTAGCCGATCCAGACCTTTAACAGAGGGACTTATCAACATTATATCATCGGCATAAACCAAGTTATTTATCCTTGTGTTATCTATATAACATCCCACTGTTGCCTCATTAAGTGAAGCAATTAATCCGACAATATACACATTAAATAGCATAGGAGCGAGCAAAGAGCCTTGCCTCACCCTGCAAGAGGAGCCAAAACATTCGGATAGTACATTGCCCCACCTAACGATATAAAATTGGTGGGAATACCAAAATTTCAATAAATTTAATATGTACATGGGAACCTTCCTGTCTTCTAGTTTTTTAAATAAAATATTGTGGTTCACTCTATCATATGCCTTACTTATATCTAGGAAACAGCTATAAATAGTTGAATCACTGTCAGTGTATTTAGATATTATTTCCTTAAGTACGTAGATACACAGGTCAGTTGAGTGGGACCTTTTAAAACCAAACTGATTAGATGTCCATTAGGGTGGCCCTTAGTTGTATGTGATTTTCTGAAATGAAATATTTTTCATCCCCAACCTCCACAGTTGTTCTAATCCATGTAAAAATGCTCTGTGTAAAATTTCAGCTCAATCAGACAATATTAAGATGGCCCCCAAAGGCCCTAAAGTTTCAGATTTTAACAATATTGATATTTTTCATATAAAACCGTTTTTATCTTCTTTACAGTGTTTTATTCGAAAGAAATATAGAATATGATCGAAAGAGAATTCAATTTACAATAAATTTAGTTATAACCATTATTTACTTAAAACCAAATTTACAATAAATTTAGTTATAACCATTATTTACTTAAAACCAAAATTTGGACGAGATATTCACGGAAATTGAAAAGTATCATAAGTGCGTAAAAAAACCGCTTCTGGAAGGTTCTAGAAAGTTCGATTATGCTTTGTGATTATTTTCCCAAACAAAGTTTGCAAATGAATTATAAAGGTTTTATATTAGAAATACCAATTATCGGTGAATTTTGAAACTTTAGGGCCTTTGGGGGCCACCTTAATATAGCCCAATTGAGCTGAAATTTTGCACAGAGCACTTTTTTATATATTGGAAGAAGATTAGGGGTTGGGAGCAAGTAATTTCAAAAGTTGAAAAATAAGGGCCACCCTAATGTCCATAGGTAATCAGTTTATCGGAGTAACAAGAGCTTTTCTAGTAGTTTCGAGAAGCAGGAAGCGACAGCAATAGGCCCGTAATTATTGCTAGACAGAATGTCTCCATACTTATTTTTGACCAGGAGCAAGATATATACCCTTGCGAACTCTGCAGGCTTAAGAATGTTTGAGTAGTGGTTTTTCCACAACTTTGCAATTTCATCCTTCCCCGACACCGCATCGATTGTCGGAGGGAGGGCATTTTTGACACCCGTTTGATTCTTAACAAATTTACAAACTTTGTTATTATCGTTATTTATGTGAGCTTCACTGGCTTTTGATGCTCGAATAGACTCTTCTTCCTCTTTACTTCGCTTTATGGCCGCCTTATACTGACCCTTACTTCTACACATATTCATGTATACTGGTCCTAATCTGGGTCTACCATGAAAGCACCACAAATCGTAGGCGATTCCCTCTTCAGGGGGGCAATAAAATCATTAATTTACATTAATCGGGACTTATTGCAGAAATATAAAGAAATGCCCGAAAGATTACTAAAAAATATTCTGGAAAACAATGCGAATTGCAAATTTCTTTTCGAAGTTAGATATTTGCCGAATACTGCGCGGATAAACTTCAGACGTCTAATCTCAACATGAAAATAAAATTTCAGCATGAAATTTGCTATTTTACAAATATAAAAATATATATCAAGGCTATTTTCGTGAAATGTTTAAGAGTGTACTGAGACTTTACTTTGTGCGTTTCACGATCTTGATTTTGTAGTGGCAACTGTATTGCTCATGGTTGAATTGCCATTACGATTCAACGTTCACTGTCGCATTCCTAAACAAATCAATTCCTAAAAAGCTTTGAAAATGTTCAGATGTGCGTGAATGGAACGGCAGTAAAAGGAATAAGACAATAAAGCCGTTAGAAAGAAGAGCGACCTACTTAATGATTCTGATAATAAAAAATAATTATAATAATAATCATAATAATAATAATAATACATCACTGTTACCAATGAGAAGTATCGCGAATTTATTTTTTTTAGGTTACTCGAGAAGTTATATGCATCTAAAATTTAATTAATAACACTGGTATGCAATATAACTGATGTTTCAACATACATAACTGTTTTTTATCAATTCAGGTGTGCTGAATCCAAAAATCACATTAATTTTTTCTCATCCCGTACAGTTTTCTGGCAAACACCTATCACCCATTTTGTATGAAACAGGAATGCTCGGAAGAAATGCAGCACGAGTTAAGCGAGCAAAAAAACGACGATTTTCTCCTATTGATCAATCATGATTGATCTATTATGTATCACTTAAGTACCAAAGATGAATTTACTTTGAAATGTATTGTCTTCGTATTTCTTATAATTTTCTACTCTTGGAAATTTAGTTGTTTAATACATACTGTGAATATATTTGACTTATATTTTGAGATAAACCCTGACGTGATACATAAAAATGGTTGTGGAATTTGAAATCAGCATGGCAAAATTGTATAAGATCACGTAATAGAAATAAAACATCTTTTACTTTCGTTTGAAAAGCAGACTTGCGTAATTGAACGTTTAAAAACAAGAAACACGAATGAAACTTTTATTTTTTATACCTACAAATTCTATATTACGTTGAGGAAAACAAAAAAAGAATGGGTCATATATGAACTCCATTGTAATATGCTTAAAATGATTGACTAAAATAATTTAATTCTATAGATATTTAGCGTAGGTTTACATATCGCTCATTTCTATTGTTCAGTTTGAATAATGAAGATCCGTGTATTCATCAGAATATAACACTGCGTGTCAGGGTTAAAAAGCACCAAGTCGACATAGATATACACATAGACGTGGCGCTTTTTAACCCTGACACGTACAGTAGAACAGTAAAGTAATGGGAAATTCTGATAGTATAACGTAACTTTCAACGCTCACTCTAAAAACTGTCTGCTATGTCTATTGTAGAACGGAGAGAGTACAAAAGGACTAGATGTACTTTAGAAAAAGATAGAGTATTTGAATTTTACAGTTTTAGTACATTCTAAAAACTGTCCGCTACGTGTACCTTAGATAAGAGCAGAAAAAAAGGACTAAACGTACTCTGGGTATAAAGTATGTAAAAAGTACCATCGGTATGCCGAAGGTACACTGAGAGGTTTACTTTAATCCCTAAAAGTGTACTCTTCGTATTTTTCACTTAGTTCTAGAGACACCTTGTCAAGAAGATAACCGTTTCAGCTACCCTCTGTCTACTATCAACCTTGCCCTTTTTTCCCTCTCGGATCGATCTAAGGTACACACAGCGGACATTAAGTACATTAAGTCCTTTTTCACTGTCCGCTCTAAAATAGCCAAAACTGGACGTTGTCATCAACGTTGGACAAATGACATAAACCTTATGAAAAATGAATAAGGAGAAAATATAAAATGTACACCAAATTTACCACTTGAAGATGTTAAATTATTATATACAGGTTGCTTATATCACTCAACACGTATATATATACACATTGGGGATTACCTATGTACCGTATATACGCTTCCAAATTAGTCTCGTGATAGCAACGTGAACACGAGTATATTTTAATGACAAAATTATTTTTTAAAATCAGAGAATATATTTAAGATTATTTTATTTAGAAGAATTTAAAAGATTAACTAATATCGTTATAATTGTGGTGATGTCTCTATTTATGTATGAGTTAACAAAATTTAACAAATTTAATAAAACATTTGAAAGGAAATGTTAATCATAGGTTTAAACCTTCAACAACTAAATACTTTCTCACCTTCTAAAACGAAATAAAATCGTCTGGTGTTAACCAGAATAAAAGAGGAAAGTGATAGTTGACAGTAGAATAAAAGAGTAAGTTTAACTCTTTAAATAATGTTAAATTAGATTTAGAAAAAGATTTAGAAAAAAAATAATACCGATATTAATGAAATTATATATATATATATAATATATTAATATATATATATATATATAGTGGTAGCCAAATTATTATGGTAACTTCATTCAGAATCATATTTCCAGCTTTTATGTCATTCAATTTTCCACAATCCTTTATTCTAGCTTTTTAAAACTAATTCACGTATCTTCCACCTGATACAAAGAAAAGAATTAGAAATTATGTACTAAAAAGATAATATATCACTAATCACGTGGAAACAAAAACGCGGGCATATGTGACACGCATTTATATATCTGACAGCTGAAGTAAGGTCTTATCTTTATGGGTGTTTATGACGGTCACTTCCAGTCATAAATTTATGATAGCTTAATCACACTGTTACATTTTTTTTTTTCTCAGTTTAGACTTGTCAATTGTGAAAGAAAGATAGTCTGTGCCTGACTGGGTAAGAGGGGAGGGGAGGAAGCAACTCATCAGAATATGGGTAAAAAAAAAAGTGATGTGGCTCCACGCAAAAAACAACAAAAAAAACTGAAGTTTTCTTGAACAATATTAGTCATATACAAGTAGAAGTAGCAGAAATTGTAGATGTTAGCTAGCAATATGCGTCTTCAGTTCTCAGTAAAATCGGATTGGGGCAAAGTGCTTCTTTTGCACGCTCCGACAAATTAGTAGAAAAAAAATATAACGCCGATGACATCAAAAAAATTATTGGGAACCTCCTTAAAAGATAGAAAAATGACATCGGCGCAAATAAGCAGTGAATTAAAAAGTTCTAGAATTGATATTAGTGCACGAAGTGTTCGCAGGTGCTTGTTTAATGCAGATCTCCCCTCCCGAAGCCCACGAGTAAAACAGTGGGCTAAAAAGAGAGATACATTTCGGCTAAATACCACTTTAACAGATGGAATGAAATGTGAGAAAAATAAATGATTTTCTGAACAACTTTGTATTAATTGTCATAATTATTTTTTTAAGAATATTATGTTGATGTGATTTCTATTTTCAACTTTATTTTTTCCAACTTGTGGATGTTTCTTATGAATTGTATTTATCCACCGAAATTTGAAATTAACTTAAATTCATTCATCAGGTGATGTTTTCGGATGAACCAACGTTCCAAGTTGCAAATGCTGCCCCTCGTCAGTATGTCAGAAGAAGCGAGAATGAAGAATTTCACGAAGATTGTGTGATTCAAAAAATTGGAACATCCTACTGAAGGTAATGGTGTGGGGAACTATCTGTAATAAGGTTACAACCAGATTACGCATTGTTGATGGTATAATGAACTCTAAAGATGTAATTGAAGTCGTTCACAAGGATTAATATCCCAAATGAAGGAGTGGTATGAAAAAAAAAAAGAGTGCATTTTCCTGCAAGATGGAGCCTCATGCCGCACCTTGAAGGCTTTAATGAATTTTTCAACTAGTCAAAGAATAAATACTACGAAATGGCCAGGAAACAATCTTGATATGAACCCAATTGAGAATATCTAGAAAATTGTGAAATAAAAAAAGAATTGTTGACATGAACCCAACCACGAAAACGCAACTCACTGAGTGCCTCATTAAAGTGTGATTCCATGACGATGAATTCCTCAATTGCGTTAAGAGAATAGAACTCCTTTATAAGGCAAAAAGGAGGATTTACTAAATACTGATACTGAATTAAAGTTGTATTTCAACAAATATTTGTTTTTTCAGTCCTTAAACCACAAAAAATACCATACATTATTGAATACAATAATAATTTCGCCATCAATATATATATATATATATATATATAAGGGCAGTCACTTTATAGTTAAATAAAGCGATCTCATGAAAGTTTTTGATTTATGCGTAATATCCATTAGTACTATTTATGAGCATACGTTATGATGCCTTTCAAAATCGACCTTTTTTTAAATATAATTTACGAGTTATTTTCATTCTACGCTTCTCTCTCTCTCTCTCTCTCTCTCTCTCTCTCTCTCTCTCTCCTCTCTCTCTCTCTCTCTCTCTCTCTCTCTCTCTCTTCACTAATCCAAATTCTCATTTGAAAAACTACAGTTAAAAAGCTATTTTAAAACGGAAAATTACAACATTAAAGACTAAAATATTAATTACAAAGCATAAAAGTGCAATTTTTAACATAAATTTTAAATTAAAAATCCCGTCAAAATATAATAATAATAATAATGACAATAATATAATTCGATATATATATATATATATATATATATGTTAAACACAGACCGTGCATGGAACAAGGAACTCTTCTGGGAAATTAAATCCACTATAGTCCGAATAAGTAATGATAAATGACAAATACCATAGTTTTTTTCCTTTTTCATGATTTTAGCCCGACGTGTTCCATGCACGGTCTGTGTTTAACATATAATGTTCTCAGGGAACCATTCTGAGTTTGTGTATACTAAACGGACGTGTTTCGTGCCTTGAAAAGTGGACGCTCAATGTCCCGGTTGAGGTTTAAGTTTTTTTTTTTTTTTTTTTTTTTTTTTTTTTTTTTTTTTTTTGCTAAAAATACAATAGTTACCCCTTTTTCTTTGATTTATTCAACACGACGTGAATGCAACGAGTCTTTTACTTATATAGAGGTTCTGAGTGTAGGGATCTAGGTTTGCTTTAAACCCTAGATCCACGTCCCAAAGCTGGATCCTGTCTGCTTTGCAGATAGCTGGTGAGGGAAGCTATATTTATGGGATCTCTTTGCGAGAGACCCGTTGCCCACGTCGGGCTAAAATCATGAAAAAGGAAAAAAAACTATGGTATTTGTCATTTATCATTACTTATTCGGACTATAGTGGATTTAATTTTCCCAGAAGAGTTCCTTGTTCCATGCACGGTCTGTGTTTAACATATATGTTCTCAGGGAACCATTCTGAGTTTGTGTATACTAAACGGACGTGTTTCGTGCCTTGAAAAGTGGACGCTCAATGTCCCGGTTGAGGTTTAAGTTTTGGTTTTTTTTTTTGGCTAAAAATACAATAGTTACCCCCTTTTTCTTTGATTTATTCAACACGACGTGAATGCAACGAGTCTTTTACTTATATAGAGGTTCTGAGTGTAGGGATCTAGGTTTCTTTAAACCCTAGATCCACGTCCCAAAGCTGGATCCTGTCTGCTTTGCAGATAGCTGGTGAGGGAAGCTATATTTATGGGATCTCTTGCGAGAGACCCGTTGCCCACGTCGGGCTAAAATCATGAAAAAGGAAAAAACTATGGTATTTGTCATTTATCATTACTTATTCGGACTATAGTGGATTTAATTTTCCCAGAAGAGTTCCTTGTTCCATGCACGGTCTGTGTTTAACATATAATGTTCTCAGGGAACCATTCTGAGTTTGTGTATATATATATATATATATATATATATAATGTTTTCAAATATTAAACAAAACATTATAAAAGCATTTGGTTATAATACGGAGGTTATTTTCTGTAATAATTATCATCGGATGAAATCCCAGTTTTTTTACAGTTATTTTTTACGGTTATTACAATTTGATTGAAATTTCGGTTGAATATTTGCATATACAATTTTAATGTTTTGAAAATAGTTCGTGTTAATATTTACGGTCGCTTAAAATACGTGTGTGTGTGTGTGTGTGTGTGTGTGTTTAGTTAGTTTTCATGTAAAATATTTTTTTACTACTGTAGGTCTCGCAGTGTATATGTGAATACGCGATTATAATTGAATCGGAAGCGTGTTTCAGATATATATATATATAATATATATTATATATATATATATATATATATATATATATATATACTATATATTTGGACCGGATATCCGCATCATTTTTAACATCCGCATCCGCACTTCTGACTGCGGATGTTATGCGGATATTACCTCTAATAAATTATGCAATTTACAATTAAATTAGCTTATAAAGTAGCTTATAAGGCCCAGTCATGCACATTTCATGTAAAGTATTAATTACACCAGTACACATTTGAAAACTTGTCGATCGATTTTTACAAACTAGTTGGTGATTCTATATAATTTGAGTGCGCTGATCTCAAAAATATAGTTAGTTTTTCCCTGTCACGTATGGTTTTCTTACTACAGGGTGTGTCATAAATCCCCCATTTATCCCCAAATGTGAACCATCTTATCGAGACCAACATTGGATTGCACATGCTAAACCATAAATTTTGTTGTTATAGACTACAGTAACGCTTACATAATAATGTAGGGTAATATATATAACAACCAGTCCCGTTCCCAGCAAAATACTCTCTCCCCTCCCATCAATGGGTGGTTAACATTTGGGGACAGATGAGGTATTACAAACACCCTTGTAGCACGAAATCTTTAGGTGATAGAGTAAAACCTAATTAAAGCAGAATTAATAGCTCCTAGCTCTTGGACAAGCATATTGTTTGTTTATGAAAGAATAAAAAATAACTGAAAGAAACAAAATATATTTACCTTCTTTACTTGCAAACATTTCAGGACTATTCCAAAGACTTAAGACTACGAAGGTAGATCTGACTAATGACGACTAAACCGGTGCTTCTTTGATGTTTTCTTATGATGTGCGTTAGGCTGATCTCGTTGCAGACACCAGCAGTAATCCGCCATCATATTTGTATGCCATCTTCCTTGATATCTTCTTTCCATGGTTTTGATGTCCTGGTGAAATCGTTCCCCTTGCTCCTCACTGACATCTCCGAGATTTTCGGGAAAACGGTCAAGATGCGAAATAAGAAGTGAACTTTCAGGCTCATGTTGCAGCCTAAGGCGCAAAACTTTTTAAGCATATTTTCCACCAGTCTTTCATAATTTTGGCTTTTGTAGTTTCCCAAGAAGTTTTCAACAACATCTTTGAAACCAGCCATGCTTCTTTTTCTTTATTGGTCATTGTGTTCAGGAAATGATCGTCTGTCAATAACTTTCTCTAATCTGAGGACGTATAAAAACACCTTCCTTTATTTTCTCGTAGCTAATCTTTGGATATTTTGAACAATGTTCTTGAAACACACCTTCTCTATTCAATGCTTTGACATACTGCTTTCAAGCCTAACTTAATGTGCAAGGGTGGTAGGAGGATTTATTTTGTTCAACTAGATGTTCATGTAAAATGTTCTTGATCCTGGGGTAAGATTCTCTCTAGGAGGCCAAGTTTTCCTCTTCCCAGTGCTGGTCACGTGCTCGACTATCCCATTCGCAGATGAAACATGGCATCTTAGTGTATCCTGATTGCTGCCCAAGTAACATGCAAAGGACTTTGAGATCCCCACACAATATCCAGCTGTGATTTTGATTCTGAATTTTTTCCAGAAGCAGTTTCATGTTATCATAGGTCTCTTTTAAATGAGTAGAATGGGCCACTGGGATTGATGCATATTTGTGACCGTTGTGCAGTAACACTCCTTTTAGACTGGTTTTAGAGGAATCTATAAACAACCTCCAGTCACTGGTTTGGTATTCGATGCCTAGCTTGCACACTAATCCTGTGATGTCCTTGCAAAATACCAAGGGACCATCTTCGAAAAAAGACACGAAGTCTTTCTCACGATTTCTGTACCAAGCGAAGTATGTGTCGGATGCCAATAAATTGTTCTCCTGCAATCTAGACCCCAAAAGTTCTGCAGAGTCCTTAGGCAGATTCAAATCCCTGACTAAGTCACTTAGTTCGGCTTGGGTTAATGGTTTAGGATCTCGGTCAGCTGTTGGCTGTTCATAAACATCATCATTGTCTGGATTTGGAGCTGAATCAGAATCTGAACTGTATTGATCCAGACTCTCGGGTGGGCGGGGAATAGGAACTTCTGGACCATGGGGTACCGGCCTTATTGCAGATGGAAGACTTGGGTATTGAAGGCTCTCTTCATTCTTTACATTATAACCTTTAACACTGCAAGAACAGAAGTAGCAGTCATCGGTATGGTTTCTAGGCTCGCGCCATACCATAGGGATCCCAAATGGCAAACTTTTCTTTTTACCTTTGCTCCAATTCCTTAGTGCCGCAACACACGTAAGACAAACCTTGTGTGGAGCCCAACTTTTGTCTTGATCTCCTAATTTAATTCCAAAACAAGCATGATAAGCTCTCTTAATTGAAGGTCGTTACATTTGTCCTTTGTTTTACAACAACATACCGACCACAAATATAACAAAATATGTCTGGACTATGGGTACATCCTCTAGAAGCCATTATTAAAATTTTAAAGACGTAATGTTAGAATTATCTATCTGAAAAAATATGAAAAAACGAAATTAATTAAAGATAAAAAGGTAAAAAATTACAAAACGCCCCAAAATTGTTTTGCTAATAACTTTAAAACTGTGGGTGATAGAAAAAAAACTGGTAGCATTTTTTAATTCAGCGCAGCGAACTGCTTCAGAATCACAACTCAAAATAAAGAAATCGATTTTCATGCAGACCGGTGTTATTAATGAACAAACAAATATATAAACCTCAAAATATAAATACCTGGTAACACAGAAAATTCAATGAAACTTGTTTCATTGAATTTTCTGTGGCTGAAACTCTTGAGAAAGTTATTAATTTTATCATAATGAAAACATTAATATTAATTTTAATTCTTATGCATTGCCTGCCATAATAGAAATATCACGAAATTTGAAAAATTATATCATATATTCATAATTCTATATTATATTGACAGATTAACTAAATATCCGCGGATGCGGATATTGAAATTAAAGATCCGCAGATGTTGAAAAACTGACATCCGGTCCACCACTAAATTATATATATACACGTACAACAAAAAGAAGCAAATTCGAAATTTTTAATTTTCACTCCAAAGCTATAAACTGGGAAGATGTGACATCCAGCATGGAAGTAATAGATTGGAAAACCATTTTCGAGGCCAAGACAACGGAAGAGATGCTAATGACGTTAGAGGAGAAGACGTTAGAAATTGTGGAAAAACATGTCCCAAAGATACAACAAAGAGGAAAGAGAAGCAGGTTCGAAAGACAAAAGAGGGCATTGTTCCGAAAGAGAAAAAGAGTGACTGCAAAATTAAGTAATTGTAAAGATAACAACATCAGAAAAATATTAAATGATAAACTAAAAAGTATCGATGTCGTCATACAGGAACTAATCGAATCGAGAAGCATACAGAAAAAGAAGAAGATGACGCTATAGAAGCGATAAAGGCTAACTCAAAGTACTTCTATAATTTCGCAAAAAGAAAGTCGAAAAACTATGCGACTATCGGGCCTTTAAAAAGAACAGTGATTTATCTGATGATCTAACAGAAGTATCTGAAATATTAAAAGCTCAGGATGAATCATCTTTCAGTATCCCAAAAACTGACAAATTGATATGCGATAGAAACGCGTTATTTGAAGAAGAACCACAAGGGGAAAGTATAACGGATTTCGACTTTACGACGGAGGATATTGCACAAGTCATAGGGAAACTAAAAACACACTCAGCGGCAGGACCAGATAAATGGAATGCCACACTGATCAAAAACTGCAAGAATGCAATCGCTGAGCCCCTATAGTGGATATGGAGACGATCACTAGACAAGGGAGAAATACCGGGCAACCTGAAGAGCGCGAACATAGTCCCAATATATAAAGGAGGAGATCGATCCGAGGCCAAAAACTATAGGCCAGTGTCGCTTACATCTCATCTCACCAAAATATTTGAAAGAATTGTTAGACAGAAAATCTATGACCTTTTGGAAACTCAGAAAAAATTCAATGATAACCAACACGGGTTTCGGTCAGGCAGATCATGCCTGTCACAACTAATGGAACACTACAACAACATTATTGATTCACTTGAAAGTAATGAAAACTATGATGTACTATACACAGACTTTGCTAAAGCGTTCGACAAGTGTGACCATGGAATCATAATACATAAACTGAAATATATGGGAATAACAGGAAAAGTAGGGAAATGGATATATAATTTCCTTAGTGAGCGGAGGCAAGTCGTTACAGTACAAGGAGTATCTTCATCAGAATCAGAGGTCCTCAGCTCAGTACCACAAGGAACGGTATTAGCTCCACTACTCTTCATAATCATGCTAACTGACATAGATGAGGACGTTACCAGAGACAGCACAGTAACATCCTTTGCGGATGACACAAAGATCAGTAGAAAAATACGAAAACCAGAAGACATAGGATCTCTACAAACCGACATAAACAAAATTTACAAGTGGACGGAAGACAACAATATGAAGTTTAACACCGAGAAATTTCAGATATTACGGTACGGAAAAAGAGAAGACCTAAAGTCCATGGAATATTATACCCCAAATGGACAGGAAGTCCAGAGAAATTCCAGAGCAAAAGATTTAGGGGTTGTAATGACAGATGATGCGAAATTTGAAACACAAAATAAGATAGCAGTAAACAGAGCAAAGAGAATAACGGGTCAGATATTGAGAACTTTTAAACGAAGGGATAGGAATGTAATGATCCCTCTACTGAAAACCCTGATAATACCCAAACTGGAATACTGCTCGGTCCTAACATGCCCATATAAAAAAGAAGACATTAGACAGCTGGAGGGGATTCAAAGAAGTTTCACAGCCAAGATCAATGGGTGCAAAGAACTAAATTACTGGGAAAGGTTACGAGAACTAGACCTATATTCACTGGAAAGGAGAAGAGAGATACACACCATTATTTACACTTGGAAAATAATGGAGAAACTAGTCCCTAATCATATTCTGATTCCCATAACTCCCCAAAACAACGGTGGAAGGTAGAAACGGTAGACTGTCGTATTCCCAAATTGAAGGCGAGACAGGGAACATCCTTAACCCTGAAAGAAAATAGTTTTGTAGTGAGAGGACCAAAACTGTTTAATCAGTTGCCCAAAGACCTAAGAAACACGAAGGGAGTTGCAGTGGAACTCTTCAAAAGAAGACTTGACGCATGGCTCAGGACAATCCCCGATGAGCCGGGCGTACCTGGCTATGTGAGGTGGAGAGCGCAAGAATCCAACTCACTACTTCACCAGGCCAACTCGAGAGGAGGGGCGACACGCTTGACCTTCGCGAAATGAGAAATCATCACGTGGAACCTTTGTAAGGTTGTAAGGTAAGGTTATATATATATATATATATATATATATATATATATATATATATATATGTCGTCGATCATAAGTATTTGTACAGAGGAA
The DNA here is from genome assembly GCA_023014485.1 of Bathynomus jamesi. NCBI lineage: Eukaryota > Metazoa > Arthropoda > Malacostraca > Isopoda > Cirolanidae > Bathynomus > Bathynomus jamesi. The sequence continues at coordinate 414,989 of JAJOZX010001254.1, forward strand.
TATCGGAATATTTCAGTTATATTCGTCCTTATCTTTTGTACCATGCGTACGATAGTTATGAAAAGTTTGTCGTTCGTTTGGAAAAATTTAACAAATAAAAAAATTAGTTTAACTCCAACATAAAATGTAAAACATCAAAGAATTTGAGGAAAATAAAAAAAAGTTAAAATGCAAAAGTTTCCGTACATTTACTTACAAAATTATTTAATATTTTGTGTGTCCACTTTTCGCTTGAATGACTTCACTGGTTCGTTTTGAGTATTTTTCTAAAAGGTTTGGACATCTCTCAATAGAAAGTTTAGCCCATTCTTCTAAAGAAAATTGTTGCAATTCATTCAGATTCGAAGGTTTCTCTTGCGGACAGTTTTTTTTTCAAATTAAACCATAAATTCTCGACTAAAATAAGATCTGGGTTTTGACTGGGCCACTCGAGAAGCTTGAAATTCTTTTGTTGAAGCCATTTCATGATGCACTTACTTTTTTGGATCATTATCTTGTTGCAGTACCCAATGGCGACCCATTCGCAACTCCCGAATTGAAGGAAATTCATTTTCTTCGAAAATTTCCTGATATTTCTTCGAATTCAAGATTCCATTGATGAGAACGAGCTTTCTTAGACAAGAAGCACTAAAGCATACCCAAAAAAACGAACTACCACCACCATGTTTAACCGCAGGAAGGATGGTTTTTAACCTCAAATGCAGTATTTGAATTTCGTCAAAAATACCGGTGCTTGTTGTTTCCGAATAATTCAATTTTGGTCTCGTCTGTCCAGAAAACTTTCTTTCAGAATGCAAATCCATCATTTTGATAATCCATGGCGTACTTTAAACCAGCTTCTTTGTGGCTTTTCGTAGCAGAAGTTTTCTTCGTGCAACTCTTCCATACAGACCATTCTTTCTCAATGTACGACGTACGGTAGAGGGATGGACATCGACCTTAGACAGTCTTAATATTTGGCAAATATTACCTGCAGTCATTCGTGGATTCGCAGCAGCCATTTTTTCAATCTGTCTAGCTGTACGTTCTGAAATCTTGCAAGGTTGTCCACACCTTAGTGGAGTTTTCATTGTTCCAAAGTCTTTCCATTTTTTTGTAACCCTCGTAAGAGCAATTCGAAGTTCTCCTAGCTTCCTATAACTCTTTCCAGACTCGTGTGCAGCAATAACAGATCTTTTAAGATCTGTAACAGCTCTTTACAAAGACGGCCCATTGTTTACTAATAGTTTGTACAGTAGGGTGGGTTGAAAAAATTTAATTTAATAAAACATGCTGAAAAAGATGCCCGAGTAGTCACTGATTAAGGAATAAGTCATATCTTTTTAAAAATATCAATTTCGGTGCTGGCAACTATGAAAAAATAAGTTGCGAACAAAGGCCACAAAAGATCCTTTTTAGCATGTTTCCTTAAATTAATTTTTCGCCTCACAGGTATAAGGATCTCAACAATAAACTCCATTAATGCCAGTGCCTATCAAAAACCATTAATAAACATTGTTTTTGCTTATTTTAAAATGTAGGTCCCATATGTGTTTGACCTATCATGTGTATTTGTGTGCCTACATGTATATTTGTGGCCTATAATTTGTTTGACCTATCATGTGTTTCCTGATTTAGCATTTTATTTTCTTTTGTTTCAGATTAATAGCATAGCTTGCAATGGCCTCTTCTGGTATAACAAGAGAAAAAGTGAAGCATTCTGTTTTCGGAACGTCAGCAGAGCTTCCTCGCAACCAACTACCAACTTGTGAGGATGTATTCAAAGCTTATCTTAAACATAAGTTCATTACTGCAACATTTAGCACTCAGAAATACGCTGAAGTTATCGCGGAAGAAGTTAATGATATATATATATCCGTGCCTCCATTCCAACAATCAACTTCAAAAGCATAGTAATTAAGGTAAAGAGATTAATTGAGAAGGGACAAGAACTTAGAAAATATCCCACGAGTAAAAGATCTTTCAGCACTTATCAAAGTAAATATGATTCCTTCAGAGATTTATTTGACATATGTCGCTGCAAGTGCTATGCCTCCGGTTCTCGTAAAAAAAGTCAGTGTAAATTTGCTAAGTCGCAGAAAATCCCGAATGATGAATGGGAGTTCTGGATTCATCAACATATTGAACGAAAAATGATTATGGGTAAGTTGGACAAAGTGAAAACTTCAAGACTACAACAAGTGGAAAACAGAAAGCATAAAAGACAATTCTTTAAAAATAAACAAAAGAGTTTTGTCCAGGAAATACAGTTGAATCCTTGTGATATTGGTGAGATCAGCTCTGAAAGTGAAAAAGGTCATCAAAATGAAGATTCCGAATTGAGCGAGTACGAGTTAGATACAGAAGCTAGCACTTCTCAAAATCGACACCAATATCCAGAATTATGCAAGGCAGTTGATCGATGCAAAATAAGCAACCGTGATGCTTGTTTAATTGCTAATGCTGTCTTAAAAGATCTTAATCTATTATCTGAAAATACTACGATTGATCCCAGTAAACTACGTTGTCAAAGAACCTTGTGGAGAACATAGAAAGAAAGAAGCATGAAGAACAGAATAAAGGAATAGTTTGCCTTGGATTTGATGGAAAAATTGATAAAACTCTTTCAAAAGTGGGAGAATGCCAGCGGACTTTGAATGAAGACCACTATGTGTTAGTTTCATTTCCAGGAAACGAATATACTGACCATGTTGCTCCTGAAAGTGGAAGGGCAAATGATATTGCTAAAGAAATTATATCAGTAATTATTGACACCAACTCTGCATCGACTTTAAAAGCAGTAGTTTGTGATGCAACTAATGTAAATACAGGTAAATCAAATGGAGTAATTAGAAAACTAGAGCTGGCATTGGGAAGACCATTACAATGGTTTATTTGCTTACTTCACACTAATGAGCTTCCCTTGAGAAAATACCTGAAAGTTCTTGATGGGCAAACGACAGGACCTAGAAGTTCACAGGGCAAAATCGGCAAGGATCTGAACTTTGATCCAAAGACCAGACCAATTGCAAAATTTCCACCTCTCGCTGGAAAAGTGATGGACTTACCAGAAGTGCTAGCAGATCTCAGCAGTGATCAGCAATACCCCCATAAGGCGTGTTTGTCAATTCAAAACGGTCATGATAGAGGTCCAGCTATCAAATTGTTATAAACTGCTCAACCTGAGTCTCTCAATAATGCAATGTGGCTGACAAAAGCAAATCGTCTCTTACGTTATTACATATCGACGGAAAGCCATCAGAGACACTTCAAAGGATTGCTCATTTTATACTGAACTTCTACGCTCCTGCATGGTTCTATATCAAAGCAAACTGGTCTTGCCAGAATAGGACCAAAAACTCTTTCTTCATGATTGAGCTCTATCAAAAACTACATACAATCGACCAAGACATTATTCGTCCTGTGTTACAAAACAACTGTTACTTTTGTCATCCTGAAAATATCTTTTTATCTGCTATCGCTGACAAGAATAAGAATATTCAGAAGCTAGCAGTCGAAAAGTGCTACAAGCGAAAAGGAGCGTTATATCGGGTGAAATTCGAATGTTTAACAAGAAAACAAGAAATCCATCAGGCTTAACTTCTCAGCTTCGACCTACATGGCTGTGATTGATTGGAACGAAATGGATATTACTGTTCCTTCCTTAATCTCTGATATTATAAGTAGCACTGATGACTGCCAAAAATCCATAATTCTTGACACATACCCGTGTCATTCCATGGCAGTTGAAAGAAATGTGAAGGAAATCTCTGTAAGTGAAAAAGTCTACGGACATGACGCCCGCCATGGAATGGTTATTCTCAGCAAGAAATCTCGGCTAGAGAATCCAAAAAGGGAAACAAAGTCAGATTTTAAGTGAATCAACAAGAGGATAGCAGTTACACTTCATATAATTTAGTGATGAACGCATGTTTTGGTTTATAAAAGGAAATATTGTTATAATTTTTAACCAAACTAAATTTGCTTCAAAATTTTGGCTTTTCTTTAAAATTGAGGTCAAAGTTGCGAGAATGCACATATTCATCGGCTATAAAAGTTGTTTTTATGACAGGTAGGTACTAGAGCACCTTTTCAGCCATGTTTCATAGTGACAACTTCAGTTCGATATATTTTCGCCCCGCCCTATTGTACAGTACAGTCATCCGTCTTCCATGAAGATTCACAGCGAAAATTCGAGAAGTCAGAATTGCCAACAGTCTCTAATCAATATGTAGCCAACTAATGATAAAAAATTAAATTTTTCAAGCCTAAGGTGGAACACAAAGTATTAAATAATTCTGTAAATAAATGTACGAAAACCTTTGCATTTTAACTTTTTTTAATTTTCCTCAAATTCTTTGACCTTTTACATTATATGTTGGAGTTAAACTAATATTTTTATGGGTTAAATTTTCCCAAACGAACTGCGAACTTTTCATAATTATCCTTTGCATGGTACAAAAGGTAAGGACGAATATAACTAAAAATTTTCTCTGTACGAATACTTATGAGCGGCACTGTACATTTTTTTTATGCAAGAAGGATGGGGCCAAGGGCAAGCGCCCGCAAAAGTGACCACTCCACAGAAGGAGAGCCAAAAACAAGGTCTCCAAGACTCAATGATGCCATTTTCTTCTTTTTTTTTAATATAACTTTTGAAAAGATTGCGTAGTGTGTAAGATGCATGTATGTGTAGCGAGGATTAGAGGGAGAAGTGTGTGTGTGTGTGTGTGTGTGCTGGATTGCTCACAGGGTAGATAGCACACGGAAAAAGATCAGCTAAGGAGGACAGTGACAGGAGAAACGGAAGTTCCAACACTCCCTGTCTCTTGCCTAACACCCCTGGAGTACTTCCCTAGTCTGTTGGTGTCTTCAATCTCCTCCTTATATATATATAATGTTTGCTTTTCTCCTTTAAGTTCTGCTGTCTTTCCTTTCTCCGTCATTTCCTATTTGTTTGCCATCTTTCTCTGAAAAAATTCCAGACTTGAGCGATAAAAAGCGAAACAATTATCCCCTGATCAACATGCTTTATTGAACTTCACTTTCAATTTAAACGGGAAATCATCTTGATTGCCGTTTGATCACTTCATTTTCTTGGTACACAAAGAATTTGCAGCTCAAGAAAAGAATCTCTCTCTCTCTCTCTCTCTCTCTCTCTCTCTCTCTCTCTCTCTCTCTCTCTCTCTCTCTCTCTCTCTCTCTCTCTCTATATATATATATATATATATATATATATATATATATATATATGTCGCTAAGTTATGTCTGCGTACAGTGACTCGCCATGGGGAAAGTTCCACCCTCATGCTCCTCGCACTTTAATGGCGTCTTATTTCTACTTTTTGCCATTTTTTTTTGTTTGAATTCAGGAAGAATTTTTTCTCCGTTTTTATTTCTGTTTTTAAAGATTCGTCGAAGGGTTTTCAAAGTTTTCTTACTCTAGAGACAAAAGCCGGGGATATTTCAGGATAAGGGAACATCCTAAATGGATAGAGAGGAGAATAAATAAAATTACTGGCGCGTTTAATTATATTAATTTTTTAAAAGAAAATCTTATTCATATAGAATAGTTTGTTTTTTCTGTTTAAGGTGCTTCAACCCTGCTGGATTATTGACACCATTTTTTTTTTTTTTTTTTTACCCCCCGAAGGAAGGTTGCATCATATAGAATAGGTTTAGCCACCGAAACTTCCTCTCTTCTATGGGTAAGAAACGACTTATTCAAATCCGTTCACAAGAAGCAGAAATGTTCGTATGTATATTTTTTTTCTTTATATTTAAAAGATTCCCTTATAGGGCGATTAATTGGGCTCGTACCGTTATGATTTTCAGGGCAAACTTTCTCATTTTTCTTCCGTAATTTCAGTCATAACTGAAAAATTAGCAGCAACTGCGACGTAAAGGGATCCATGTACACTTACAGAATTTTTTCTGATGTTAATTAAGGAAAATAAAATTAAAGTAGAAAAAAACCTTGAAATTCGAAGTAAACTTTGTTTTAACGACAAAAAGAAATAAATCCTAGCAACATACGGTCGCCAACTGAACAACTTTTTTTTTTGGACTTATTAGGTCAGTGCTAAACTGGAATTTTTTATTTTTTCATACCAAATTAACTCTTTAAAATAATTATTAACCAACAACGGAGGAAACTACTTTTAAATACTTAGGTACCTAATTGTACCATTATCCCGTGCATTTCAACACTAAAATCAAACCATCCTCAGGATACCAGTTAACATTTGGGTAAAGAAATGATTTGTAGTCTCCTTTGGAGAAATTGATTGTTTGTGCTAGATATAAAAGGGGTGCCATTTTAAAACACAGCTGCAAATTATTTTACAAAATGTAATAATTACCATATATTAAGTACTACATTATTATTAAATTATATACTTTCTTTACATCCATACTCTATATTTCATTATAATTTGTAGGTCACTAATATGTGTGTGTGTGTGTGTGTGTGTGTGTGTGTGTGTGTAATGATACAATTTTTTAAAAGTTAACAATGTTTTATATAGTTTTTAACTGCAAACTACTACTTATATATATATATATACAGGGTGTCCCAGAATTAACTATCTATTTCAATGAAATCGGACAAATTTTTTAAAAACACACTTTTATTGATGTTTATCATGTTTAATATGTGTTAAAAATGTATAAATTTCTAAATTTTTTTCATAATTTTATTTTCATAATTTTTTCATAATTTTTCATAGTTTTATTTTCATTCTCTTTCAGAACCCTATTAATAATGAATACACAAGAACGCATCTTTGTTGTAACATCCCGTATCAAAGCCTTTTTCATCAGTGTCGAACGCAAGATTCTATGAACTGTTGTCTTGGATATGTTGAGTCTTCGACCGGCCTCCCTAACCGAAGTTGTTGGTTCATCCTCAAACAATTGTCGTACCTGTTCGGTACTGTTACGTGCTGTCCTTGGGCGTCCTCTTCCCACCTCGTCGTGTACGGATCCAGTTCTTTTAAATTTGTTCACAAGTTCACGAATCGCTTTGTCTGTAGGACCGGTTCTGTGGAATCTTCTTGTAAATTTTTCTCTGATTTCATTACATTGCATTCCTTTGATACGGGATGTTACAACAAAGATGCGTTCTTGTGTATTCATTATTAATAGGGTTCTGAAAGAGAATGAAAATAAAACTGAAAAACTATGAAAAAATTATGAAAATAAAATTATGAAAAAAATTTAGAAATTTATACATTTTTAACACATTAAACATGATAAACAAATAAAAGTGTTTTTAAAAAATTTGTCCGATTTCATTGAAATAGATAGTTAATTCTGGGACACCCTGTATATATATATTTTTTTTTAGACTTCCTTGTGAGGTAACAGTTTACATCAATAAATTAATTATTTTATAAAAAAAACAACATTATTTCACTTTAGAACAGCCTTTGATTCCTAGTGTTCATAATGGACATTCATCGTAAAAAAAATATATTTTGTTTTAATGAAGGAACCTGTTTTCTGTACAATGAAAATTTAAAAAAATTAATCCCAACAAACTTTTTTAACTTTAATTTTGTAACCTAAAATATTCCTTTAAGTAATAATAAAAAAAACACCTTACACAAAAATAAAATTATCCTCAAATACGCAAATTTCCCAGCAAAAATTTTTTTTACAATGAAGAAACCCATGGATTTTTATCAGTGTATAAAAAGCAGTTTAAGTGAATCTAATAATATCCAAATAGCGATTGAAACATGTATCAAATGTGTATCACTTCTTTAATATATACCAAACGAAGTACGTTAAAATAATTTTACCTTGTAATAAAGGATTCCAAATTATAAGAATGTTGTGGAATATTTTAATATATATATACACAGTTGACCTAACCGGGAAAGAAGAAATTGTGGGGGTATAACGGAAAAGTACTATATATATATATATATATATATATATATATATATAACACGAGTATATTAGGGTGCATCAAAAATGGCAACTTTCAAAAATTGATTTGGCCCTACGTTATTATGGTTACATTCCCTAAAATAAATTCACATGCAAAATTTCAGGTCAATTGATTAATATCTACTGGGTCCACCTAGCTCCTAAACTTTTACAAAAATGAAAATTTTTGGGATAAATTGCCTTAAATTATTTTTTTCACATATACCTTTATTTTATTGAATTGAATGATCCTTAAGGTACTATAGGCCTAGTATGTTTAGTTTGCTTGTGTTTAAGTCATAGCTACTATTAATAAACATCATTTGCCATCATGAAATACCTATAGCTATTTTTTCTTATTTTCAGGCATGTAGACTACTTTAATATTAATCTATGTTTCTATTACAGGTCAATTTTTGATATATGTTGGTGATAATAGTTGATATATGATATAATGGATAATAGTGGTAAAGCCAGTGAAGCCACTTCTAGTGGTAAAACTTGTTCAAGTGGTGCGGATAAAGTTGATGTAAAAACATGAAAAAACCCCTGTATATTTGGATTAGGTCCTGGCATCACAAATAATGATGCAAAGATTGTAGGATGTCACTTGCCAACAAGTGAACAAGTTCTTAGATGTTTCCTATTTCACCAGCAACAGGGTCTAAAAGAGAGAAGAACTAAGCGAGATATAGCTAAAATTGTTTTAACAGAAATTCAACCATTCTACAATAAAGCCAACATACCAATGATTACTGAGAAAAAAAGCATGTGAGAAAATAATTTCGTTGTCAGAAAAGAATGCGAAACTGAGAGAAATTCCATTGAAAAGAAGAGAGCTACAAAGTACAAAGACAAGACTAGAAGATATGGAAATGCAACTTAAAATGACTTTTCCACTGTCGATTAAAAATGCCGAAAAAAATTATGAGTAATCCAGAAGATATACAATTTCTTCAATCTATGCAAGGGGATAGAATTGCTTCTTTTGGAGCTCATGATCAAACTTTAGCATCCAAAATGAAGCGCATTAATTTTAAAAAATGTGAAGAAAATGCGAGAAAAGAAAAGGAATTGAGAGACACTGAAGCTTCTTGCAGTTATGTTGAATTAGAAAGCAGTAGCACAAGCGATACAACTACCATTGAGAGTAAGTCAGAAGCTAATGATGGAGCTGAAAAAGATGGAAAATCCACAGTCAACAGTCTGTTTAGGTACTCAAGCTATCATTCCTCATGACATTCTGTAAAGACCGAAACTTGTTTCTTTGGCATCAAGAATGAAAATGACTCCGGCACAACAGGCTGCATTCACAAAAGCTTTTGTTGAAGAATGTGGTGGTAACACTAAGGCAGTGGCAACTTCATATGCTACAGCTGATAGAGCAAGACGCGAAGTAGCCCAAAAAATTTCAAGTTCCATTAAAAAATCCTGGAATCCTCCTAAATTGGCCTCTCTTCATTGGGATTCGAAAATAATTTCTACTCTGCAGGATAAATATGTTACAGAAGAACGATTAGCCGTATCAGTTGGAAATTCAATGGATCTCAAACTACTTGGTATTCCATCATATCATCCTAGTGCTGGTGGCAGTGGCCAATCTGGGAAAAACAAAACTTGACTGAAGAAGTTATGAAGCTACTGAAATTGTGGAACTGCTCCGATTCAATAGTGAACTTGGTTTTCGACACTGCAGCAACCAACACGGGACATGTGAGCGCTGCATGCATAACTATCCAACAAGAGATTGGATGGCCTTTATTATGGTCTGCATGCAGGCATCATGTTGGTGAAGTTATTATGAGTCATGTGTTTCAGGACATGAAAGTAGAAACTTCGAGTGGACCAGAAATTAATGTCTTTAACAGATTTCGAGAAAAGTTTCAGTGGATTTCCAAGGATGAAAAATGAAAAAAATTGACTTCAATCAGTACTCCAAAGCTGTCCAGGAGATTCTTCAGGAATGGACTGATTATGCAATTCAAATAAGTAATATAGAAAAGCAACATACACGATATGACTACAAACAATTTTCTGACTTAGTTGTGTTTTACTTAAATGCAGGACCTAGTGATAAGGATATAACCCTTCAGCGACCTGGTGCTATACATAGAGCCAGATGGATGAGTAAAGCAATATATGCTCTAAAAATTGCATTACTAGAAGATAATATCTCGAAACTACCTTCAGTAACAATCACAAACAAGCAACAAATTCTGAAACTAAGAGACTGCAACCTTCATTTCACTGATTTACTACCCATGGTGGATGACCTGCTCTTCAGTTTTTGATGCACCATGGCACGATTTGCAGCTTTACAAAAAGCTTCTTAGATACGAGGAAGTAAACAAGCAAATAGCAAAAAGTGCTCTAACATCTTTGAAACGTCATCTCTGGTACCTTTCATCAGATATGATTCCTCTTGTATTATTCAGCGATTTGGTTCCAAAAAATGAACTTCGTGCTATAACAAACCATCTACTTTCCTATAAACCACACAAGATTGAGACAGTGGTTCCAGAAGGTAGACATGGATCTAGTTTTGGAAAGCCTAATTTCCCTACCAATCTACGATCGGAAACCACACTAGCTGACTTGGTTGACAAAAACTCATGCTTCATATTCTCTTCACTACAGTTAGACTATGATTTTTAATGGTTGAGATTGTTGAATGGAAAACAACAGCATCATTTATATCTTCCAAAGAAAAACTTTTGGCTATAAATGTCATAAATGATGGCTCTGAGAGGGCAGTAAAACTATGCAGTGACTTTTATGAGGCTGCAAGGACTGAAGAACATCTTCAAAATGTTCTCCAAGTTGTAGAAGCTGACAGAAAAGCCACTCCTAATCTGAGAAAGAGACAAGCTTCTTTATCATCTGTTTTAAAAGAAAAAAGGACAAAGAAGAAGAATTAAGATATCAATAAGCAATAAATCAATTTTTACAAGTATTTTATCATGAAATACCATTTTTAATAGGTGGAGGTGGTCAGTGGGATGCTTGGCAAGTTGGGTCCTCATCCTGCATCCTGGTAACTCACTTCATGATTCTCAGAATAATACAAAAAAAAAGTCTAAAAAGACAGATAATTTCATGAATTGAGGCTAAAACTTGCCTAAAACTAACTATATTTACAATTTTTTTTTCAAACAAAATCTACAACGCTTACACATAAGATTTTCTAGTCAAACCATAAAATTCCACAATTGTCAAATTTTCATCTTCGAGGTGGACCCACTAAATATTGTCAGAACAGCTTGAAACGTGGACACTGAAGGTTTGTTGGGGATTGTAACCATAATATCATAGGGCCGAATCAATATCTGAAGTTTGAAATTTCACCCCTTATAGGCTGATGCACCCTAGAGTATATGGTACTTTTCCGTTATACCCCGCAATTTCTTCTTTCCCGGGTAGGTCAACTGTACGTCCTTGACAATTGGTTAGGTTAAGTCATGATATTTTCGTTAAAATATTCATTAGTATTTCGTTAAAATATTCGTTAGTTTTAATGAAAATATCACGACCGAACCTAACCATTTGTCAAGGGCGAACGGTTGACCAAACTGGGAAAGAAAAAATTGCGGGGATATAACGGAAACGTACCATATATCGGGTGGCCCAAAAAAAATGGCACCAATTTTGAGAAGTGATATCTCAATAACCATTGCAGCTAGGGACTTAAAAAAACAACCAAATGAAAGATGATTCTTTTTTCTTTAAATACTTATTCTATGGCTTGATGGTTATAAGCCCATATAATGCCCAAAATTAGCTTTCAAAATAAATATACAAAAAAAGTTGCGCATTTATATTTATTCCTTGATCCTAATTTAAATGAAATTTTCTATTGCAGACCCTCAAGATGGGATTGAGAGAATCTGATAAGAACATTATACAAGCACTACGTGAAGAAAAAGGATATCATTAAACAGAATCCTTTACGAATTTCCAAATAGAAATTGGAAAAAAAGAACTGTGGCACATTTTTTACAAAAACTTAAAGAAACCGGCAGCAGTCAACGGCGTCGGGAAGTGGTCGACCAAAAAGTATTAGAACGCCAGAAAACATTGAAAAAGTAAATGAAATGTTTTAAGTCAAGAGGAACAACCGGGAACAAGTAAAAGTGAACGTGAAGTTGCGAAAGAAACCGGGATTTCACGTTCATCAGTACAGTGAATAATTTCGAATTATTCGCTGTACTGATGAACGTGAAATCCCGGTTTCTTTCGCAACTTCACGTTCACTTTTACTTGTTCCCGGTTGTTCCTCTTGACTTAAAACCATTTCATTTACTTTTTCAATGTTTTCTGGCGTTCTAATACTTTTTGGTCGACTACTTCCCGGACGCCGTTGACTGCTGCCAGTTTCTTTAAGTTTTTGTAAAAAATGTGCCACAGTTCTTTTTTTCAATTTCTATTTGGAAATTCGTAAAGGATTCTGTTTAATGAATATCCTTTTTCTTCACGTAGTGCTTGTATAATGTTCTTATCAGATTCTCTCAATCCCATCTTGAGGGGTCTGGAATAGAAAAATTTCATTTAAAATTAAGATCAAGGAATAAATATAAATGCGCAACTTTTTTTTGTATATTTTTTTGGAAGCCAATTTTGGGCATTATATGGGCTTTTATAACCATCAAGCCATAGAATAAGTACTTAAAGAGAAAAGAATTATCTTTCATTTGGTTGTTTTTTTAAGTCCCTAGCTGCAATGGTTATTGAGATATCACTTCTCAAAATTGGTGCCATTTTTTTTGGGCCACCCGGTATATATATATATATATATATATATATATATTAAACAAAAATGTCCTTACCAGGATTCGAACCAGGGACTTCTGAGTCGAAGTCGTTAACTTTTATCTCGTCGTTGTGTGATGGTAGCGCTCGTGACTCCTATTTAGGAGACTTTGGGGTTCGAATCCTGGTGGGGCCATTATAGCGGACGTCTGAGAAATCACTGTGCACCTGGGACAAACGGAATAGTACGTACTTGCGAGTTACAATAAATGCTGGAAATAGCCCCCACGTGCCTCCAGACATGCACGAACACGTTAAATCTTGTTTCTAAAGATCCTCGTCAAAACATCGTTGTAATTTTGCTAATGTATCATAGTTCCTGATTCATCTTTCAAATCTAGGATAGTGTGGTGTTTTCTGTAGACATCTTTCACTGTCCCCCACAGACAGGCCCACCAAGAGGGCGGGTAAGCCGGGTTAAATCCCAGGGGCCCGAACCTCTTGGGGGCCCGGAAAGAGGGGTATAAAATCTAAAAATATTAATAAAGCAATCGTTCCCCGGGGCCTGTGGCAGCTCTCGCGGGCCCTACCCACAGATAATAAACTGGGGGAATAAGATCTGGGGACCGGGGAGGCCAAAGTCCTTTGGGTGTTATTCTGTTCCCAAAAACCTCGTTCAGCAGCAACATGAAGGCATTAGCGGTGTGCGCAGTAACTCGGAAGTACGTACTGTTCCTTTTGTGCCAGGTGCACAGTGACTCTTCGGACACCCGGTATGATGACCCCCATTAGGAATCGAACCCACGAGTGCTCATGCGTGTTATTCCATATAATATATATATATATATATATATATATATATATATAAGTAATGGATTTTTTCTTGGAAACAGGATACACACAAGTAAGAATACACGTCATCAGGAGGAATCTCTCTCTCTCTCTCTCTCTCTCTCTCTCTCTCTCTCTCTCTCTCTCTCTCTCTCTCTCTCTCTCTCTCTCTCTCTCTCTCTCTCTCTCTCTCTCTCTCTCAGTTGGTTTAAAAAGAAATTCTTCAAACTGAGTATGAATTGTGTATTTAGAATTAACTTTCTCCAGAAACAAATAATTCTTTCGCGCTGAAAGAAATGAAACGCCTTTCAAGACTTGAGCTTCTTCTGAACTGATACGGAAGTGTCTCTCTGACCCCATAAATGTAAGCGAAAATATACTTTAAAAAGAAGTATTTGTTTATAAAATGCTTTGAAAAGAATTCAAAATTAGCCATGCCCTAAATAAAGAATTCTTTTATGCTTCTCAACATAAATATATATATATATATACAGTATATAATATATTATATATATATATATATATATATATATATATATATATATATATATATATAAGCAAACAACCACAAGGGAAAGGAAACACAAAGTCCGAGCGCTTTCGTGATATATTCACATTATCAAGGAGGAACAGAAAATAATGTGAATATATCACGAAAGCGCTCGGACTTTGTGTTTCCTTTTCCTTGTGGTTGTTTGCTTATTAATAAGGTCACGTGTTATTTTGTGATTTCAGTGTATATATATATATATATATATATATATATATATGTTATATATATATATATATATAAACAAAACCTCAACGGAAGAGGTTTTTTTTAAAGGACTCTATTCCTTTCATACCTAAAAAATGTTCCGGTTTTAAAAAGTGAGCTCTTAAAGAGTTAGTAATGTTTATGTGGTTAAAATAGATTCTCTCTCTCTCTCTCTCTCTCTCTCTCTCTCTCTCTCTCTCTCTCTCTCTCTCTCTCTCTCTCTCTCTCGGTACAATTCCCTGGTTCGGCCGCACCTGGAGTATACTGTGCAGTTCTGGTCGCCCACCCTCTGGAAAGATATTGACAGGCTGGAGCGAGTGCAGGCGAGTCACAAAGTTAATCCCTTCCGTTAGGCATATGGGCTACAATCGACGCTTACGCGCCCTGGACTTGTTTTCGCTGGAAACTCGGAGGCTGCGCGGTCAACTCATCGAGGTTTTCAAGCTCTTACGCGGGTTCAACGATGTCGATTTTAGAAGCATGTTTAGTTTAAATGATAACCCAACTCGCAACAATGATTAGAAGTTGGATTTGAAACGGCTTAGCACTACTGTGTGTGAGAATTACTTTACCTATAAGATCTGTGACACATGGAACAGGCTACCTTCAGAAGTTGTAAACAGTTCTTCTGTGGATCAGTTCAAGGAAAGGTTAGACCGAATATTGCACACTATTTGAGGGTGTAGGAATTTTTCCCCGGCACGCGTTGCCATTGGTACCTCCTCGGTATGGGCCGCAAGGCCTTTTGAGGGACTTCTTTTCCTTGTAATTCCTTGTAACTCTCTCTCTCTCGCTGGGCCTCGGTCACTAGTGGGGTTCCTCAGGGTTCCGTTTTGGGGCCACTGTTGTTTATCATTTACATAAATGATATAGACGGTGGCATCGTCAGTCGGATCGCCAAATTCGCTGATGACACCAAGCTTGGGGCCAATGTTGGGACGCCCGAAGCGATCGAGGAACTGCGTGCGGACCTAGGTAAGATAGGAGAGTGGTCCGAAAAATGGCAAATGCCGTTTAACTTGGGTAAATGCAAAGTGATGCACATTGGCTATGCCAATCCCAAGTCGGACTACTCGATGTTGGGGAGTAATATCGAGGCGACTGATTTGGAAAAGGACTTGGGTGTGCTAATTAGCAGCGACCTTAAGTTTACCAAACAGTGCGTAGAGGTGGAAAAGAAAGCCCAGAAGTTGTTGGGTTATATCAGGAGGCAATTTCAGTTTCGGAACAAGGAGATTGTGCTCTCTCTGTACAATTCCTTGGTTCGGCCGCACCTGGAGTATGCAGTGCAGTTCTGGTCGCCCACCCTCAGGAAAGATATTGAGAGGCTGGAGGGAGTGCAGTCGAGGACCACAAAGTTAATCCCTTCCGTTAGGCATATGGGCTACAATCGACGGTTACGCGCCTTGAACTTGTTTTCGCTGGAAACTCGGAGGCTGCGCGGTCAACTGATCGAAGTTTTCAAGCTCTTACGCGGGTTCAACGATGTCGATTTTAGAAGCATGTTTATTGTTTAGTTTAAATGATAACCCAACTCGCAACAATGGTTGGAAGTTGGATTTGAAACGGTTTAGGACTAGTGTGTGTGGGAATTACTTTACGTATAAGATCTGTGACACATGGAACAGGCTACCTTCAGAAATTGTGAACAGTTCCTCTGTGGATCAGTTCAAGAAAAGGTTAGACCAAATCTTGCACACTATTTGAGTGTGTACAAAATTTTCCCTGGCACCTGTTGCCATTGGTACCTCCTCGGTATGGGCCGCAAGGCCTTTTGAGGTACTTCTTTTCCTTGTAACTCCTTGTAACTCTCTCTCTCTCTCTCAGGAATAAGTTTGAAGAGTTTAAAGTTTCAGTTACTATTGAAAATTATGACGTCAAAGCAAAACTGAGCGTTGGGTACACAAGTCTACACGAGACTTCGAAGGAGAGTTTCACTTCAGGGGTTACAGAATGTTTCACGAACATAGGACACACTGTACACACATTTATTTACTTTATGGAATATCTGTACCCTGTGAGAAAACGCTCCAACTCTGCCTGCGAAATCATTCGGGTCGAGCTCAATTTACGAAAAAAGTCTCTGCACATGCCCTTCCTGTCCTATTCACTCTTATGCTAATGATTCCACTCTTCACTTCTCCAACAGCTTCACAAAACGTCCCTCTCAACAGTCACTCCATGATTCGCGAAGGACGGCTATGGTACACCTGACCTTTGATCTTTCTGCCATCTCTGATTGGGGGAGAGAAAACCTTGTGGCTTTCAATGCCTCAAAAACTCAGCTTCTCCATCTAACTACTCGTCACAATCTCCCACACGACTATCCCCTTACCTTCAACAATACACAACTCAATCCTTTCTCTTCTCTTAACATTCTTGGCGTTTCCTTTTCTCGTGATCTTTCCTGAAAAGATCACATATACTCTCTTTCCAAAACAGCTTCTAAGAGGTTAGATGTGCTATACCGCCTCCGCAATTTCTTCATCCCCGCTCAGTTGCTCTCTCTGTACAGGGGTTTTGTCCGCCTGTGTATGGAGTATACTTCTCATGTGTCGGGTGGCTCAACCCACACAGCCGTACTTGACCGGGTGGAATCAAAGGCTTTTCGTCTCATCAATTCTCCGCCTCTTACTGACTGTCTTTAATCTATCTTCGCTTCACTGTTGCCTCACACTCTCTTTACTATTGTTATTATAACGGACACTGCTCTTCTGAATTCTCTAACTACATGCCTCCTCCTTTAAGGAGAGCACGCAGCACCAGACTTTCCACACATCCTCATTCCTTTTCTGTCCAACTCTCTAACGCAAGGGTTAATCGGTATTTTCAATCTTTCATTTACTCAACCCGTGAATTCTGGAATAGTCTTCCTCAATCCATCTTTCCCCATGTCTGTGACCTCCAATTTTTCAAACGCAGAGTGTCTACGCATCTCGAAAACTCTGGACCGTGATTTTGGCTCTCTTCTTCTTCTATAAGAGAGGCAGGGGGGACGTTTTTGGGGGCATTCGCCCTTGGCCCCTCTTTCCTGCATATAAAAAACATAATATTAGTATATAGAAAACTTCATCCGTCTGCCGATTTGGATCACGAGCTCTATAATATTCTCGGTCAAATCATAGAGGAAAAACTTGGCTTTAATTGTGGTAGGATAGAGTGAGAATCCAAATCTGCTGATGTCAAGGCTAACAGGCTCCTTAGCTTCGTAAACGATCACTTTCTGATCGAGTGCGTGAAGGAACTAACAAGGGAGAACAATATATTAGACTTGATATCAACTACAGAAGACAACCTGATATCCGATATGGATATCTGTGAACCCTTAGTCGAAAGTGATCATAACCAAATCCGTTTCAATGTTAAAACACCGGTATCTAAATTATTAAATTCCACTCAGCAATTAGACTTTCGCAGGGCTGATTTTGCTGGCCTCAAAGAAGGCTTGAAAGATCTAATGTTATTGAACAGCAGTGACGTAGATGTTATTTGGCGCGCATTTAAAGACGCGTTCATGGAAAGACAGAGTATGTTTTCTTCTCCAAACTCGGTCAAATACATCCTTTTGTGACCCGAAATGGTTCAACAACGATATTAGCTCAGTTATAAAGGAGAGAAATAAAACGTACAAACAGCGGAAAGGGACTTCTAATTATAGGTATAAGCGAAATTTATGGTCCTTCGGCGGCGAGTTAAGCCACAGATTAGAAAAGCAAAATGTGCAGAAGAGCTTAGGGTTGCTTCTTATTTGTAAGTCGAATTCTAAAGAATTTTTCAGTCATGTAAACGGGTAGAAAGCCAATTAAAAACAGTATAGGTTCCATCAAAGATAAGACGGAGGAACTAAAATATAGCAACACTGACATAGCAAAAGTGCCGAACCGTTTTCTCGTACCAGTTTTTGCCAAAGAGACTACCTCGAATATCCCTGCAGCTAAAATTGTCATTCGAGGAGGTGATTCAAATTTAAACAGTATTGTTTGTTCCCGGGTTGAAATACTGTTCGGCTTGAGTAAAATGTGCGCCTTTAAATCTCCTGGTCCGGACAAATTCGCGCCTCAAGTTCTTAAACAGGTAAAGGACGTCATCGCTGACTTTTTTATCCATATTTTAACAGGTCTCTTGCACTAGGCAGGGTTCGAAGAGACTAGAAGCTGGCCAATGTGACTCATGTCTTCAAAAAAAGGAGCTGAGGCAGTACGTGGCAACTACACGCCCACTAGATTAACATCTGTTGTAGGCAAACCTTTGGAATCAGTAATTGCTGCGAGAATGGTAGATCATTTGGAATCGCACAACCTTTTTAAATGATTCCCAGCATGGTTTCCGTTAGCATAGGTCCTGCCTGCCCATCGTGCTGAAATTCTTCCACAACACGTTTTCTAAATACGATCACTCCAAAGCAGTAAACGTAGTATATTTCGACTACAAAGAAGCTTTTGACAAAGTGCCATATAAGCGACTTATACTTGGTATAACTGGTATGTAGCACGTGGATTGAACACTGGCTCAGCGATAGGCAGCAGCAGGTGGTAATAAACGGTAATGCCTCAGAGTGGGGATCAGTAACAAGCGGCGTCCCACAGGGGTCGGTATTGAGACCGCTTTTATTCATTATTTATATAAACCATATAGACACGGGTATGTTACGCACCACATCGAAATTCGCTGACGACACCAAGTTAGCTTCGTGTGTGGGCAGCGCGGAAGATATCTTGAAAATTTAAAACAATTTGAACGGCTCGCAAATTAATCGACCACTTGGCAAATACCTTTCAACGTTGACAAATGCAAAGTAATGCACACTGGGTACCGAAACCAATGTGCAAACTATTCGCTGCATGGGCAGGAACTTGCAACAACCAACTTAAAAGAGGACTTAGTGATTTTTATAAGCAGTGATTTAAAGTTTTCCAAACACTGCGTCGAAGTTAAAAAGAAACGTAATACAATACTAGTGTTGGTTTACGTCGTCGTCGTCGTTGGGCCTAGGCAAGCTACGGCTTGGGACCGTAGCGCATCTATCCGGTATAGGTTAACCTGGATGATGTAGCCATAAGCACTGCCGCTGGTTAAGTGCCAACCAGTGATTATCTCACTAGCCGTATTGAGTCCGTTAGGCGAAACTGCGACAGTACCAAAGGTGGAAAATATAACCCTTGGATTTCTATTGTTTATTTGTAAAATGGACATGGTATTAGATTAAAATAAATATTTGAATATAAATAATTAACTGACAATTGTGATATATAATTAATTATGTTACATACAATAAAATAATACAATATACATAAAATTAGTATTAATGTGGTTCACAATTGAATTATGAGGGGTAACTAATTTAAAATGAATTTATAACTATTCCGAAATTCAAGACGGTAAAATTAACATTTATCTTGAAACTAAAATAAGAGTATTCACTACACACTCCCCCACCAGAGAGGAAGTTCAAAGAGTTCCGAACGACACAGATTTCCGCTGGACCTTTTTGGTAGCTACATGTACCTCGCTTAAGGTTGATTCCAAAAACGCAGGCTTAAGGCGATCGATAGAAACCTTGTCGACCTTGGAACCGCGCTGGATGAATGATTTGCGCGTACGTCGGAGAACTTCATAGGGTCCGTCATATGGACATTGGAGAGGCCGTTTTGGGAGAGGTACACGAACGAAAAACGTGGGTGCAAGATTGGAGGGCTGGGGAAACAAAGATGTTCTGTTGGCTAGTCAATCGAGGGGGAACAGGCTGAAGGGACTGCATGTGAGAGGAAAG
This sequence comes from Bathynomus jamesi, assembly GCA_023014485.1. Taxonomy (NCBI): domain Eukaryota; kingdom Metazoa; phylum Arthropoda; class Malacostraca; order Isopoda; family Cirolanidae; genus Bathynomus; species Bathynomus jamesi. The sequence goes on from JAJOZX010001254.1 coordinate 435,007, forward strand.
TTTGAGCGAATTCCGTAGGATCACATGACTTATCCCCTGCAGTGAAGTAGCCACCTGGTAGCCGCAGTGTTGTTCCATAGACTAGTTCAGCCGCTGTAGTCTTCAGATCACTCTTAAATGCAGAGCGAATACCAAGCAACATGAGTGGAAGCTTATCCATCCAATAGGAGTCTTCGTGACACATAAGGGATGACTTCAGCTGGCGATGGAAGCGTTCGACGAGGCCGTTAGCTTGCGGATGATACGCACAGGTATGCGCATGTACTGTACCCAACAAGCTGGTAAACTTCTTCCAAAGCGAAGACTCAAATTGGCGACCTTGGTCAGTGATGACTTTTGTCGGCAATCCAAATCTTGATACCCATCCATGAAGAAAGGCTCTTGCAACAGTGTCTGCTTGGATATCAGGAAGTGGGATGGCTTCAGGCCATCTGGAAAAGCGGTCGAGACAGGTGAGCAGATAACGTTGGCCTTGAATCACTGGAAGAGGGCCAACAATGTCTACATGAATTACCTCAAATCGCTGGGATGGGGGCGGAAATGCGTCAAAGGGGGACCTGGTGTGCCTTTGGACTTTGGCACGCTGGCAGGCAAGGCACGTTTTGGTCCAATGTTTGACATCCTTCCGCATCGAGGGCCAAACAAAGCGAGAGGTAACCAGGTGTTGCGAAGCAGGATACCAGGATGGGAGGGCTTATGAAGATCCGTGAAGACTGCTTTTCTGTGACATGGAGGGACATAAGGGCGAATAGCAGCTGTTGATACGTCGCAATAGAGGGGCACAGACAATCCTGGCATACTCATTTTCTTGAGGGAAAGTGAGTGAGTGGAGTCTTCTCTGAGCAGGTCTTGTAGTTCCGTATCCTTATCTTGATCCTGTGCAATAGCATTCCACAGTGTAGAGCTGAGGGTAACAGAAGTAATCTCTATTCTTGAAAGTGCATCCGCTGGAGTGTTCAAGACACCTTTGATGTGGCGGATATCTGTGGTAAATTGCGAGATATAATCGAGTTGCCTGATGACTCTGGGAGAGTGGTTACAGCTGTTTTTATTGAAGACAGTGACCAAAGGTTTGTGGTCGGTAAAAACACAAAACTCTCGGCCTTCAAGGAAATGTTGAAAATACTTCACGTTTAAGTAAATAGCAAGAAGTTCACGTCCGAAAGCACTATAACGCGTTTGGGCTGGCTGCAGCTTTTTCGAGTAAAACGCGATGGGTGCTTGTTGACCGTTAATGGTTTGTTCCAACACCCCACCGATCGCAACATCTGAGGCATCGACCGTCAGAGTTAGGGGGCATCACTGATAGGAAATGACAGAGACAATGCACTATTGATAGCATTTTTGGCATTGTCGAACGCCAGTAAACTATCGCTACACCATACCAATTTCGTTACCTTGCGTTTGTGTGTGATCATAGCGTGTAGAGGAGCAAGAACACTGGCACAGTTTTAATGAACTTGTGGTAATAATTTACCAAACCTAGAAACCGACGTAACTCACGCTGATTATTTGGCATAGGGTAATTTTTTATCACTTCACACTTGTCCTGAAGGGGGGTAATTCCGTGCTGCGAAATCGTGTGACCAAGAAATTCCAAGGTTGGCTGTGCAAACACACACTTAGATGCATTAATAGTAACACCGTATTGTTCTAAGCGTTGAAAGAGGAGTGAAAGATGTTCCTTATGTTCCTCTTCCGTTGAGCTGGCCACAAGCAAATCATCGATGTAGGCAAAACAAAGTCTAAGCCTCTGGTGACCTCATCTATAAACCTCTGAAAGGTTTGCGCAGCATTCCGTAGCCCGAACGGCATCTTCACAAATTCGAATAACCCAAATGGTGTACAAACTGCAGTCTTGGGAATATCCGAAGGCTCTACGGGAATGTGGTGGAAAGCCTTAACGAGATCTATTTTACTGAAGATAGATTTGCCGTGGAGAAGAGAAGTAAAGTCTTGGACATTTGGTACCGGATATCGGTCCGGGATGGTTGTCGAATTCAAAAACCGGTAATCCCCACATGGTCTCCAGTCTCCTGACTTCTTCTGGACCAGGTGTAGGGGAGAGGACCAACTGCTTTGGAAGGTCTTATTATCCCAAGATCCAGCATAAGCTGGAATTCCGATTTGGCAGCTTTCAGTTTGTCCGGGGCAAGACGTCTGGGTTTTGCAAACACAGGGGGACCTTTTGTTGTAATGTGATGGGTAATGGTGTGCTTAATGGTATCACCCATCTGCATCGGTTGAAGAATTCCTGGATATCGCTGGAAAAGGCACTGGTACATGGAATTAGGGGGAACGAGGGAAAGTGCAGAGTTCGAGGCGTCCGGAAGGGCAACCTGTTTGGCAAGAACAGAAAGCAGTGTGGCCTGGTCGCATAAGCGTCGCTTGTCAAGATCCACCAGGAGTTTGAAATGCTGGAGGAAGTCAGCGCCGATTATGGGATGCCGCACTTGAGCACAGATGAAAATCCACTTGAAGGATCGGTGAAGGCCCAAGTTTAGTTCACGCGACTGAGTACCGTACGTGGGTATGCGTGAAACCGTTAGCAGCGTATAGAGGCGGAGATTCCGAGTGCGTATGACCAGATTTTTGAGGGAATACACTGACTGACGCTCCGGTATCGACCAAGAAATTGATACCAGAGTTCCTGTCCTTTATGAATAACAGGTTGGCAGTGCGAGTACTAGACGCCATTAGGACTCGCTGCTGGGGTTTTCCGACGAAAAATTGCAAGGGGAGATGCACTTCCTAGCCTTCTTTCCAAATTTCGAGTGGTAGAAGCAGATCTTCCCGGAACTCGAACGATGCCTCTCGTAAATCTTGACCGAGAATGGCTTCTTTGCCGTTGATTTTGTAGCAGAGAACAAACGTGGTTGAGTGTTGATTAACTCTTTCACTTTCAACTCCAGTTCAGATTGTGTGTTCACGTTGGACCGGAGCTGTGTCAATCTCCACTACTTTGTCGGCAGTTTCTGCTAGTTTATCAACTGGAGTAGCAGGATCCATAGTGGCCAAGACACGCTGAGCTGATGGAGGAAGTTTCTGCAAGAACAACTATCTAAAGATGTCCTTATCGAAGGTTTGTGTGCGTTCGCCTAGAGCGCACTGCATAGCCCTCAGCATTTGAGTGGGCTTACGGTCTCCAAGTTCTTCTTTTGAGATTAACTGATGTAGTTTCTCACGCTCGGAGACAGTGGTGCGGCACAGGATGGCAGACTTCAGATCGTTGTATGGGTCCTCACTCGTGGAAGTAGACACGATGACGTCACGGACTTCAGAGATGATGCTCGCTGGTAGAGAGGACAAAACATGATCGTATTTCGTCCTGCTAGCGGTGATCCTTCCCAAGTTGAATTGTGATTCCACTTGGTGGAACCAAATTTATGGATCACCCGGCCAGAAGACGGGAGCTTTACGCTCAAGTGGGAGATGGCACCAGCGTCGTCAGGCATTCTCCTATGCTTGCTGGACGTACAAGCAAGACGACAAGTTACCAACGAAGGAGGGAGGTTGAGACGAGCGCAGGCACAGAGCGCACGGGCAGGGGTGAGGGGCAGAGGGCACGAGCGACATTACAGTCTGATCCTTGTCGCTCAGGTGAAGGGGGTGATGGGCACGAACGACGTTACAGTCTGGTCCTAGTCGCTCGGGTGAAGGGGGTGATGGGCACGAACGACGTTACAGTCTAATCCTAGTCGTTCGGGTAAAAGGGGGGAATCCAACTCCGGAGTCACCAATTGTTGGTTTACGTCGTCGTCGTCGTGGGCCTAGGCAAGCTACGGCTTGGACCGTAGCGCATCTCTATCCGGTATAGGTTAACCTGGATGAGTAGCCATAAGCACTGCCGCTGGTTAAGTGCCAACAGTGATTATCTCACTAGCCGTATTGAGTCCGTTAGGCGAAACTGCGACAGTACCAAGGTGGAAAATATAAACCTTGGATTTCTATTGTTTATTTGTAAAAATGGACATGGTATTAGATTAAAATAAATATTTGAATATAAATAATTAACTGACATTTGTGAATATAATAATTATGTTTACATACAATAAAATAATACAATATACATAAAATTAGTATTAATGTGGTTCATAATGAAATGAGGGGTAACTAATTTAAAATGAATTTATAACTATTCCGAAATTCAAGACGGTAAAATTAACATTTATCTTGAAACTAAAATAAGAGTATTCACTACACTAGGTTACATTAAGAGTTAGTTTGGGCACCGAAGCAAAAAAGTTATTCTACCTATTCTATTCTATTCAACGCGTTGGTTAGGCCCAACATCAAATACGCTGTGCAATTCTGGTCCCCATCCTTGAGAAAAAAACATAGAAAGGCTCGAGAATTTTCAGCCCAGAGCGACGAAACTAATCCGGCCGTTTGTCATAAATTATAAGATCGTGGGCTAACTGATGTTAATTTGTAATCTTGGAAAAGCGTCGGCTCAGGGTCGAACTCATTCACGTTTTTAAACTTTTAAATAGGATCGACAACGTCGACTATTCTAAACTTTTTACACTAAACACGAACCCGACTCGAAATAACGGTTGTAAACTTGTCATTCATTGGTATAGGTTTCCTCCTGATTTTGTTTCCAGCTCTTTCGTCAATGCGTTCAAAAACAATCTTGATCTAGTATTAGACGATTTCCTCGAATAGACCGACGTTCGAATGTGTGAATGTTCGTGTATATATTTCCAGTCCTATAAAATTTCTCGGCATTTTTTTTACCTGCAAATTGCTGAGTGTTTTCTTTCTTATTCCAAACCTGCCCACCGTGGGCGGGGAGCGGGAGACGAGGAGGTGGGGAGACCTTCTTGCTTTTCTGTGCTAATTCTTCTGTCTGTGAGTTGTCTGTGTTTGAACGAAACCCGCGGGTGCTCCCTAGAGTCGGCTGTAAAGTTGTTGTAGCTCCTTATTTCCTTGTAACTTCATGTAACTCTCTCTCTCTCTCTCTCTCTCTCTCTCTCTCTCTCTCTCTCTCTCTCTCTCTCTCTCTCTCTCGTGTGCTCTTGATGCGTTCATAGTTTTCACGCTACGAGACACACTTACATCTGTATCACTTTTAGGCCGCTCCATTTTCACATTGACCAACCCCTATGTAAGGCTTCTCACGCCGGCTGACCCATAAATAACTCATCTGAATCATAATTTTCATCCATTCTGTTAGCTGTGACGAAACAAGTATAATAAATCCATGCAGAGGACCTCGGAATTTCAGAATCCATGTAGAGTTGCGGTAATAAATTCACCCAAAAAAAGTTTCCAGAAACCACGAAAATTTTTTAATTTTTTGTCTCGAAATTTTACTATTTTCTCCGAATATATTAAAATAAAAAAACTAGTAATTTATGAGGTTCCTAAAACTATTTTAGACGAATTTATTTCCACTAGTTACACACACACACACATATATCATCGCCATCCCTTAATAATTATAATTCACATTTTCCCTTAATATTTTAGGTTAATATTTAAACTTTTTTCCGCATTTATTTCTGCCTTTTGTAAAATGGAATTTAAGCCCATATCACACAGTCGTTTGTTGTCGTTTTTCACCGCTGAATCGTTCCCCGCTTAAAACCGATTACGGACCTTAACACAATAATCGTTAAAAATCGGGGATTGAAAATGTATTGAATGTATGGATTTAATCGCTATTCAGCGACAAGATTTTAAAATTTTTCAAATTCCATTTATTGTCGATTAATATGTAAACGATTACAATCGGTTTTAAGCGGGGCACGATTCAGCGATGATAAACAGTAAGAAATGACCGTTTGATATGGACTTTAAGGGCTTCACAACATCATCTTTGTTTTTAAATACATTTTAATGTGTTTTGCCTTTATTTTTTTTTTAAACTTTTAAAATTTGCGATTTCAGTTTATCGAGTGACTGATGAATGATTAAGATAAATTAAAACGGAATCTATTAACTTTAATTAAGGTATATAGTAATAGCCATTTCATTCGTACAAATATGGAAACTTTAAAAGTTTGAGAAAGAATATTTAGGTTTCATTTATGACGTACAAAAAAAATAAATGTGATAAAAATAATGAGTTTTTTTATTTTTTTTCTTTGCTCACAAGACAATCATAAGACAGTTTGCGTACCTTATAATAACCAAGAATGAAGTTACAGAAGAAGTTATAGGCTAATAAGTAGGGGTGTGCCGGATAGTATTTTTTACTATCCGGCCGGATACCGGATAGCCGGATAATAATAAAAAATATCCGGCCGGATATCCGGCCGGATACCGGATAATATCATTCAAATAATTCATACTTTTTTATATATTATTATTTAGCTATTACTTGACTAATTGACTATACTATCAAATTTTAATCACTATTTGATGTAAATTATAGCTATCTTTCAATAACTTTAATATTACTATATTTATCCTTTTCACGATGTTTCATTGCCTAAAATCATATAGCTATATAGCTAGTAGTATTAGTTACAGGCTTACAGCAATATTTTAACATTATTTACCCCCTAAAATGGCTATTTTTATTGGAAACTATTTACAATACATGAGACTAATCCAAGGATAGCTATTTGCTCCCTATGTTCCAAACAGATTAAAAGGGGGATCAGAGAAATTGGGTGCTAGGTGCTATAGCACAAAACCTTTGCACAATCATGCAAAGATGCTGCATTCAAAAGAATATAAAGAAGTGTCTCAACTTAACAAATCATCTGAAATCAAAATCAACCTATAGCGACCACCTCAATGGCTCCGAAGGAGAAAAAATTAGTTGCCATGGAAAAGCAACTCACGTTAGAAGAAAGGTTTTCCTTTAAGAAAATATGGGATATAAATGACTCAAAAGCTCAAGCTTTACATAAAAAGATAGGATTAATGATGGCATTGGACAACCATCCTTTTAGTTTAGTTGAACAAGATGGCTTTATAGGACTGATGGCCCAAGTACAGCCAAGGTATTTGCTACCAAATGGAACATATTTTTCAGAAAAAGTCATACCCAAAATCTATGAAGAACTCAAAGAAATTGTTATGAATAAATTGAAAGAAGGGAAATACATTAGCTTCACTTCCGATATTTGGACCTGCTCTTCTTCAAATGAATCATTCATTTCCTTGTCAGGTCATTGGATCATGAATGACTACACTCATTGTAATGCAGTATTGCATTCAGCTCATTTTTCAGGATCGCATACAGGAATTAATATAGCGGACAAATTGCAATCTATGTGGCAATCATGGAATATTGACAGATCAAGGCGTAATATATTGGTCAGAGATGGAGCTTCTAACATAGCTTTGGGATGTGACCTTGCGGAAATACCTTCTGTTCACTGTTCAATTCATTTGCTACAGCTAGTGGTGAATGATGCATTAATGGCTCAACGATCTATAAAGATCTTTTGGCAAGTGTGTTGACGTTTAGTGACACATTTTAACCACTCCCCACTGGCTACCTCTGAATTTAAAGCTCTCCAAACACAACAGGGTCATGTTCCTCTTCTATTGGTACAAGATGTTTTAACGCGCTGGAACTCATCTTATTTGATGCTAGAACGTATGGTTAAGTTGAAAAAATCAGTTCAAATATACCTTGCTGATCATAGTGAATTACTTGTTATTTCATCTAATGAGTGGCACTTGATTGAAAATCTTTTAAAGCTTTACAGCCATTTTTTAAACTCACCCAAGAAATGAGTACAGAATATAGTTTACTCTCTACTGTTATCCCAAACATGTGCGCGCTTGAAAGGTTTCTTTCAAAAATTGGCCAGGATGATCAAGGAGTCCAAACTACAAAAGATGAACTGTTGAAGTCATTGCGGTCACGATTTTTTGCCAATGAAAGTAATGAAAAAAGAAAGTGTCTAAATGTCTTAACAAATCGGAAGTATGCTCTAGCAACTGTCATTGATCCACGATTTAAATTTTTGTTTTTCAAAGATCAACAAAAGGAAAATATTAAGACATGGTTAATTGAAGAAATAAATTAAATAAACAATCTAGAGAAAATTAGAGATAAATATTTTGAAGAACAGGCTCACAGCAGCGACGATTCTAATTCTTCTTCCTCCTCAACAGGAAGAAAAAAGGCAAAGTTTGATGATGATCCACTCTCTGCTTGTTTCAGGGAACTAACAAGAAAATTCAGAAAAGATACCTGGTGAGAAAAAGTTAAAAAAAAGCCGCAAGATGGCTTCATTCGCAGAAATAGCAGAGGAAATTGAGCAATATGCAAAAAAACCCATATCAGACAGACGACTATCTCCACTTGAAATTTGGAAAAATGAAGAATCCTTTCCATCTCTCAAGAAAATTGCTCTAAAATGGCTAGTGACACCAGCATCTTCAGTTTTCTCGGAAAGAATGTTTTCCGAATACGGAAATATTTTTGAAGAAAAAAGAAGTACTTTGCTACCAAAGCGAGGGGAGATGCTTCTTTTTATCCATCACAATGGACAAAAATTTGATTTAAACTTGTGAATCTAGTGTCTTGAACGTAGTATTAATTTTTATTGTTTAATGGGAGTTTTTACTTTTTAAGGTTTTGCTATTTTAATAATTTCACTTACCTTACTGGTATATTTGATTAGACTATATGTTTTATTTTTATATCTCAAATCTTAATAAAAGGTTTCGCTAATTCATATTTTTTCATATTGTAATTTGCAATATATATAAAAATAAAAAATAAAAATAAAAATTAAAAAGTAAGGGAAGCTGGGATCTTAGCTATGCGTCACTCTTTTAGCTGGACCAAACATTTTGCCTTTTTAGCAGTGTTAATATAGTTACATACTAGTAGTGGTACATGCTTATTTATCAATTATTATAATTTTAGATTTTTGTACAACTATATTCAACTTTTGCTAGCAAAAGGCTATGCAAGCTAAGATTGGAAAGGGGCGGGCCCAGATGGTATTCCCATTACAAAAAAGACTATCATAAATATCCGGCTATCCGGCCGGATACTGACATCTATCCGGCCGGATACAGGATACCGGATAATAGCTGTTATCCGGCCGGATATCCTGCCGGATAGTGGTATCCGGCACATCCCTACTAATAAGGACCCGAAGATCCGCTCCGGGTTAGCCAAGAAAAAGAGAGAGAGAGAAATGAAACAAAATAACTGAAAGTAAAGAGAAATACAAACTCTCATACAATGATTTACGCACTTACGTGCGTGTAAAACTTTTGCACGCAAATAATATAGTGAGAATAAAGTAAAGAATATGAAATAAATGGAAATAATGAAAAACTCTCACTTGATCGCTTCCACTTTCTTTATTAGATCCGACCACCGCTTCATACTACATTGATAAGCCAGAGGGAATATCACCAACCCCAAAACCCAACAAACTCCCACTGTATAGTCCTCCATTGGCTTCTGTGGAGGTTTTGACTCCCGAGCCTTCTCATATTGATAACGCCCACTGCTTTGAAACCAGATCCGACCAGCGCATCCTACGTTTACTATAGATGGAGCATTGGAATACTACCTATCCTCAACTAAATAACTGACCAGTCATGCGTGGCTGACTATGAGAGCAGGAGACCGGAAACCAATTCCCTCCTCCACCAAATCCCTCAAATAGGCGTGATGCTGCAAAGGGGTCGACCTGATCCTGAACCGTCATTCGAAATAATAATACTAATAATAATAATAATAATAATAATAATAATAAAAAAAAATAAATAAATAAAATAAATAAAAATGAAGATAAATGCGGCTATATAAAACCCGTCTCTTTCTCTGGGAAATGCCAACCGTAAAATGACCATTTGGCGTTCCAAAATTGCTGTAGAAATGATTGACTGAATGAAAAATGAGGAATGAAAATGTCACAGAATGTGTTAATGAAGGGGAAATGTTGTTGCTTGTCTATAGAGACAATGAGAGGTCCTAAAATCTTAATGAATCGCTATATATGTTAATGAATAAAAGGATGTAAGATTATCAGAGTCGAATCTCATCAAGGATGGATTCGAAATTCATTCTTATGACAAAAGTCATTGTGTAGAAATAATTTCAGAACTCTTTGTAGTTAGTGATGGACCAAATCAGTATTATTTTCATTACTCTTTATAGTTAGTGATGAACCATATCAGTGTTACATTCAGGTTTCTTCATAGTTAGTGATGAATTAAATCGGTGTTACTTTCAAAACTCTTTGTAGTTACTGCTGAACTAGATCAATGTTACTTTCAGGTTTCTTTCTAGTTAGTGATGAACAGTGTTGGGCACTAAAGCGTTAATCCGATAACAGTTAATTAACGAAGTTAACTTTTTTAACGGACTATTAACGGAAGTTAATTTCCATTTATCGTTATCGGACCAGTTAACTTCCGATAATTCGATATTTAGTCTGTTAAAGTCCGTTAACACGTTAACTGCGAGGAGTCATTCACGGAAGATCACCGCTCCGCGAATGAATTCAAACCGCCATAACTTCAGTCTGCCAATTCCGTCCTCTGCCGCAGTGGAACGGCTCTTCTCTCTCGGCAAGGACATCCTGAAGCCCAAGAGGTCAAGACTGGCAGTTGGGCCTAACTTTGAGAAGTTGGTCTTTCTGAAGGGCAACCAGCACATTGTGTCATAGTCTTTAATAAATGTGCCTAAAATTTGATTTTACCTTTCAGTTCCCGCCATAATAATTCTCTGGTAATTAAAATTTAGTTAATGGTTAGTGGTTACAAGGGTTTCAAAACATGTAATCAGTACATTTTTTATTAAAAATAAAAAAAAAGTTATTAAGCAAAAAAGTTGCAAAACTTGATAAAAATACAGTTAAATACCTATTTATTGTTGGATTTTGCATAAATAAACATTTTCTATGGGTTTTAAAGCTTTTTTCCTTGATTTTTTTAAATGTTAGTAAAGAAATAGTTACCGTTAACGGATTATCGTTAACTTCCGTTAACTTTGTAGTAAACTTATCGGATTATCGTTATCGGAGTTAAAAATTGGGGTTAACGGATTAATTATCGTTATCGAAGTTAACTTTTTGGTTAACGGTGCCCACCACTGGTGATGAACCAGATCAGTGTTACCTTCAGGTTTCTTTCTAGTTAGTGACGAACCAGATCAGTGTTATTTTCAGGACTCTTTATAGTTAGTGATGAACCAAATCAGTGTTACTTTCAGGTTTCTTTATAGTTAGTGATAAACCAAATCAGTGTTACTTTCAGGACTCTTTACAGTTAGTGATGAATCAAAATATAACGCGAATAACCTAACAGTTACCTTCTGCCAAAGAGGTAGGCTGTATGTGTTGTTATAATCTGATTTATATGTATGTACTTAAGCTTTTAGTTATCGGTGAAATGGCAAATGGCAAAGCTTATCAATGGAATGCCAGAACGTGTCAGCTTTACATAATAGAAAGGAGAAACTAACACGATTCTAAATATATTGATTCAACAAATTTATTACTTTCTGACTTTTACTATCAAATCGAAACTTTTGTCAATCCTCTGTGTGTGTGTGGTGTGTGTGGTGTGTGTGTGTGTGTGTGTGTGTCAGTGGCGGCTTTACAAGGGAGGCATGGGAGGCTGTGCCTCCTCGGTTTCAACAGGCTATATTTTTTTCTAAATTGCAAAATTTAAAATTTTTAATATAATTTAAGTTAAAAATTTTAATTAGCAATGGAATCACCCTCCCCCTTCGAATATAGTTGTTAAAAGTTTAATTTTCAATAGAATCACCCTCCCACCTTGAATATAACTGTAACCTTTAACTATAATGGTCAAATTCAGCACGAGAAATCGAAAGGAAGAAGTATTCAGGAAAGCCTCCCTTCAGCTTCTTGGTTGTCATAGCAACGTACTGATGCCACGCTTATATTCTACCCTGTCAAAAGGCATGAATTCATGAAATGGAGGCCCAAAATCATAAATCCTCCGCGAGCTTTATCATGGCTAGCCAGTGGGCGGAGTTAAATGGCTGTTGCCTAGCAATCAGATCTTCGGAGTCAAGATTATTGCTAAATACCACTTGAAATTGAATTTTTATTTAGTTATTATATTTTGTTTACACGAACCTGTTACGTTGTCATTCAACTCTTTATAAGTGAATTTAGTGTTATTTAGATGTGATTTAGTGTACCCAACGTAGGTATGTCAGTGTTAACTTGTTATTTGTACGTTTTTAAAGGCTACGTTATGGTAGTGTTGTGTTATTTGTAAGTTTTTGAAGGCAATATATCAGAGTTTATATTCTTTGTGTGAACTTAACCCTTCAAAATGGAAGAAGTTACTGACATAATTGTTTCACTATTGGTCATTTCTTTTGTTAGAAGAAGCGAAGTAAATAAAAGATACATTTCAAATAAAGGTAGATCAACTCCAAACATATCTTGTGTTCAAATAAATAAGAGCAAAAACAGAAGTTTTAAATCTAATTGGTATGACAGATATAAGTGGCTGTGTGGAAGTTTGCAAAAAACGGTTTGTTTCGCTGGTCTTGTCTTTTAGTTGGTGTGAAAAAAAATGTATGGAGTGACGAAGGGTTTCGTGATTGGAAGAACTTGGCAAGGAGCTTGGAGAGACATTCCACTTCGAAAGAGCACATTTAAAATGATATTTGTGTTAAACAGTTATCTAAACAGGCGTTCAGTATTTTTGAACAGCTAAATGAACACGCGAAGAGATCGAAAAATGAGTACAATGCAAAAGCTATCGAATCAACCTTGTTGGTATGAAAATATCATAAATAGGTTTGCTGCTGGAAAAGAAAGGAGAATTGATCTTTTCAAGTAGAAGACGTAGGTAAAACCAATTGATGATTTTTCGTTTTATTTTCTGATATTTTAATAACTTTACTCCATGTTGTTTAGTTAATTTATAATAACGGTTAGTAACTTAGGGGTAGTATCTATATTATGAATAATTTTGTACAGATTAAGCCATCTTAATTTAAGTAATTTATTTATGGGCATATGCCATATGTAACTATCCTCGCACTATGTAATAAAACATAGAAATAATTATTGGTGGGCCTCCCCACCCTCTCAGACCACGAGCCGCTACTGGTGTATATATATATATATATATGAAAAATATTTATGATGAATAAAACCACGAAGGAAAGGAAACACAGAGTGGTGCTCAAGCGCTTTCGTCTAATGTCATCCTCAGGAACACTGAAGTAAATAAAGAGTTCAAGACTATATATAGGTTACAAAAAAAAATATATATATATATATATATATATATAAATAAAAATTGTGGGAGGAGCATACATGTTTTCCTTACAAATTTGTATCATATATATATATTATATATATATATATAATATATATATATATATATATATATATATATATATATTGTATCATATATATATATATTGTATCATATATATATATTATATATATATATATATATATATATATATATGATGAATAAAACCACGAAGGAAAGGAAACACAGAGTGGTGCTCAAGCGCTTCCGTCTAATGACATCCTCAGGAACACTGAAGTAAATAAAGAGTTGAAGACTATATATAGGTTACAATATATATATATATAGAAATAAAAATGCGCCTCGGTGGTGTAGTGGTTAGCGTCACTGACTACAAATCCATCGGCCCCGGGTTCGAGACCCGACGGCAGCCGGCGCGCAGCAAAACACAGCTGTTCATCCTTCCACACAATAAAGAAAGTGGTTGGTAGATAAATGGGTACCCTAGGTGGCCTAGTGGTTAAGACGCTGGGCTGCTGATGGGGCGTGGTTCGGATTCCACGTTAAACTGTAGGTCTAAGGTGGAGTGAAAAACTTGACCTTCGTCAGAATGAACAATTCGGGCGGAAGCTAACCAAAGGTTATATACGGTGGTCCAAATAGGTATCCCAAAAACAACTTGTTACATAAATGTCTTTGGAAACTTTTATACCTCGGTATAATATATATATATATATATATATATATATATATATATATATATATATATATATATATATAAAGAGAAAATTTTACATCCTGAAAGTGTTAAAGTGTACACAGGCTTCATCTTAAGAACGGAAAAAAAGTTGTATAGAAACAATATTGAACAAATATTTTCAGCGAAAAACGGAAAATTGTTTTTAGCAATTTAAAAAAATTTCTCTTCAGAAATAATTTTGTAGTTTGTTGATATTTTGTATAAAGTCTTTTTACGTTTCAGTAATTTTTTATTTTTTTTTGTAACAAAATTTCGGCGGGAAAGATTTTAAGCCAAGTTCAGTGTAGTACATGCAGAAACCTTGTAAAAATGTCTTTACTGTGAAGATATGTGTAAAATATACGAGTATGTTTAATTTATTGGTAATCGTAAGTTTTTCATTAATCTTGATAAATTTTACTTTTACCTGTATTTATGTGTTTATTTTTTATAGAAACACTTATTGTTAAGATTTTATTTTTTGTAAACAGATGTATCTCATATGGTCCAGTGGTGGCGAACTTTTTTTGCTTTTTGCTGGCAGGTCATTTTTGTTACTTTTGATTTAAAAAAAAACGAAATTGAGTCATAATAATTTATTTACTTACTATTTTTAGTGATAAACTTCTTGTTGGATTTTAGCTAGTAATGTTTTGATCCGAGGTTTATATTTAGTTGTCTTTAGTCTCGCACATGCAGCACTCATATCTGTGCCAAGGCGATTCCTAGCGGTGGATTTGACGAAATTCATGGAAGAAAACAACTGTTCACATGAATAAGATAAACCAAACATTGTTAGCGGAGCTAATGCTAGCTTTTTCATTGATGAAAAAGAATTTGGTAAAGAGTTCCATTCTGCAAGAATAAGATTCTCTACTCTTTCTGTTGATTGTTGTTCTCTGGTTACACCCAAAATTGACGACTCCAATTTCTTTTCTCGTAACTTCAGATTAAGATTAATAAATTTAGTCTTCCATACTGCACTTTCTTGGAAGTCAACTAATTCCATTTCTAAATTACCAATGTCAAGCCAATGAAAAGTTGATAACTGAAGATCTTCAAATTGAATAGTATGGGGAAATTGGATGAATTGTAATGTTGCATCAATTTGTTGGAGTTGTGAAAACCTTTCTGAAAGTGATTGTCTGGCATCTCTTATTACTGAAGAGTACTTTTTGAGCACGTCGGATTTATTTTCTTTATTGTCTGCAAAATATTTTGAAGTCAAGAAGTGTTTCTGCAATAACGGAAAATATTTCAATTTTTCTTCTTCCAGATCTTGTGAGAAAATATTTAGTTTTTTTTCAAAAGTTTTAATATTTTCAAACATTGATGATACAACACAGCCGCGACCTTGCAACTTTTTATTTAAAGCATTGTAATGCAATGTGAAATTAGCGAAAAAATGTAAGTCATTCAACCAATTCATGTCAGTCAGTGCTGGATATTCATGTTCCTTTGTATTAAAAAAATATCTTATTTCTTCTAACAATTCAACAAAGCGATTCAAAACTTGTACACGACTTAACCATCTGACATTGTTATACATGACTAACCCTGAAAATTGAGAGTCAACCTTATCTAATAGTTTGGTAAATTGACGTTTGTGAAGATCGTGAGCAACTATAAAATTGACAATCTTTTTCACAAGAGACATCACATTTTCAAGTGATTTTAAACTTTTTTTGTCCAAAGAGCTTCTTGGTGTAAAATACAATGAAATTCAACTAAAGGGTGTTTCACTTCTTGTGTAAGGAATTGAACAAATCCAACATTTTTTTCCAATCATACTCGGAGCTCCATCAGTCGTCACAGATACAATATTTCTGAAATTAATACCCATTTGGATGAATTCCTTCTTCAATTCATTCATAATATCCTGTCCTGTGGTTTTCTCAGTCAGTGTCATCAATTTAATTAGCTCTTCCTTTTATATTTTCGGAATAAAATCTTGCAATAATTCCAGCATTTGTCAAATCCAATAAAAGTTGATCAGATACATCTTTGTCCATGATAATTATTCTATCTTTGACCGTATTTCTGGCCACAGGCAACTCATTAATACGTTTAATTATTTCACCTTTATTCTGAAAATCTTCCAATAAATAATCTGAGCAGTTTATAAAAGTTTCTTTTAAATAATCACCATCAGAAAGTGGGTTTCCGTGTTGAGCATTGGTAGATGATAATCGAAAATTAACTGCTGTAATATTGTTGTTTGGTTTAAAAATTCTCTTGAAAATAGCAGGTTGTTGTTTCTGTTGGTTTAATTGCCGCATAATAATTTCATTCCTTTCCCATCTGACACTGAGTACAAATTTTTGTGGTTACTTTCAAAATGTCGCTTAATATTATAAAAGCGAGCAACAATGTCCACTTTGCAAATACAACAAAAAGCTTTATTATTTCGTTTAATAACACCGTATTTCACAGTCCGCTCTTCATGAAATAACCTTCCAGTTCCACTAATCCACTACCATCACAACTAGTTTTTCTTTTTTTATAGCCATTTTTTTATGGGTGATAATTTCTGCACTAATAATTTGGCATTCCCAAACTTAAGGACTTGAACTGCAAAACTGGGAAGGCGGATGACCGCGCGGCGCGCACGATCAGTTTGTTGTCATACATACACGCACGTTTTCAAACGTATACTATACGTTTCAAAACGTTTCAATGTGTATCAGCTGTTTATTTCGGGGGAGAATAAAATAATGTTAAAACTGTGAGGCAGAAAATATTAAAAATTAAAGTCATATTTTATTTAAATAAGAGCTCGTGGATCACTAAAAATTGCCTCGTGGGTCAGTGGTTCGCCATCACTGTGACATATATTGTACATACCTTGGGTTACCTTGTGGATAGTGTTTCTACTTCGTGGTGTACGGATGCTTTGTTCCCGCTCTGTGCTTAATATAAAAATAACTAGTGATTACCAATTTGGCTGTTAATTCTGTGCATACCAGCGTGTGTGTATAACGTATCAGTGAATACGTAAAAATAACTTTTTAAGTGAAGGCTGATGCCATACATTTGAAAAAAATTCAAATGAAAATAAAGGCTACAGTGATGTTCTATTACATATACGAGTAGAAAAGAGGAAAAAGGTCATAAAACCGAGTAGGATCAGATTTCGCAGACGAAATTAGAAAAGCGGAAAGGAAAGCGAAGAAAGGAAAAGAAAATCTGGCCAAAAAATACGAAAAAATGTGTAAATTGCTCTAAATCCAGAAAGTTGAATAGAAATAGACTATGTTTAATGGAATGTGCCGCTTACCAGCTCTGCAACTGCGAAAATGAGACGGACAAGACCAATGGCGTAAAATTCATTCCGTGCAATACATTTAAACACTACGAATGCAAAAAACTTGGTGGAAAAAGGATAAAAAGTGATAAATAGAACGAATAACAAAATCAATGATTTTTAATGCTTCGTGGGCGTCAAGTGCATGGAAGACCAAAGAAAAATAGTACAAACAGGAATGGAAAGTGTTGAAATAAAAGAAACGATTGCAGCAAGTTCACCGACAGAAAGACAGGAAACGACAGGGAACGCCGACACAAATGAAAATGGGATTCAGGACACTGAGGGGCATACACTAGAGGGAGGTGTAAAAGAAACTTTAGACAAAGAAATACCCCCTGCACAAGACACTGTAACTACATCATGAATAAAAACGAAAGCACACCAACGATAAAAAATAACACTGAGTTGGAAAGTGGTTCTAGGACAAAGGAAAGTAATTGAGTCTCACAGAACTCATATGGAATCTAAAAGATGGACCATATGCGAATACTACAAAACAGGGTCGGGTAAATATGGCTTCGGATGTATGTATAATCATCCTAATAAGTGTTTCAGTTTGATAAGGAATGAAATTTGCCGATACGGAGAGGTCTGCTACTACTGTACGTCCCAATATGGAATACCCTTATTTTCACATTATGATACACAAAGAAAAGAAAGAGGAAAAGCAGTTCTAGCCCCAAGTAAAGGAAATGACAACATGATCAACGAAGGGCATTTTTTAGAAGAAATGAGAATGATAAAAAAACAACTATCACTCTTCATGAGAAAAGACCGGACTTTGCAAATATATGCACACCAATAATACCTGCAGCATCCACCTGCCCAATACCATCCATAGTTAACTCAGCAACTACAATGGTACCAAGAGTCAAACCCCCTGTATTCTCAAGTGCAACGGCATACCCAGTAACACCGACCAGGAACCGACAAAATCAACCGGACACCAACCAACATCTAACTCTACCGAACACCAAGGTTATTAAACCTCCAAATTTACTATATACAAATATACAAGACCTGTATACTTAGAAAACGATTGCAAATCGTAATACCTGCAAAATCTAGTTCTGGAAACCAACACAAATATCATGTACTTAACGGAAACACACTTCCATCAATGCGAAAAAAGATGTGAAAATTGTATCGAAGACATGGAAGTAACAATAAAGTACTACAACATATGAAGAGCTTATTTCCAAAAGGTGCTAAGTCCATTTTCGGTCAAAGTTGAGTCTGTACCACTGAAAAACAGTTCATGCCCATGTGCATCAAGGTGTGCTATCGATTAGTTTCAAAAGGTATTATATCCCTTTCATAACGGACATAATAACATGGCTGTTTCCAAAAGGGTCTAAATCCACAAATCCATCAACAGCGCCCTCTATAAACTACAATGTTAGTATAACTGCATGTACCTCATCTACAGTGAAAGATAAATGAGGATGTGTGGTGAATATTATGCATGCTGAGTCCAACACACGCATGGCATGGTATGGGCTCATCGTCAGGATGACATTTTGGCTTGATATAATTTGATATGATTGATTGAAGTGATAGAGATATTGAAATAAATAATACCGATTTTGTACTGTTTATTTGTGTTTGTTTCGGTGTAATCCAGAATTCTTTTGGACAACATGTCCTTGATTGTGCTCAGTCCACCACCATTTACAAACAAAAACGTATTTACAAATTAACCATGTGTACTAGATTTTATTCAGACATCTTATTTTGCTTAATGGCATTCACTCCCAACATTAATGTGAAAAAAAATTCTTTAAGGACAGACTATAGTAAAAAAATATAAAATGTGCCAATATCTTAAAAACTGGTTTTATGGACTTAGCGCCTTCTGGAAATCAACTCTTCATATAAAGAGGGTTGACAAAAGTAAATAGGCACATTCAGTATTTCCATAGTTTTTGATTTGATAATAAAAATCAAATAACAAATTTATTGAATCAATATATTTAGAACCGTTGCATTATGTAAATCAGACACACGTTCTGGCATTCCACTCATGAACTTTACCATTTGTTCTTAAGGACAATCATTGTGGTGTCTATTTACTTTTGTCAAACCTCTGTACAGAGTGGATAAATTTACTAGAAAAGGAGGAGAATGTTGTATTTTGTATGCAAAACACATATACAGATGAAATAAATGCAAACAAATGAAACAGCACAGTCGAAATTTTTAGTTTAGAAGTAAGAGAAATAAATCATTTTGAACGTGGAAAGACCAACAAACACCACAAAAAAATTCAATTCGTTACAAATGAAATCGTAAAACATATTAAAATCCCTTAAAACCCCAACTCCAAATATATTAATTTGTGGGGATTTTAACTTTCCATTCATAAAGTTAAATAAAAATGAAGTTATTATGTTGAGAAGTTCCACGGTAACATTAGAAAAGACGATAAAACTCAGGCAAGAATGCTTTTATATATTATGGGAAATTATACCTTATCCACAAAGTATGGATAACGAATTGAAAAGAGAACGTTTTGGGTTTAATTCTGACAAATAGCAATGACAATTTTTCTGATCATAAGCCTCATGAGCTAATCAGTATACAAATAAAATCTAAAGCCAGAAGATAAAAAAAAAACCTTCTATCCTCGAGAGATACAAGAACTATTTGAAAGATTAGACATGAGTTCAATGAAAGTAGATTAGGCAAGTATAAATTCAGAATAAAAGGGAGTAGACTGGGAATTGTTGTAGTACTTCGCGGAAAAACTCCAGAAGAAATACTACTAAACTTATATTGTTGAAGTATGTTCCGAGGAGACAAAAAAACCCGGAAACAAACAGTAAAAAATATCCAGGGATGCAAAACTGAAGCAAAAAGACTTGAGCCAAAAAAAAAAAAAAAAAAAAGCGACACGGAATAAAACTGGACCTAAATCAACTATTTATCCACAAGATAAACAAAGAGGAAATCAAGGTAGCGGATAACAACCCCAAAATAACCCCAAATACTTTTAACCTTGCGAAGAGTAAATTGAAATGTAAAGAGAGTATTGGAACGTTAAAAGATAGAGTAAATGATAAAAAAAAATGACCCAGAAGAGATGAGCGAGTTGCTTAAGGAACAGTTCAACTCGGTGTTCAGCCCCCACAAACCTGAGATGAAAATGGAAAATCCGAATGAATTTTTTTTACATAGATACAAATTGCTATAATATTATAATGTTTCAGACCAACAAAAACCCTAGGATCCACTCATGGCTGGTCTACCTAACTGTGGTTGTAGTTGTGTATTGCGCATGTCTTCTGTGGTGGTGGAGAGGACCTACAATTTTACGTGGGTTCCGAACCACAAAAACCTTAATTTTACTACCTTAAAATATACCTAATCTATCAACATACGTGTCTAATCGATTTTTAAACATGTTTATAGACGTGTTATTAATTACTTCTACCGGCAAACTATTCCACCGATCTAGTCTTATTATATTGTGATATTTCGAAAAAGCTATCTCTATTTACGTTATCGAACCCATTCATAATTTTAAAAACCTGGATTAGATCACCCCTTAGCCTCCTAGTCTCGAGTGTAGTCAATTTTAACCCCATAAACCTATCCTCGTACGACTTCGACCTAAACGACGGAATCATCTTAGTTGCTCGTCTTTGAACTCTTTCGATTTTGTTTATATCTTTTCGCATATGCGGATTCCAAAATTGGATCGCGTGCTCCAAATGAGGTCTAACTAATGACTTATAAAGAAGAACAATAATATCGCGCGATTTGTACTCAAAATTCCTAGCTAGAAAACCTAGCACCTTGTTCGCCTTATTGACCGCTGCTGTACTTTGTTTCGCCACTTTTAAATCATCAGTGACGATAACTCCTAAATCTTTTTCCTGTTCTATGCTTGCCAACTTCTTCCCTGACATACTGTAAGCAAAATTACCGTTACACGAACCAATATGTAAAATTTTGCACTTATCGACGTTAAATCTCATTTGCCATGTGACTGACCAATCAACGATTTTGTTCAGATCTTCCTGGATTTTACCTCTATCTTCATCATTAATTGCCCTACCACCCAACTTCGTGTTATCCACAAACTTTGAAACTGTACTGACTAGGCCGACATCTAAATCGTTAATATATACAAGAAAAAGCAAGGGACCCAATACAAAACCCTCAGGAACGCCGCTCGCTACATTAACCCAAGACGACTGCACTCCATCAATGACCACTCTCTGTTTCCTACCTCGCAACCACTGTTCTATCAAATTTATTACTACACCCCTCATTCCATGAGCCTTAGTTTTTTTCAATGAATCTTTTGTGCGGTACAGTGTCAAACGCTTTTGAAAATCTAAATCTACTACATCTACCGCCCGATGACTATCGTAAACCTCAACCACACTTTGAAAAAAATCTAAAAGATTAGTGCTGCATATTTCTAATCAAGTTATGCAATTGCAAGTGTACGACTATACGATCCCTAATTATTGATTCCAATAGCTTACCTACAACAGACGTTAAACTGACCGGCCTAAAATTTCCCGCCGCGCCTTTATTCTTAAAAATAGGTGTTACATTTGCTAACTTGAAATTATCTGGTACGCACCCCTCAGAAACAGACGCATTAAAAATCTTTGTTAGCGGCAAATTAATCAAGAACCACTACGAACACAAATCTATTAATGGATTTTGAATTCTTGGAAACGGACGTAATTGAGGCTCTCAGAAAACAGAAAATTCAGTACCAAGGCCAGACGCCTGGAATGTTCTGTTTCTCAAGAAAAGCGAAGCATGGACAAGCCACTATGTCCTGTGTCACGCGACACAGAACAAATACCACTTCTATTAAGAATACGAATGCAGCTTAATCACTGAAGTCTGAAGTCCGACCGAGACACCAACACGGAACCTTGAGTTTAACAACACGACACTTTACCACCGGCTACTCTGCTGATTTACACGTTTATTATATACGAACTAAAGGCATCAGTCAAGGTTTTACTAAAGAAATCAATTTGTTCGCTGCGCACTGATTCATTCTTAGGTTTTAAACT
This sequence comes from Bathynomus jamesi, assembly GCA_023014485.1. Lineage (NCBI taxonomy): Eukaryota > Metazoa > Arthropoda > Malacostraca > Isopoda > Cirolanidae > Bathynomus > Bathynomus jamesi. The sequence goes on from JAJOZX010001254.1 coordinate 457,286, forward strand.
TTCAACCATTTTACAATCGAAATTGCTTTGATTTTTTACTCCATTGAGGAGGAAAGGATTGTACTCCTAAAGAATGCATCATTATTGGATTCGTTTATTTTTAATTTGAAGAAGAAAATGGGAGAAAGGGATAACTCAACTTAAATAAATTAAATAAAACTTACAAATTATGCATCAATATTGTTAAAAATGTATTTTTAAAGGATACCCAGAAAGAAACCTTTCATAGAATATTACATATAAGTTTATGATTGCCCTCAACAACAAATGGCAAGGCTCATCAATGGAATCATTCGAATGTCAAGAACGTGTATCAGTTTTACATAATGGAAAGGAAAAAGCAACACGATTCTAAATGTATTGATTCAATAAATCCGTTATTATTTATTCAGTTTTATTATCAAATTAAAAACTATGGAAAAACCCGGTGTATATTTATTTTTGTCAATTCTCTCTCTCTCTCTCTCTCTCTCTCTCTCTCTCTCTCTCTCTCTCTCTCTCTCTCTCTCTCTCTCTCTCTCTCTCTCTCTCTCTCTCTCTCTCTCTCTCTCTCTCTCTATATATATATATATATATATATATATATATATATATATATATATATATATGTTACGTTTTTTTTGCGAAATCAGTTTCTTTGCAAATTCTCCGGTCAGTTTGCAAAGAAACCAAAACAATAGTAGTTTTACAAAATGACCTTAAATGTTTGATCAGTTTGCAAAATCACCAATAATCTTGTCGGTGTATTTTCCCAAATCTCTTGTTCTAATACTGTAGAACCTTCTAGCTCCTAAACTAACCTAACCTAACCTAAACACAATGACACTGTTGGTTAGGTTAGAAGCTAGAAGATTTTACAGTATTAGAACAAGAGATTTTGCAAATACACCGACAAGATTACTGGTGATTTTACAAATTGACCGATTTTTGTTTTTTGCAAAATGATCAAACATTTAAGGTCATTTTGTAAAATTACTATTGTTTTGGTTTCTTTGCAAACTGACCGGAGAGTTTGCGAAAAGACCGATTTCGCAAAAAAACCATAATATATATATATATTAGGGTGGTCCAAATCCATAGGGGGAAATTTCAAAATTGTCTTAGATAGTCTCCACAAGTGTGGCTTTTGTCCATTTAGTGTCCACATGGTCTGTGCAAAATTGCAGCGTGATTGGTGAATATTTAGAGGTCGCCCCACTCTGAATATATATATTATATAATGTACTTTTTTCCGTAGGTCCGATGGCTCAAACTCGATCAATTCCAAAAGTTTGGCTTCTAGGGATGGCAACTGGAACTTTATCCACGTCAAGGCTCCCTACATGCCTTGACGCCCTCCTCTTGGGGCAATACCACCACATCAATCAAAAGCAAACCACCTCCGACAGTCTGAACCAGGCATGCCAGAGGGTGATTGAAGTCTGGACCCGAGCGCGGATCCCAACTCAACGGATCGACTCCTGTGTCCGTAAGCTTTCAAAGCTTTTAGACCGCTACAAAACACTCAAGAAGCACAGGACCAGGCAACGTGCCAGCGATAGAATGAATGAAGACATCTTCAAAGCGGACATCCAGGAACTGTTTGACATCGCAACCAGTGATGCCATGAGCACAATCGTCAACGTTGAGGACCGAAATTTCCTGTCCATGCAGCGCAAGGACGTCAATTCTTGCAGCATGGCTGGCATTGATAAGGAAACGACTACACAAGAGGACAGAAAGCGATCCAGAATGGAGAAGGAAGCCAAGAGAAGGCAAGGCATGAAGCAACACAGAAAGATTTGGAAGAAGCAGGAGTGTCATCAATTGATCTTTCCTCTTCTTCCCTTTTTTCGCAAGACGACGACGACTATAGACCATCGTTTCCGATTCCTTCTTCGTCTGAAGCTCCGGCACCAAAGCGTCCCAAGAACAAGGTTACGAACATTTTCCAATCTCCAGAAGTCATTGGAGCAGTGGATCGCACCAATCTTTCTGACCGGAATGCTGTTTTCGTAACTGGAGCTGTATTACAGGCCGCGGGGCATGATCTGTCTGGGATGACGTGCTCTCGGAGCTCTATTCATCGCTACAGAGAAAGTGGGCTAGAACAGGCAGCTCGAGAAGACCTAGAATCATTCTCTCTAGAAGACCCTGTCCTTCTCCATTGGGACGGAAAGCTTCTCCCCGGCATTGAAGGGAAGAAGACGAATGTGCATCGGATAGCAATCCTTATAACATTCAATGGACAGGAGAAGCTGCTTGGTGTCCCAAAGATGAAACAAGGAACTGGAGAAGCACAGGCCCAGGCATGCCTTCAAACTATGAAATTATGGAACGTGGAACAGCATGTGAGAGGTCTCGTCTTCGATACCACTGCGTCAAACACGGGTTTACATCGCGGAGCCTGTGTCAGGATTGAAGAAGCATTGGGTCACGAGCTAGTTTGGATCGGTTGTCGACATCATATACTTGAAGTCGTACTTGCTGATGTCTTTGCCTCAATATTTGGCTCAACAGGAAGTCCTGAAACAGGCCTTTTTAAGCGATTTCAAAAGGAATGGCCATCTCTCTCCCACGAAGCATTTGTCTCAGCATCGGACAGCTTGTTCGAGAACCCTCAACTCCAAGAGATGAGAAAAGAGATGCTCACTTACTTACCTAACGCTCTTCAGGCAAGCCAACCTCGTGACGACTACAAGGAGTTCCTTGAACTATCTTTGCTCTTCCTGGGGGGAAAGACTGGTGGTCAACTCTTTATCCGAGCTCCGGGTCCCATGCACCACGCGAGATGGATGGCGAAGGCGATTTATGCGCTCAAAATCTACCTCTTTCACTATCAATTCAAGCTCACAGCACGCGAAGAACGAAACGTGACTCAGCTGGCTTTATTTGTCAGTCTGATTTACGTCAAGTACTGGCATGAAGCGCCAATGGGGACACAAGCTCCTCTCAATGATCTCAAAATGCTGCATCTTCTGGAAAAATATCCACACGGAGGAGCTGCACAAGCGGCGAAGAGAGCTCTAAGACGCCACCTGTGGTACTTGTCGGAGCATCTGATTGGATTGGCCTTCTTCGATAATAGGATCGATCCTGATACCAAAAGGAGAATGGTTCAACACCTCCAACATCCCCAAAAGAATGGCTGTCCCCGACGAATCGACATGGCGGAAGCTGGTGTTGAAAATGATGTGGCATCCTTCGTCACGAAAAGGACATTGACCCTCTTTGATGCCTTGAAAGTTGGAGGTAAGGAGGAAGCGCGCCAGTTACTTCAAAAAGATCCACGGGAATGGCCAAATGACAAGAACTACAGGGAACTTAGAGATCGCGCCTTAAAGATGAAAGTCGTCAATGATGCTGCCGAGCGAGGTATTGCTCTCGCACAACGCTACAATGACACTTTGACACGAAACGAGGACCAGAAGCAGTACCTCCTACAACTCGTAGCCGCCCACCGAAAACAGATACCAATACCATCCAAGGCGACTCTGATGCAGAAGAAATAATGAAGATACACCCATTATCATGTCCTATTGTCTTACTGTTTTCTTTCATATTCTTTGAGAACCAAAAAAAAATTTAGTTATTCAGTTGTCTATATATTTTCCCAAATTTTAAAAAAGGGGGCAAGTGGGGCGACCCCTAAATATTAACCGAATAACGTGAAACTTAGCACAAATACTGTCCACACCAAGAGGCATAAAACCAACCTTGTGGAGAGAACTTAGTCGATGCTTTAACCTTTTGGACCACCCTAATATATATATATATATATATATATATATATATATATATGGGAATGAACTCAGAATGGTTCCCTGAGTTTTTTATGATACACACAGACCTGCATGGAACAAGGAACTCTTCTGGGATAATTAAATCCACTATAGTCCGAATAAGTAATGGTAAGTGACAAATACCATAGTTTTTCTTTTTCATGATGCTAGCCCGACGTGGGCAACGGGCCACTCGCAAAGAGGTCCCATAAATATAGCTTCCTCACCAGCTATCTGCAAAGCAGACAGGATCCAGCTTTGGGACATGGATCTAGGGTTTAAAGCAGCCTAGCCCTGCTACATTTAGAACCTCAATATAAGCAAAAGACTCGCTGTCTTCACGTCAGATTGAATACATCAAAGAAAAAGGGTAACTATTATATTTTAGCCAAAAACCAAAACTTAAACCTCAACTGGCAGAATTGAGCGTCCACTTAAGTTTTGGTTTTTGGCTAAAATATAATGGTTACCCTTTTTCTTTGATGTATTCAATCTGACGTGAAGACAGCGAGTCTTTTGCTTATATTGAGGTTCTAAATGTAGCAGGGCTAGGCTGCTTTAAACCCTAGATCCATGTCCCAAAGCTGGATCCTGTCTGCTTTGCAGATAGCTGGTGAGGGAAGCTATATTTATGGGACCTCTTTGCGAGTGGCCCGTTGCCCACGTCGGGCTAGCATCATGAAAAAGAAAAACTATGGTATTTGTCACTTACCATTACTTATTCGGACTATAGTGGATTTAATTATCCCAGAAGAGTTCCTTGTTCCATGCACGGTCTGTGTGTATCATATATATATATATATATATATATATATATATATATATATAATTTTGGATGAATTTCACAATTGAACAAGTGAGATGAATGAATGATGCAATCCACAAGGAAAAGGAAAAATTATTCCAAGGCCTTTCGTGTATTCAGAAGTACACCTCCCTGACGAGCTGTACTTTTGAATACACAAAAGACCTTGGAATCATTTTTCCTTTTCCTTGTGGGTTGTGGGTTTGCATCATATATATATATATATATATATATATATATATATAACTCAAAGTACTTCTATAATTTCGCAAAAAGAAAGTCGAAAAACCAAGCGACTATCGGACCTTTAAAAAATGAGAACAGTGATTTATCTGATGATCTAACAGAAGTATCTGAAATATTAAAAGCTCAGTATGAATCATCTTTCAGTATCCCAAAAACTGACAAATTGATTTGCGATAGAAACGCGTTCTTTGAAGAAGAACCACAAGGGGAAAGTATAACGGATTTCGACTTTACGACGGATGATATTACACAAGCCATAGGGAAACTAAAAACACACTCAGCGGCAGGACCGGATAAATGGAATGCCACACTGATCAAAAACTGCAAGAATGCAATCGCTGAGCCCCTATACTGGATATGGAGACGATCATTAGACACGGGAGAAATACCGGGCATCCTGAAGAGCGCGAACATAGTCCCAATATATAAAGGAGGAGATCGATCCCAGGCCAAAAACTATAGGCCAGTGTCGCTTACATCTCATCTCACTAAAATATTTGAAAGAATAGTTAGACAGAAAATCTATGACTTTTTGGAAACTCAGAAAAAATTCAATGATAACCAACACGGGTTTCGATCAGGCAGATCATGCCTATCACAACTAATGGAACACTACAACAACATTATTGATTCACACTTGAAAGTAATGAAAAACTATGATGTACTGTACACAGACTTTGCTAAAGCGTTCGACAAGTGTGACCACGGAATCATAATACATAAACTGAAATATATGGGAATAACAGGAAAAGTAGGGAAATGGATATATAATTTCCTTAGTGAGCGGAGGCAAGTCGTTACAGTACAAGGAGTATCTTCATCAGAATCAGAGGTCCTCAGCTCAGCACAAGGAACAGTATTAGCTCCACTACTCTTCATAATCATGCTAACTGACATAGATGAGGACGTTACCAGAGACAGCACAGTAACATCCTTTGCGGATGACACAAAGATCAGTAGAAAAATAAGAAACCCAGAAGACATAGGATCTCTACAAACCGACATAAACAAAATCTACAAGTGGACCGAAGACAACAATATGAAGTTTAACACCGAGAAATTTCAGCTATTACGGTACGGAAAAAGAGAAGACCTAAAGTGCATGGAATATTATACCCCAAATGGACAGGAAATTCAGAGAAATTCCAGAGCAAAAGATTTAGGGGTTGTAATGACAGATGATGCGAAATTTGAAACACAAAATAAGATAGCAGTAAACAGAGCAAAGAGAATAACGGGTCAGATATTGAGAACCTTTAAACGAAGGGATAGGAATGTAATGATTCCTCTACTGAAAACCCTGATCATACCCAAATTAGAATACTGCTCGGTCCTAACTTCCCCATATAAAAAAGAAGACATTAGACAGCTGGAGGGGATCCAAAGAAGCTTCACAGCCAAGATCAATGGGTGCAAAGAACTAAATTACTGGGAAAGGTTACGAGAACTAGACCTATATTCACTGGAAAGGAGAAGAGAGAGATACACCATTATTTACACTTGGAAAATAATGGAGAAACTAGTCCCTAATCTTACTCTGAATCCCATAACTCCCCAAACAACGATGGAAAGTAGAAGCGGTAGACTGTGTCGTATTCCCAAATTGAAGGCGAGACAGGGAACATCCTTAACCCTGAAAGAAAATAGTTTTGTAGTGAGAGGACCAAAACTGTTTAATCAGTTGCCCAAAGGCCTAAGAAACACGAAGGGAGTTGCAGTGGAAATCTTCAAAAGAAGACTAGACGCCTGGCTCAGAACAATCCCCGATGAGCCGGGCGTACCTGGCTATGTGAGGTGGAGAGCGCAAGAATCCAACTCACTACTTCACCAGGCCAACTCGAGAGGAGGGGCGACAAGCTCGACCTTCGCGAAATGAGAAATCATCGCGCGGAACCTTTGTAAGGTTGTAAGGTATATAAACGGGTGTGCCATAAAAAAGGGTACATTTTAAAAAGGCTATGAAATCAACATTTGTCATTTAATTTTATTAAAACTTCTACACAATAAAACATGTATTTATCTATATGCAAACACGTTTTCAGACTAAAATATCAAATAATTCAAATTCTATCAACATTTAACGAAAGTGTGATTTTTCTACTTAACATGCAAAAATTATTAAACCTTTTTAATATTTTTTTATAAAAATAATTTTTAATGTAAAATTTACCTGAAATTATTAAAAAAATTGTTCGAAATGCTTTCCTTCCATTTCAATAACTTTTTTTATTCTTGGCCGGAATTCATCTATGGCTCGATTTACTCGTTCCTGTGGAAGCTCTTCCCATTTTTGAATGATGATCTCGCGTAAATGAGCGACATCTTTAACCTAATCCTATAGACTCGCTCTGCTAAGTTCTCCCATATTCCGGCCAAGAATAAAAAAAGTTATTGAAATGGAAGGAAAGCATTTCGAACAATTTTTTTAATAATTTCAGGTAAATTTTACGTTAAAAATTATTTTTATAAAAAAATATTAAGAAGGTTTAATAATTATTTTTGCATGTTAAGTAGAAAAATCATACTCTTTCGTTAAATGTTGATAGAATTTGAATTATTTGACATTTTAGTCTGAAAACTTGTTTGCAGATAGGTAAATACATAGGTTGATTTTTGCCTTTTTAAAATGTACCCTTTTTTATGACACACCCGTTATATATATATATATATATATATATATTATATATATATAATATTATATATATATATATATATATATATATATATATATACTGTGTATGTTAAATGTGCAAAAGCTGAGCTCAATCTGATTTTTTTTCTTTGCTTATTTTATAGGTTCCCGAAATTTATAGGCTAAACAACGCTTTGAAAGGAAGACAAATATACTATTTCTCATTCAATAGCAAACAAAATGATCAAACTATGGCAATATATTATTTAATATTTTGTGACTTTTTCTTTCAAAATCGCTTGAATGCGAATGTGGAAAACTTTTTTTTGTAATTTTTGTAAAAAGTCCTCTGAAATATTATTTTAAATGAGGAAACACATTCCAAACTTCGGCTGTAGATCTTAGTTAATGTTTATTCATTTTGATGTCCACAAAATTTTTAAAAATCCAATTACATTCTTTTTTCTTGTTATCATCAAAGTTTTTCAATAACGATTCAATTATAATGAGGTTCGAACTCCAGAACTCCACTTTTCATTTTGCGTTGTAAGTTGAGTTTGATTGCACTGGATGTACACTTGTACAGTATGTTTAGGATCATTATCATGCTGTAAAATCAATCTATACCCCTATCACTTGTCCACCAGAAGGCATAGCATGTTGTCCTTAGTATCTATATAGTTATACCATGCTGAGTTAATTTTTTTATTGATTGGCGCCAGACCTTTTTCAACTCCAGCTGAAGAGGTGTAGAACTAAACATCATGGGCTCATTTCCATGTTTCATCGTTAGTTTTAAGTGTGTGACACTGTATCCTCTAGTTCGACATCTGACATACTACTTTCTTTTCGTTAAAAAAAAATCTAATTTTGATTCATCAGTCCCATCACTGATGTATTTGGGTTTACTGACAATGAGTGAGGTAACACTTGTCAAGATTTGTGAACTTACTTTGAAAGACTTAGTGTAAATATCACTCGCTATATTAGATTTAATATATCATACACTGTATTTTTTGGGTCAGTTTCTTGATACGTATATTAAAACTACAAAATCATATGAAAGTCAATACATCAACAGCACATGATTATTCAAAAGCAGCATAGGGGGTTTCACTGGACTTTATCACCCAAACTTAAATTGTTCTAGGGTGCTGCAAATCAAGCAATATATATATATATATATATATATATATATATATATATATATATATATATATATATATATATATATATAACTTCAGTCGCTTGCGCGTCATAACGATAAACGCTAGATCTAACCTACAACCTAACTTTATAACAAAGGGAGAAAATAGAAATTATCCTGATATTGAATTAACTTCCCTAATTGAATAACAGAGGCGAAATTCTCATTTGATTCCTTCCTTTGCAGACAGTATCAATTATTTCATGCCCGCGACCTTCATTAGCGTTGCAAGACTATTGACTTTGTTTAATTTCAGGAGCCCAAATTAATGTCCCACACTGTTAATTAAGATTACATTATTAGTCATATATGTGTAACTCCGTTTTAGTTTGTTCGTTGACTAAAGCTAAAAGTTGTAAGTATTTTGATTCTATTGAAGTGTTACGTGCAAAGATTGAGTCGAGTGGTGTCTGGAAGGTTATTTCTCTTAGTCTTCTTACATAAAGGATTTATTTTAAATTATCCCTGAAAGAACTAGCCTACTTGTCTCAGTGGGTAATACCACTTCCCAACAAGCGGAATGAAGGTCGAGGGTTCGACTCCAGATAGTGTTAATAACAATCCAGCAGTTTGCTCAATGGGCTGAATTTGTTTGACATGAGCGCTGTGCCAGTCTCTTGCATACTAAGAAATGATAACTTTCATATTACCTCCTAAAGAACCCCTAAAACAAGGGTTTTGTGAGTCCGCCATGTCAAAATTATAGAATTATTTGTGGAAAGTCTTGAACTTGACAAGTCCACGAAGCATTGATCTTGAAGAAGAATCAAAGTTGTGAAGTTCGTAATATCAAAGGTCATGTCTTGTCGATACGACGATATAACATTGCAGTTTTATATATACAGGGTGGCGCAAAAGTCAGGAGTCAAAGAAGCTAGGGAGAATGGATCTTTTTCCGTTCTATGACCACCACTATTTTAAAATAAAAATTACTTTTTTCAGCTAAAAAAATTACAAGAAAAAAAGTAGCGGCCATAAAACGGAAAAGATCCATTCTCTCCGGCTCATTTGACCCCTGACTTTTGCGCCACCCTGTGTGTGTGTATATATATACATATATATATATATATATATATATAATATATATACCTGACAGTGCTGAGACTCTGAGTAGTGGGTTTGAGCCCCAGCTTAGCTGGGTGGCTGTCTTTTCTGTATCTTACGTCGTTGCCAGGCGACGAGCCGGCCACCCCCACCTAATTGACTCTGGCTACGGTAGCACTGGCTCGGGCTCCTAACCCCCATTTCCTGGGGATATGGGACACTGGCTGTTACCTTTTACATATATTTATAATAATGTATATATATATATATATATATATATATATATATATATATATACAGGGTGATTAAAAAACTTTTAACACATAGGTTTTTCTGTTACAGGGATTTGAAGATTAAAGAATACTGAATAAGCCTTAGGGCTCTGGAAGCAACGTTTGACCGCTTTCATATATATATATATATATATATATATATATATATATATATATATATATATATATATCCGTGTACAGCAAGTAAAGAATGTATGAAGTACTGTTTACATCACAAAAAATGCTTACAAATAAGTTGGAAACAAAAAAAATAAAAAACCCATATGTGTTAAAAAAAAATTTAATTACCCTGTGATTATATAAATTATATAAACAACTGCTAATTATTATTACTATTTAATAAATAATTATGTATTAAATAATTACTTTAATTTATTGCGTTAAATTTAAATTTATGATGTATAGGACATAATACATTATTCTATTAATTAATATAATTTTCTAATTTATAAATAATTGCATTTATTATTTTTTTCAAAATGCCTAAAATTAATTCAAGGATTCCATCAAAAATATTTAAATGATTTTTTAAATTAAAATTAAAAATAGAACGTTTTTCAACTTAACCTACGATTAAAAATGTATTTTTTAAATACATTTTTAATTTTATTTAAAATATTTCGAATTACCATTTTTTATAATTAACTTCCCAATTAGTTGATACGATATACGCCAGAATAAAATGCGAGCGTTATATATATATATATCAAAGAATAGTTTTTAATCAATTAATAAAAGGAATAATGAATTTTCTAAAATTCTAGGCAATTTTTCACATGTAGATCAATGGCTCAAACAGTAAACAGCATAATGTGTGCACACACACACACACACACACACACTATATATATTATATATATATATTATATATATATATATATTATATATATATATATATATGATACACACAGACCGTGCATGGAACAAGGAACTCTTCTGGGATAATTAAATCCACTATAGTCCGAATAAGTAAATGACAAATACCATAGTTTTTCTTTTTCATGATGCTAGCCCGACGTGGGCAACGGGTCACTCGCAAAGAGGTCCCATAAATAGTATAGCTTCCCTCACGAGCTATCTGCAAAGCAGACAGGATCCAGCTTTGGGACATGGATCTAGGGTTTAAAGCAGCCTAGCCCTGCTACATTTAGAACCTCAAGATTCCCATCTTCAAACGGACATGTTATGTGCCTTGAAAAGTGGACGCTCAATTCTGCCAGTTGAGGTTTAAGTTTTGGTTTTTGGCTAAAAATATAATAGTTACCCCTTTTTCTTTGTTGTATTCAATCTGACGTGAAGGCAGCGAGTCTTTTGCTTATATTGAGGTTCTAAATGTAGCAGGGCTAGGCTGCTTTAAACCCTAGATCCATGTCCCAAAGCTGGATCCTGTCTGCTTTGCAGATAGCTCGTGAGGGAAGCTATATTTATGGGACCTCTTTGCGAGTGACCCGTTGCCCACGTCGGGCTAGCATCATGAAAAAGAAAAACTATGGTATTTGTCATTTACCATTACTTATTCGGATTATAGTGGATTTAATTATCCCAGAAGAGTTCCTTGTTCCATGCACGGTCTGTGTGTATCATAAAAAATTCAGGGTACCATTCTGAGTTCATTCCCATATGTATATATGTATATACATATATATATATATATAACGTAAAGAACGACGCTTGTATAGGAGATATTCCGCGCAAGACGAGAAAGAGAAAACAACAAATGAAAAAATGAAGTACCACCTGGGAATCGAACCGGGATCTTCCGATTGCCGGTCAGACGCGATAACCACTACACCATGGACTTCACTCTTCCAAATGCCGTAATTCCTCTACATACTCGCAGAAACCAATGCCCCAAGGGGGCACCTCCCGCTTGCCGTAACATTATATACATTCAACTGCAAAGAACACGCAGTATAAATAACGTAAAGAACGACGCTTGTATAGGAGATATTCCGCGCAAGACGAGAAAGAGAAAACAACAAATGAAAAAATGAAGTACCACCTGGGAATCGAACCCGGGATCTTCCGATTGCCGGTCAGACGCGATAACCACTACACCATGGACTTCACTCTTCCAAATGCCGTAATTCCTCTACATACTCGCAGAAACCAATGCCCCAAGGGGGCACCTCCCGCTTGCCGTAACATTATATACATTCAACTGCAAAGAACACGCAGTATAAATAACGTAAAGAACGACGCTTGTATAGGAGATATTCCGCGCAAGACGAGAAAGAGAAAACAACAAATGAAAAAATGAAGTACCACCTGGGAATCGAACCCGGGATCTTCCGATTGCCGGTCAGACGCGATAACCACTACACCATGGACTTCACTCTTCCAAATGCCGTAATTCCTCTACATACTCGCAGAAACCAATGCCCCAAGGGGGCACCTCCCGCTTGCCGTAACATTATATACATTCAACTGCAAAGAACACGCAGTATAAATAACGTAAAGAACGACGCTTGTATAGGAGATATTCCGCGCAAGACGAGAAAGAGAAAACAACAAATGAAAAAATGAAGTACCACCTGGGAATCGAACCCGGGATCTTCCGATTGCCGGTCAGACGCGATAACCACTACACCATGGACTTCACTCTTCCAAATGCCGTAATTCCTCTACATACTCGCAGAAACCAATGCCCCAAGGGGGCACCTCCCGCTTGCCGTAACATTATATACATTCAACTGCAAAGAACACGCAGTATAAATAACGTAAAGAACGACGCTTGTATAGGAGATATTCCGCGCAAGACGAGAAAGAGAAAACAACAAATGAAAAAATGAAGTACCACCTGGGAATCGAACCCGGGATCTTCCGATTGCCGGTCAGACGCGATAACCACTACACCATGGACTTCACTCTTCCAAATGCCGTAATTCCTCTACATACTGCGAGTATGTAGAGGAATTACGGCATTTGGAAGAGTGAAGTCCATGGTGTAGTGGTTATCGCGTCTGACCGGCAATCGGAAGATCCCGGGTTCGATTCCCAGGTGGTACTTCATTTTTTCATTTGTTGTTTTCTCTTTCTCGTCTTGCGCGGAATATCTCCTATACAAGCGTCGTTCTTTACGTTATTTATACTGCGTGTTCTTTGCAGTTGAATGTATATAATGTTACGGCAAGCGGGAGGTGCCCCCTTGGGGCATTGGTTTCTGCGAGTATGTAGAGGAATTACGGCATTTGGAAGAGTGAAGTCCATGGTGTAGTGGTTATCGCGTCTGACCGGCAATCGGAAGATCCCGGGTTCGATTCCCAGGTGGTACTTCATTTTTTCATTTGTTGTTTTCTCTTTCTCGTCTTGCGCGGAATATCTCCTATACAAGCGTCGTTCTTTACGTTATTTATACTGCGTGTTCTTTGCAGTTGAATGTATATATATATATATATATATATATATAAAACGACCAAGACTTTAACCAACTGCCCAAAGAACTGAGGAACACGATTGGTGTTGTGGTGGATATCTTCAAAAGAAGATTAGACGCTTGGCCCAGAACAATCCCAGATGAGCCGGGCGTATGTGAGGTGGAGAGCGAAAGAAATCAACTCTCTACTTTACCAGGCCAACTCGAGAGGAGCGACAAGCTTGACCTTCATGAAGTAAGGAATCATCGCACGGAACATTTGAAAGGTTGGAAGGTATATATATATATATATATATTTAGGGTGATCTAAAATTTGGGCTAAAATTTCAAAATAGTTGGAAATGCTCTCCACATGGCTGTTCTTATTCCTTTAGATGTAAAGTGATTTTGTGCAAAATATCTCTCGATTCAGTACATAATAAGAGGTCGCTATGATTTTCACATTTTCAATTAATTAATTAGCTAATCATTTTCTCCCGCTTCATTTTCAGAGGACGCGGCAGTCACACCACATTGACTCCGCCCACCTTTCAGAGGGTGATGCAATTGTTCGACTTCTTGTATAATGATGTTTGTGAATCAGACAAATCATTTACTCATGCATCATTTCAAGTTTAAACTTGTTGAAGGACGGTTTTAAGTTCGTTCAAACTTCAAGAGCTTAGGAATAGTATCTCATGTAAGTATTAATTCATATATATTAATTATTAATTCATATATATAATTATTAATTCATATATATTAAGTATTAATTCATATGTATTATATTTATTCAGTATATATATATATATAATATATATATATATATATATATATATACAGGGTGGGCGGAAAGTAGCTCCCTATTTTGGATTGGTAAAAAAATACGTATATTATCCATTTATTTCAGAAGAAATAATATGAAAAGGTAGGCATACATGGTAGGTTTTCTATAAAATTCAATGTGGGCTCCAACTCTTTCCACCAGCTTCTGGAGCCGCCCAGGAATGGCGTCCACTGACTTTAGCAGGAACTCCGGCGGGATGGAGGACATGACTTCCCGAATTCGGTCCTCCAGTTCTTCCAATGTCCTCGGTTTGGTGCGGTAGACTTCTTCCTTTACCCACCCCCAAAGAAAGAAGTCGCACGGTGTCAAGTCGGGGCTCCTGGCTGGCCATTGATGTGGACCACGACGACCCATCCAACGCCCAGGGAAGTGGGCATCCAGCCACTCACGGACAACAAGAGCGAAGTGCTGAGCGGTACCTTGCTATGTTGCGAAACGAGGTCTGGCCGGTTGTCAGCACATGGGAGAACATCGACGATCTGATATTTATGCAAGATGGCGCCCCTCCGCACTTCGCTCTTGTTGTCCGTGAGTGGCTGGATGCCCACTTCCCTGGGCGTTGGATGGGTCGTCGTGGTCCACATCAATGGCCAGCCAGGAGCCCCGACTTGACACCGTGCGACTTCTTTCTTTGGGGGTGGGTAAAGGAAGAAGTCTACCGCACCAAACCGAGGACATTGGAAGAACTGGAGGACCGAATTCGGGAAGTCATGTCCTCCATCCCGCCGGAGTTCCTGCTAAAGTCAGTGGACGCCATTCCTGGGCGGCTCCAGAAGCTGGTGGAAAGAGTTGGAGCCCACATTGAATTTTAGAGAAAACCTACCATGTATGCCTACCTTTTCATATTATTTCTTCTGAAATAAATGGATAATATACGTATTTTTTTACCAATCCAAAATAGGGAGCTACTTTCCGCCCACCCTGTATATATATATATATATAGAATTATGTTCTTTATATGCAAATTTATAACCGGTAAGGATGTTGCTATTAAATTAAATTATTAAAATTGTAAGATATATATATATCTTGTCTTTTGAAGAAGTTTATTATTTACTTATTCTTAAATATATTTTAAAAAATTTGGCTATCTTCCTACCCATCAACCACTAACCACTGTAATAATTTTTTTACTTTATTTATTTTGACTTTGCAATTTTTTACTTTAACACTTATATAATTGTGCTTTGGTGCTAAACGGTTAACGCATTATTTTCCCTCATTTTTCAGGTTATGACTAGAAGTACTCGCTCATCTGCAGAAACGTGGGTTCTAGGAAAGCCCAGCAACGAGTTACCAACTGCAAGGCTACCCACATGTGGTGATGTGCTTCGTTTGGTTCAGTTTCACCACCATGAACAGTCCAAGACCTTGAAAGAGAGCTACAACTTGGCCAGAAAAGAGGCCCTGCAAGTATGGCAGAGAGCAAGGATTCCTACACAGCGAGTCAATTCCTGCGTTAGGAAGCTGTCAAAGCTGTACGAAGTTCCTTGTGTTGGAGAAAAACCGCAAGACGTAGCTACAAAACTACAGAGTGAAAGAGAGCATGTTCCAAGAGACTCTCTCAGACCTCTTCGACGTTGCCTCGAAGGACGCCTTGAAGGTGATAGACAATGAAGAAGACCGCCAATTCCTGATGATGCAACGAGACGACGTCTTTTCCTGCAGTATGGCAGGCCCTGACAAGATTAATTTTGCCAAGGAATACCGCAAGAAATGTCGACAGGAGAAAGATGCTGACAAAGCTCTAAGGTACAAAGAAAGAGAGGCTGCATTCCAGGCTAGAGCTGCTGCTCTTCCATTATCCAACACATCCACTTCATCCTCCGAAGAATTCAACGCTGAAGACGATGATTATCGTCCGTTGACTTCGACCGGAAGAGCAGATGTACACTCTCATCCTCCAAAACGAAACAATATCTTCACATCACCAGATGTGGTTGCTGCTCTTGATCAACCTTCCCGATCGAGGAGCAGTCTTCGTTGCTGGATCAGTCGCTCAAGACCTGGGCTATGATATTTTTACAATGACTCTTTCACGCAGCTCCATCCGTCGTTCAAGAAGGCAAGCAAGGCAGGCAGCCGCCAAAGAGGATCAAGCTTCGTTTTCTGTCGGAGGACTCCTTCTTCTTCACTGGGATGGGAAACTACTTCCCGACATCGGCGGCGCAAAAGAAACAGCCGAACGAACCGCGGTAATCGTTACGGGAAATGGGATGGAAAAACTCCTAGCCGTGCCAAAATACGAGCTACAGGAGAAGAACAGGCCAAGGCTTGCATTTCGACGATTGATGACTGGAATCTTCGCGGTGAGATCCAAGGTCTCGTATCTGACGCAACTGCATCTAATACTGGTCTTCACAGGGGAGCCTGTACCATGATTGAAAAAGCAGTAGGGAGGGAACTTGTCTGGATCGCTTGTCGACATCATATCCTTGAAGTCGTCTTGTCAAACACCTGCAACGCACTTCTTGGACCCACAGGTGGCCCGGAAATGACTCTCTTTAAACGTTTTCATAAAAATGGCCGTCACTTCAGGAGGATTCCTTCATGAAGGTTCAAACCTATTCAGAGATCCAAAGATGTTTCAGCTTCGAGAGGAAATGATCCAGTACTTCACAAATGCATTGGAGTCTAAACAATCGCGTGATGACTACGAGGAATTGCTACGACTCTGCCTCACCTTCCTCGGGTGCCGTGATGAGAAAGAAGTCAAGGTCCGCGCTCCAGGACAAACTCACCAGGCACGCTGGATAGCCAAGGCCGTCTACGTCCTCAAAATTTATCTGTTCAAGCATCAACTACAGCTGACAGCACGTGAGACGGAGAATATCACCGAGATCTCTGTTTATCGCTTTGGTCTACGCACCTTTTTGGAACGAGGCCCCCGTCGGAATCAACGCTCCTTTCAACGATATTCTGCTTCTTAAAATCTTGCAAAAGTACCCAAATCAGACCATTTCCAAAGCAGCATCCACAGCTCTTCAACGGCACCTGTGGTATCTTGGAGAGCATCTCATCGGCCTTGCATTCTTCGATCCTAGAGTCGATGCCGAGACCAAACGGAAGATGGTCGTAAACCTCTAACGTAACGAGAATACCACTGTTACTCGTCCATTGAAGCTTGAAGGAAACATTGAAGATTTGAATTTGTATGAAATGGTCACCAAAAGGACCCTGGGAATCTTCAATCTGTTAAAGAAAGAAGGAAGGAAGGCAGCGGAGGATGCCTTCCTGAGGACCGATCCTAAAGTTGTCAAAGATTCGGCGGAGAGGGGTATCGCCCTTATCAAGACATATAATACATCTTTGACGAAGGATGAAGAACAAAAACAATTCATCCTCCGATTAGTAGCAAAACATCGCCAAGACTACTCATCGTCTTCGAAGGAGTCAGTGATGAAGCGTTAATCTAAGTAATGATGTATATTATAAACGAATGATAAATGTAATTTTCTATCAAACATATCATTTTTGTTCTTTGAAAATTAATCTGTTTTCTTAAGAGTTATTCTGTTTTTCTAAAAAAAATAAGCTGTTTTCTTTGAGATTTAATCTGTTTTCAAACAAATAAACTAGTATTTGCCCTTGTTTTTTAATTTTTTAACCCAGAAGATCAATCTACTAGAAAATGAGTAGTAAAATGAAATTCATAGCGACCAGTAAATATCATTCAATTAGGCTGAAATTTGGCATGGAGATGTTTGATAGATATAGGAACAGGAGCAGCCATGTGGAGGTAAAAAATTACAAAATTTTATTTTTTGGACCACCCTAAATATATATATATATATATATATATATATATATATATATATATATATATATATATTATATATACAGGGTGGGCCGAAAGTCTGGATCCATAGGAAAATATTTATTTTAATACATAAATTACAACAAATGGTAATACTTAAATGAATATCAACTTTAACTCGTAAATGCGTATCCGTGATACTGTACAGTAGTTCGTACTCCAGTATAATACTCAAATACTTTTTTTATTTCAGCCCAGAAATGGCTTCGAATCTAACAACAGAAAACCGGGTAGAACTTGTGCTCATGTACGCAAGACAGGGCGCTACACACAGAGAAGTTGCTACCGAATTCAATAGAAATCATCCTGATAAGCATCCAGTAACACATGCACTGTTGGCAAGTTGTTTAAACGTTTCAAAGAAACAGGAAGTGTACATGATCGACGGCGTTCTGGTCGTCCAAAAACTGCAACTGATGAAAATACCTCAGCAATGGTATGTGAAACTTTAACGAATAGTCCAGTAAAGTCAACAAGAAGATTATCAAATGAAACACGCATCTCGAGAACGTCAATTCGAAGAATTATTAAAAAATCATAAATTCCATCCCTAAGTGTCTCGATGTCAGAGGCCGCCAATTTGAGCATTTGTTATAATTTGTTGTTTATACTGGAGTACGAACCACTGTACAGTATCACGGATACGCATTTACGAGTTAAAGTTGATATTCATTTTAAGTATTTCCATTTGTTGTAATTTTGTATTAAAATAAATTTTCCTATGGATCCAGACTTTCGGCCCACCCTATATATATATATATATATATATATATATTATATATATATATATATATACACGAGGGCCACTCAATATTATTTTGCTCCACCTTTTTTTTCTTTCCAAGTTTCCTTGTAAGTTCCAGAAATCTTGTACACAAGTAGTTACATACTTTTATTACAAGTTTTTATTTTTCCACATAGTCTCCATCCTTTTCTACGGCTTTCCTCCACCTCGAAACAAGGGCCTTTATTCCTTGCTGGTAAACGTCCACTGGGTTCCGCTGGAGCCACCTCTTAACTTCCTCAACAACCTCATCGTCACTCTGAAACTTTCTTCCACGAATAGCATCCTTCATTGGCCCAAACAAATGGAAGTCTGAAGGTGCCAGATCCGGGCTGTATGGAGGGTGGGGTGACACAGTCAAGCGCATTTTTGTGATGGCCTCTCTTGTTTGCAAACTGTTGTGTGGTCTTGCGTTCCGGTCGAACTCGCTTTATACGTCTCTAGAGTCTCTGTAGGGTAGCAATATGCCTCTGAGTTGATTGTTTGTCCTTTCTTCATAATGTCCACCAGAATCACCCCTTTCATGTCCCAGAAGATGGTTGCCATAACCTTTCGTGCAGAGGGAGCCATTTTGAACTTTTTCTTGCGTGGGGAGTCTGCATGATGCCACTCCATGGATTGGCGTTTTGTTTCAGGTTCAGAGTGGTGTACCCAAGTCCCATCCCCAGTCACAATTCGTGAAATGAAGTTATCCCTTTCTGTCTCGTATCGAACCAACGACTCGGAAGCAATTTCTTTTCTTTAAGCTTTGTGATCTTCAGTCAGTTCGCGAGGAACGAAGGGGCCATTCAAAAACCACGTGGTCCTTAAAGGGGGGGAGGGTTCCTTATTTGACCACCAAGGGCCACATGGGGGATGGAGGTCCTTGACGTTTAACCACGTGGCCAATACTAAGCACTAAATTATCCTGTTTATAATATTGTTTATCATATTATCATATATATATATAGGGCAGACTGGGGTAAAACGCCCATGCGGGTTGATAAGCCTATGCATATTTATTCCAAATGTAAATCACTGCTCATGCGTATGTAGGTTTCATCTTGTCCGCAGGGAAGTACATTTTACATAGGATTAAGAAGGGGTCGGGGGTGACATCAGAAGACCACGTGGTTTTGGAGGGGGTTTAAGTCATTGGCCACAAATGACCACAAGGGGGGGACGGGTTTGAAAACCACCCAAAAAGGACCACGTGATTTTTGAATGACCCCAAACCGTGAACACACTTTTGAGTATCCCAGTTGCTGAATTATCGTATTCACACTTCTTTCACTAATTCCGAGCTCCAGTGATAGCTCCTTGTATGTGACACGCCGATTTGATCGAATGATGCAGTTAGCACGTTGCACAGTGTGAGATGTCACAGCCGATGCCGGGCGACCGGTGCGTGGCTCATCATCGAAGCAAGCAAAAAGAGTCGCGGGACAGGTACTAAGAACCTTCAAAAGAAGGGACAGGATAGTAGTGATTCCCTTGCTAAAAACAGTGATTATAGCAAAACTTGAATACAGCTCAGTTTTGACGTCCCCATATAAAGAGGAAGAAATTAATAAACTAGAAGAAACGCAGAGACATTTCACAGCCAAGATTGATGGCTGCAAAGAACTCAACTACTGGGAAAGACTACGTAAACTAAATCTGTACTCCCTGGAAAGAAGAAGAGAGCGGTACACCATAATCTCTACATATGGAAAATGATCGAAAAATTGATACCAAACCTGAAACTAAACCCAATTACCATTCAAACAACGCTGGAAAATAGGAAAGGCAGAATGTGTAGTGTTCCCAAATTAAAGGCCCGACAAGGGACCTCCTCAACACTGAAGGAAAATAGCTTGGTTGTCAGGGGGCCCAAGACTTTTTAACCAGTTTCCAAAGGACCTCAAAAACGTTACAGAGGTCAAAGTTGAAGTCTTCATGAGAAGATTAGAGGCCTGGTTCAAGACAGTACCAGATGAGCCGGGTGTATCTGGCTATGTACGGTGGAGAGCGCAAGAAAGCAACTCGCTCCTCCACCAAGCCAGACCAAGAGGCGGAGCCACCAGTTTGACCTTCGTGTGAAGAGAGACCAACGCACGAAACAGCAACGAGGTTAACGAGGTGTGTATATATATATATATATATATATGTATATATGATGAGAAGTCTGGGGTAATTTTATTTTCATGCATAGAAACCTATATATATATATATATATATATATATATATATATATATATATATATATGTTAATAATTCAAACAAATGAAAAAACAACCAAATATTGATAGCTAGACGGTATAAACAGGATATTAATTCCCTGAACGAGACGTTTTCTCTTCCATAGAACTTGTTATATCTGTTATGACTGTCATATGAAGTAGAGCAGCCTGGTGAAATATCTTTCGCGTCGCCTACTGTATACTCATAGTTTCACCAATTACTCGAGCTGTTAATCGGATCCTTACATCTGCTACGTAGAATTTAATACTTCTCCTTTCTGGTTTTAAGTAGGCCAGGCGTGCTGAGAGACACTAAAAAATCACTCGATTTATGGCCCTCTTATCTGTTTGATATCTAATAATCATCCGCACCATTAAGTAAACATTTAGGTTATACGTTAGTTAGGAGTTCAAACACTCATTTTCCGTAAACAGGACAGCAGACCAAGAGAAACTGCAATGGAACTGAAAATATCGGAAGCAGTAGTTCAAAGAACCTTGCAGCAGGTACAGGAAAATGGCAGTGCCACTTAGTAGACAAGGTAGGCCTAAAAATAACTAATGAAAGATACGAATGGGTAATATCGCATTAGTCAAATATTTTTCTTAGCAAATAGCTTTAAGGCAGCTCGGAAATATGTGCAACCATTTGGTGACCATGGAATTACTGTTTGCGCGTCCACTGCGAAAAGAAGGCTTCAAGAACATGGGTTACAAGTAAAAGTTGCTGTCAAAAAAGTCGTATAGAAGTGAAGTAAATAGAAAATAATTGAGGTTTTAAAAAAAAATCTAAACTGGCGTAATAAATGGGAGAATCTTTTGAAGAGTAATGAGACCAAATTGAACTTATGGACAGTGAAAGCGGTGTGTTTAATAAAGGAGAAAAAGTTTAACCTAACCTAACCTCGTGCTGGTGATGTCATACGTATTCACTCATCCCACGCTGTTTGTACGAATGACGTAGGTTCCGGTTCTTCTAATATAAAAAGCAAGCACTCACGCGCTTAACTCAGATTTTTGCACTCGGCGGTCAGACGCAGAATCTCAGGATCGGGGCAACGGCCCGACCCGTATACAGAAATTAATTCAGATTTCGGCAGAGTTCCGCACGCGGCGTTTGAACGCAAATCTCCGGATTGGGGCGGAAAGCCCAAACCCTTATTATCTCCCTTCAGGAGGAGAAGCAAACAGACTACACTCATTTAAGCAACTTCAATTTAAAGCCCCGTGTGCGAGGGCAAGTTTGCTTTAACGAAGTCTTGGGGACACATATCTAGCTAAGTCTAATAAATAACTTTGATTTAAAGTCGAACAAGAAACGACTTGACTCCTACTTAATTTTATTTCAAATATTAAGGCGTTCTGATTCAAGCACATTAAACGAAAACTTTGCCAGATATTTTCTTGTCCTCCCGATCCCGTAAATCACACTCAACCTCGAGTGCATGAGGAGGTAAGAAATCGCGACGACTTCTTCAGGTCTACTTCGCCGGGAGTATTTTTCTGTTACACGGAAACAAACCCAAAAGGAAGGAGAGTGTAACATACTGTATATATATAACAGAAAAATACTCCCGGCGAAGTAAACCTGAAGAAGTCGTCGCGATTTCTTACCTCCTCATGCACTCGAGGTTGAGTGCGATTTACGGGATCGGGAGGACAAGAAAATTATATATATATATATATATATATATATATATATAATTCGATGCCTTTAAGCTATGAAGCTATCATGGATGCTGAAAGAGCTCACATTGAATAATGAATACTTGCCGTTTTTTGTAAATTATTACTCATTTTCCGTAATTTACTTGTCCTGACTCATATTCTCTTATCCAACGTTTATCAAACATTTTTTTTCTCGCGACCCAATGAAAGAAAAACATCCCCGCGACCCAAAGCAATAATATCTTCTGACAAGTGTTTTCATAAAATCACAATAAAGGTCAATTACAGGCTACCTTTAACCACTTCATTTTAAGTAATAACAAAACATCGAAGTTACCTGAAAAAATATTTTATTTACAGTATAAATACAGTAAATAAAAATAAGAACGTTCATTTTACGCACCAATTTCAAATGACTGTTTGGTAGAAAGAATTTTCTACATCGAGTGACCCATTGATTAATATTTCGCCACCCGTACTTTTAAAAACCACTGATCTAATTTAACTTATGTATTAAACTAGAAACGCCTTTTTGTTTCATATTTTTATGTGGATTCAGACTTATGATCACTAGTGTTTATATATATATATATATATATATATATATATATATATATATGGGATGAATTTCACAATTAAACACGTGAAATGAATGAATGATGCAGATCCACAAGGAAAAAGAAAAATGATTCCAAGGTCTTTCGTGTATTCAGAAGTACACCTCGTCAGGGAATGAAGGAAGAAGGCGAGATGACAAAAATATATACAAGCGGGACAAAAAAAACAAAAAGATTAGCATATGATTAATAAGAGTTAATTAGAGGCAAAAAGTATTTTAACAGGATATTGTTAATTTTATACATTCCCGCACTGTTATTGAAATTATTTTTAAAATGGATAACTGCACATTCTCGAATATTCTTTCAATTAATGAGCGCTTTCGAACTGTCCCACTTGATACTATGATTATCTATGCATATGGTTAAACAATGCATTAGAATTATTTGCTGTTCTACACGCATATTTATGCTGTTATACTCTAATATCTAACGTTTTACCCGTTTGGCCTATATATACTGAGTCACATTGTGTACATCCGATCGAATACACACAACCAACCACATTATCTGGGCTATTCTTTATTAGGCGTGATTTAACAGTATTATTATACTTAAAGTCCCAATTGCTTTAAGTAAAGTCGGAAGTTATTGAACATTTACATGGTAAGGTACTGTAGGCTGAGGATATTTTTACGCTCAAATTCCTTTACAGTTACATTATTATAATACCTATTCTTGGCTTTCCTAAGGCAGTTATATAAAAATGAAATAGGATAACATAATTTAGTACCAATATTCATGATATTGCATAACTCGGAATCTAAAAATTCAGGACTGACAACTCTCAATGCTCTAAGAAACATAGCAGAGAAAATAAAAGATTTTATCGAGGGATGATGGTCAGAATAAAAATGCACGTAAGAGTTATTATTGGTAGGCTTACGATAAACTTCAAATTTGAACTGATTCAAGCATCTCCGAATTTTTAGATCCAGAAAAGATAAGCTTCCATCATTTTCTTTTTCAACCGTGAACTTAAAAGATGGGACTAAATTGTTGAGCCTATAAAGAAATAAGTCAACATCCAAATTGTTAGGCCAAAGGCATAAAATATCATCTATATACCTGTACCAAACAAGGTTAAAATTAACAATAGTAGGCAAAATTCTGCTTTCAAAAAATTCTATATATAAATTAACTAATACCGGTGAGAGGAGATTTCCCATCGCCAATCCAAACGACATAGCATGAAACTTATTTTCAAAATTAAATTTACAATCTTTGACGCAAAGCTTAATTAACTCAATAAGAGTGTTGTGTTGAACAGGGAAAGAATATTCAGAAATCTTATCTTTTAAAAAATCAAGTAGGTCATCAACAGGGACTTTTGTGAATAACGAGCATACATCAAAACTTACCAGTTTGAAATTAGGGTCATTAGGAAACCAGTTTGTCAATAAGATCCATGCTATTTACAATATGTGACTTGGAAATGGAACCAACTAACCATTTAGATAGCTTATAGGTTACGGAGCCTACTGAGCTAACAATAGGCCTCAGGATTATTAATTTTGTGTGTTTTTACTAAACTGCTTGTATATATGTATTTTGTCATCCCGCCTTCTCCCTTCATTCCCTAACGAGGTGTACCTCTGAATACACGAAAGGCCTTGGAATCATTTTTCTTTTTCCTTGTGGATTTGCATCATATATATATATATATATATATATATATATATATATATATCGGGTCGGCAAAAAAAAAAGGAGACCTTTTAAATCCTTCATATCTCGGCAAATACGGTATATAGAACCATGAAATTTTAGTAGGTTAGTACTAGGTAATTTTATGGTTTGTATGCCATCTTTTAACATTTTAGCTGAGAAATTGGATTTATGGCGAATATTCCAGAAAAATCTTGCTAATCATAGGTTCAAGTTGATAGTTAAAGCGATTTTAATTAATGGAAGCCAACGCAAGAGGTTTGGACAAGCTTCTCAAGAAAATCGATAAAACATGAGATATCAAAAGAATACCAGGTAGCTGTATTAAATTTGGCCACCACGCAGTCCTCATTTAAATCCTGTCGATTACGGCGTTTGGGAAAATTTGTCAGAGAATTTATCGGGTCAAAGTAAGAAATGTCGCTCATTTACGACAGCTTCTTCTGCAAAAATGGGATGAACTACCACAAGAACAAATCAATAAAGCCATAGATGAGTTCCGTCCTAGACTGAAAAAGGTTGTAGAAGTTCGTGGTAAACATATCGAGCAGTTTTTTTAACATCAAGCTAGCACCATATGTGAGTACTTTGTAACTTTTTAAATCCGTAATTTTCATTAGTTTTCTTTGAAATCCGCTCACCGTATAAGAAATTTACTTAGTTGTGGGGTGTGAAAAAAAATATTGAACTCTGACCAAAACTTTGAATTTTACAGCCAAAGTTCGAGGGCTCCCTTTTTTTTGCCGACCCGATATATATATATATTCCCTGGTTCTCCCTTAATATGCATACTAACTTTGGTGCAGATTACCCTAGCCATTTAGGGGTACCTCCCAAGTCCTTCCATCCAAAGGGGTGACTGGGAGGGACGGGTGTGTTACTGAAACCTTCCCTGATTTTTCCATTAATGTGTATACTAAATTTGGCGCAGATTACGTTAGCCGTTTAGGCGTGTATAAATGAACATATAACAGACATCATCATCCTTATCCCATATATATATATATATATATATAATATATATTATATATATTATATATATATATATATATATTTATATATATACATAGGGTGCGGCATAAGTCGCTTTACCGAGAACAATGAAATCACCTTGCGAAGAATAATATTTTTTATTTATTACAGAAATTGTTCAGAATGTCCTCCAATCATGTTCAATACACACGTTACATCTTTGAACCACTGAACAACAAATAGCAGGAAACAGTTCTTTGTTATTATTCAACGCCTCAAACTCTTGGCATATTAAAGTCTTCATGAACATCATGGAGGACACTTTGAACAATTTCTGTAATAAATAATAAATATTATTCTTCGCAAGGTTTATCGCTTCACTTATGCCGCGCCCTGTATATATATATATATATATATATACGCGTAGAGCCTCGGTGGTGTAGTGGTTAGCGTCTTTGACTACGAATCCATCGGCCCCGGGTTCGAGACCCGACGGCAGCCGGCGCACAGCAAAACCCAGCTGTTCATCCTTCTACACAATAAAGAAAGTGGTTGGTAGATAAATAGGTGGGATAAATAGGTGACCTAGTGGTTAAGACGCTGGGCTGCTGATGGGGCGTGATTCGGATTCCACATTAAACTGTAGGTCTAAGGTGGAGTGAAAAGCTTGACCTTCGTCAGAATGAACAATTCGGGCGGAAGCTAACCAAAGGTTATATATGCATATATATATATATACACATATATATACACACTGTAAAACATAATTAACATTCTTGTGAGTTGTCCTTTTAGTCACTACACGAGTATACAATTCTACATGCTTGTCACATGCCAAATGTAGCAATAGTAACAACATAAACCATTTTACAGTCCCTTTACTGTAAAATTAAAAGTAAATTAAATCCTACTGTTTTAAAAGTTTTTGCCTGCAACAGAAATTTTTAATTGACACTAAAAAGTTCTAACTTAATTCAATTCAAAACATATATATATATATATATATATATATATATATATATACACAGGGTGGGCCGAAAGTCTGGATCCATAGGAAAATATTTATTTTAATACATAAATTACAACAAATGGTAAATACTTAAAATGAATATCAACTTTAACTCGTAAATGCGTATCCGTGATACTGTACAGTGGTTCGTACTCCAGTATAAACAACAAATTATAACAAATGCTCAAATTGGCGGCCTCTGACATCGAGACACTTAGGGATGGAATTTATGATTTTTAATAATTCTTCGAATTGACGTTCTCGAGATGCGTGTTTCATTTGATAATCTTCTTGTTGACTTTACTGGACTATTCGTTAAAGTTTCACATACCATTGCAGAGGTATTTTCATCAGTTGCAGTTTTGGACGACCAGAACGCCGTCGATCATGTACACTTCCTGTTTCTTTGAAACGTTTAAACAACTTGCCAACAGTCGCATGTGTTACTGGATGCTTATTAGGATGATTTCTATTGAATTCGGTAGCAACTTCTCTGTGTGTAGCGCCCTGTCTTGCGTACATGAGCACAAGTTCTACCCGGTCTTCTGTTGTTAGATTCGAAGCCATTTCTGGGCTGAAATAAAAAAAGTATTTGAGTATTTATACTGGAGTACGAACTACTGTACAGTATCACGGATACGCATTTATGAGTTAAAGTTGATATTCATTTTAAGTATTTACCATTTGTTGTAATTTATGTATTAAAATAAATATTTTCCTATGGATCCAGACTTTCGGCCCACCCTGTATATATGATATAAGTAACATCCAGATGTTCCATATCTCCAGGAAGTGGGGTTTAGGGGACCGAGCCAGGCTACCTTAGCCAGAGTCAATTAAGTTTGGGGCGACGCAAGATACAGAAAAGTCAACCGCCCAGCTCTAGGCAGCATTGGGGTTCGAACCCACGACTCAGAAGAGTCTGCGCACTGCCGAGCGACGTCATATATATATATATAGGTAACATCCAGGTAATATATATATATATATATATAAAACACTTAAAGTTGTCCTCTTATCTTTAAGGTACTTTATAAAATACCTCGTCACTTTTTCATCGCAAACGAAAGATATAAAATGTCGCTTTCTTTACCTCTCTTTCCACTTTATAATAATATACGTTGTAATAAAAAAATATACCCGAAATATCTCAGCGATTTGGAATTTCTGTCAAAGCTGGATTTGCTTCTGACTGCCGGAATGAGAATAAATTACAGTTACTTGTCTGCTATAAGAAAAATATAAATAGAACCCACCATATTTCCTCGTATTTTCAATATATATATATATATATATATATATATATATATATATATATATATATATATATATATTCGATAGTAAAATAGTTGTGACAATTCGCCCTAAAGCCGAACTTGATTGTATTGTCTGCTGTCTACATCTTCCCCCGAGCGTGTTTACGAAACTGAACTGTAACGTATACTTAAATATCAATTTTGCTTAAATTGATTTATTACAACGTCTTTCCCATTAAAAATCCATAAATCAGGCTTAGAATCCATATCTTAACCCAACTTATCCCTCTACTATCCAGATCAAGCCAAATTTATGACATAGATTATATTGGCTGGCATTGGTAGAATGACCGCCCTAAATCAATTTTATGATTATAATCTTTTCTTCGTTGCACACTGCCGGCCCGAACTGGAAGAACTGGAAGACCCCAGGGTGTAAAGGCATATCACAGGGGAAAAGACTCCCATTTTTTACTATTTATTATTATTGAAACATTATAGAAGATTTAGCAATTTGATTTATGTGGATAAATTTTCTTTGATATTATACAAATTTCATTTCTTTATTTTATTTTATATCAGTGTGTGTGTGTGTGTGTGTGTGAGAGAGAGAGAGAGAGAGAGAGAAAGAGAGAGAGAGAGAGAGAATGATCTGATCTAGTTATTTTCCTATATATATCTATCATGTCTGCATCTAATTTTACAACTTGGAGCATATATCAAAGTCTCCCAAAAATGTTACAGTACTGTACTTAGTAAAATATAACTTATTTTTTTAAATATAATTGAATTACAAAGGTTTATGGCTCAAAATATGAAGTAAATTTTATCTGGAATTTTTAAAACTTAATTCAGAGGTCGTAAAAATATAAATAAATCTTGTGTGTGTTTTCTGCATTCTTTATTGTGAGTAAATCTTTCTTTATAAGTTACTGCTCTTATTTCTCTTCAACAGAAAACGGAATTTACCCTCAAAATATAAAGTGTTGCACTTTTAAAATTTTGGAGCCCTACTTTTTTTAAGGTAATATTTTTACAAGACACTTTCCTTAATTAAAGAATGAATTTGGCTAAAATATGACTTGAAAAATTATTGTTTAATTTAGCAAAAGTTGTCCATTAATTTAACAAAATGACACACAAGATGACTTAAGATATCTTAGTTTTAGTAATAAAGTTTTTTTCTACATATCACTTGCAATAATTTCTCTGATTAATTAAGAACGAATGCAAAAGATAACTAAATGAATATATGTAAAAAACCTAAAGAGTATAAAAAATTTGTTATAACTTTGAAGTTAGATGTTTTTTGATGGGGTTATTTAACTTCCTTCGCGACATTCTAGGGGTCATATGACCGAGGAAACCTACAGCTTCACGTGGGATCCAAACCACGTGTCACTACATAATCTGGACACAGAGGATGGTCAGTTGGTCACCCAACTATACTGCTTAGTTCCAATGTCACTTAACTTCGCTGATCGACGGAAACCGATGTTACGACAATGGCCAAGATGTTGCCTTCTAAAGTAAGAACTCATTCTTACAACTTGATATGTTGTTTCGTACATTAGCATTAAAGGTCATTCACCCTATCATCCACATTCGTCCATATTAATCTTATGACGTATTGTCCCAAATCCATCTGGATGATGATTGATTGATTCCTCGTTTTCAACCCGTTTAAAACTTCGTCTAAATTCTCTGAGCAAAATGTTTAAATCTGAGCTACATCGTACGCTAGCCCAGTGTTTTCTCCAGTAATTGAAAATAGAGGTGGTGTTCCAGTTTTCAGGGTGAAAGCGAGGGCCGAGAGGTGAGACTATGAGGGTGAAGGGGAGGTGTATGCGCGACATCATAGTAAAAACTAAAAAATGTTTGACGACCATTTCATTAGATTTAATTCATATTTTAAAATCTTGACACAAATTAAACTTTTTGTCTTTTCATTTTCACTTCGAGCTGCAACATATAAAACGAATAAATTATGTTTTGTTAGCGTACCAACATATATTGTCCAGAAACAGAGGAAATGTGTACATAATGTAAAAGTATCAAAGTATCAAATTATATTACACACCTAAATTTCCAACCAACTAAATGGAAATTAGTTGACCGCTAGGGGAGCTGTTGGGAAAATTCAGTTATTTTTGGGGGACAGAAATATTATACAGCGTATATCAAAATTAACATCAAGGTCATAGGATACGGTAATGAACGTGGCTAATATGTAATTAAAGATTACATCTTCCTTCTCATTCATCTCGTATATCATTACTCCTGGTAACATTTTTGTTTTAAAAATACCCCAAAAAGATTTTTTCTTTCTTTTCCAAATTTCCACGGAGGGGGAAAAAAAACGAGGGGAACGATGAACTTCTGACGATAGTATGAATGGTTGTTGTACGTTGTAATTGTTGACGACGTTAATCGAGTAAACGATGACGACTGTAGACGAATGTGTACGATAGTGCTTATGGTCCTTTATGGAATAATACCGGGTGTCCGAGAATTATCTGTACAATTTTTGGCTGTTATTAAAAGTCAACCATGAAGTGTAGAAATTCCAGTGTTGTCCCATTTTACAGAGAAACTCATTAAGTTTTTTCTGATAACAAGTTTTGACAAGTTTTTTCTTTTTTGTACGCGGGTGACAGACATTGATGATTTAAAAGCAAGAATCACAGCTGCTATTGAGCGAATTGATGTGGATATGCTGCAGCGTACATGGCAACATTTGGATTATCGATTGGATGTTTTGCGAATCACTGATGGTGCACATATCGAATGTTTGTAACAACGTTACTTTAATAAAAGAAACTTTTGAAAATACAGATTCTAAATAATCTTGTTTAAAAAATTTACGTGTGTTATCAAGAATTTTATTAAAAGATGAAATTGTACAGATAATTTTCGGACACACTGGAATTTCTAAAAAACTTGTCAAAACTTGGTATCAGAAAAAACTTAATGAGATTCTCTGTAAAATGGGACAACACTGGAATTTCTACACTTCATGGTTGACTTTTAATAACAGCCAAAACTTGTACAGATAATTCTCGGACACCCTGTACCTATGTTTATTTTACTATATTTGCTTCATATCAAGTTATCATATTTTCATTCTAATGGCCTCATACCTTATACGGACTTCAGGGTATAATGAAACACATCACATTACACAGGATCATCAGGGTATTTGGGCATAGTAAGAGTTATGTTAAAAATTTAGTAATATATATACCGAGTGTCCCAAAAGTCAGTTTACCGAAGAAAATGTTCTCCTAAGGTGAGTTTACTACAAAGAAAAAACTTGTTTCATAAATATATTTACAAAACATAAGAAAACAAAGAAAAAAAAATTTCTGAAACATATTTACAAAACATGAGAATAATTCTGGTTACAATAACTGTTCAAAATGTCGTCCATGTTGTTCGATGCACATCTTGTATCTGTCAACGGTTGACCGGCAAATTGCTTTACATAGTTCCTTATCATTGCTTAAGAGCTGCAATTCTTCACAAATGTAGTCTTTAAGGTCCTGAAGACATGCTGGCTTTTTACTGTAAAAAAAATTGTGTCATAATGTTTAGAATAATCATCAGGAGAAAACATTTTCCTCGGTAAACTGACTTTTGGGACACCTTGTATGTATATATATATATATATATATATATATATATCAGCGAAGTTAAGCGATATTAGTTCGGATAGTAGTTGGATGGGAGACGGCCCGCTGCGTCCAGAGTGTAGCAATCCGTGGTTCGGATCCCACGTAAAGTTGTAGGTCCCCCTCCGTCATATGACCTTAGATGTTGCGAAGGAGATTAAACAAACCAATCATTATTTACCTTCTTTGGTAACCCTTTTGGTTTGCTTCCGCCCGACTTGTTCATTCTGACGAAGGTCAAGCGTTTCACTCCACCTTAGACCTACAGTTTAACGTGGAATCCGAACCACGCCCCACCAGCAGCCCAGCGTCTTAATCACTAGGCCACCTAGGGTACCCATTTATCTACCAACCACTTTCTTTATTGTGTGGAAGGATGAACGGCTGGGTTTTGCTGCACGTCGCCTGCCGTCACCGGGTTTCGATCCCGGGACCGATGGATTCGTAGTCAGCGACGCTAACCAATACACCACCGAGGCGCATATATATATATATATATATATATGAAAAGTGGACGCTCAATTCTGCCAGTTAAGGTTTAAGTTTTAGTTTCTGACTAAAAATAGAATAGTTATCCCTTTTTCTTCGCTGTATTCAATCCGACGTGAATGCAACGAGTCCTTTGCTTATATTGAGGTTCTAAATATAGTGGGGCCACGCTGCTTTAAACCCTAGATCCTGTCCCAAAGCTGGATCCTATCTGCTTTGCAGGTGAGGGAAGCTATATTATTGGGGCCTCTTTGCGAGTGACCCGTTTCCCACGTCGGGCTAACAGCATGAAAAAGAAAAAACTATAGTGCTTGTCATTTACTACTACTTATTCGGACTATAGTGGATCTAATTTTTCCAGAAGAGTTCCTTGTTCCATGCACGGTCTGTTTGTATCATATATACAGGGTGTCCCAAAAAAAACTATATACTCTTTATAGCATCATATATTTTATAATTTAAAAAAACCCAAACAATATATTGTTATAGCATTTGCCAATGAAAGGTAAATTAGTAATCTAAGTGATCAAAATGTTATAGCGAGTTGTTTGCATATAAAATTTAATTAACTACGCCAAGTGCTTAAAATGTTCTCCGGCGGCATGAATGCACTTTTGAATGCGTCGACTAACTGATTCGCAGACATGGACTAATGTGGATGCTGTGATGGTCCCGCACTTTTCCCTAATTGCATCCTTAAGGTGTTCGAGTGTTGCGGGTCTTGTACCATAAACTGCATCCTTCAGGTAGCCCCACAAGTAAAAATCAAGTGGAGTCAAGTCCGGTGAACGTGGAGGATACTCAACGCTTCCTCTTCGTCCTATCCAACGGTTAGGCAACGTTTCATCGAGGTACCTTCTGACATCACAATGATAATGAGGGGGGGGGCTCCATCTTGTTGAAAGTAAAAGTCGTCGTTTCCAAACAACTTCCGAACTGCAGGTATAATTTCTGTCCGCAGCATGTCGAGATATGCGGCACCGGTAACTGTCCCATTAAAGAAAATTGGTCCAACCAAACCCCTGGATGATAAACCACACCATGCTGTTAATCCTGGTAAATTAACATGTTTATCCACGTAAACGTGTGGATTATCAAGTGACCAGTACCTGCAGTTGTGTCGATTTACTGTGCCATTCAGCTTGAAGGTAGCTTCATCAGACCACACGATTTTGTTGTATTGAAAGTGCATTCATGCCGCCGGAGAACATTTTGAGCACTTGGCGTAGTTAATTAAATTTTATGCAAACAACTCGCTATAACATTTTGATCACTTAGATTACTAATTTACCTTTCATTGGCAATTGCTATAACAATATTTTTGGGTTTTTTTTAAATTATAAAATATATGCTATAAAGAGTATATAGTTTTTTTTGGGACACCATATATATATATATATATATATATATATATATATATGATGAATTTCACAATTAAACACGTGAAATGAATGAATGATGCAAACCACAAGGAACAAGAAAATTGGTTCCAAGGCCTTTAGTGTATTCATTCCATGATATATATACCGGGTGGGCCAAAAAAAACTATTACCCTGATTTTGAATATAATTTTACCTTTATCAAATGATATTTGTACGATCAATATATGTGTCCTGTATAGAATTTCATGGTCTATTTCGTGGTGAAGTTGGATTTTTGCAAACTGTAACCATTATTTTGTAATTCGCTGTTATAAAGACGGGTGGAAAAACTTTCTGTACAGTTACGTAATTGAGTCCAAGATTATGCGGAATGTGCCCTCCTCCATTATCAATGCACGCTTGCAACCTTGACTTCTCCATTATCGACGGCAGTACCGCATCAAGGATTTTTTCTTGGTAATAAGCAGCAGATTTTGGCATTTTGATCAACAAAAACAATCTCTGACTTCCCTAACTTTGAAATAAAGATAAAACCATGACTTTTTGAGAAAAATGCGACGTTCCCTGCAAAGTCGATCTAGATTCTAGACTGATAGATTTTTTGTCCTGTCTTCCATAAATTCGGTCATTGTGTGTGTTTATTGTTGAAGCAACCGTAAAGGTCTTCTCGTCGTTGAACCATATTTTCGACACTTCTCTGTCTGGGAATCGATCAAACAGAATACGACATTTTTCAACTCTTGCTTGTTTATTTGATGTAGAGAGCTTATGAACTTCGACTCTTTTTATAAAACATTTAAGACCCAGATCATCTTTTACTATACGACGAACACTACAGCGAGAAATACCAGTAGTTTTTGAAATTTCTCGAACGGGTGTTGGGCCGTTCTTCTTGACTGCATATCATGGATGAAACCATGTCAATATTTTCCTCAGTACGTGATGTTTTTGGCCTTCCATTGCCTCCTTTTTGCTTGGTTGACCCTGTGATATCGATTTTCTTTATGTGATATTGAAGTCCAGGGTATCATCCATCGTTTATTTGGAAACTCTTTCTTCATTCGTTTTGCACCCCAGTATTTCTCCTTACGCAGGTTCAATATCAATGCTTCATCTTCCAAAGAGTATTTTATTATGTTATAACTTGTTCACCAACTATAGCAGAATGATAGTCTGAAATGAAAAAGAAAATAAATTAATTATTTTGTGTAAAAATTAGGAAAATTAATTTTTTATGGAGAAACTGACTGTCATCTGAAAGTATGAGTTGCTGACTTTGACCGCCTTTCAAATGAGCACCATATTCTGATACCTCCCTCCAGTTATGAGCCTGTACATCTACTCCTGGGGCATTCAATCTAGATTCAAATCGAGCGTTTGAAAGAGTAAAAGTATGGGTACAACATACGGCCTCAGCAGTAAGATCAATATACAGGGTGAGCCACAATATTTTTTCAAAACTTGGGTAATAGTTAGGCTGACCATACGTACCGTTTTGTATGGGTTTTTGTATGGGTTTTGTCACTGAAGAATAATTGTAAGCTCAATATGTTTATGTACTTACCTTTTCCTGAATACAGAATATTACATAACCCCCGTCCCTTTTGTGCCATCCCAATGTCCCGTTTTTGTCTCAAGGAAATATGGTCAGCCTAGTAATAGTGTTTTGGCCCACCCTCTATATATATATATATATATATATATATATATATATATATATATATATATATCACGAAAATCATGCCTGTCACAACTTATAGAGCACTATAATAATATTCTAGATGCACTTGAAGGCAAAGAAAACTATGATGTCATATACACGGATTTTGCTAAAGATTTCGACAAATGCGATCATGGTAAAATGAAACATATGGAAATAACAGGCAAAGTGAGAAAATGGATCTACAACTTCCTCAGAGAACATCTACAGGTCGTCAAACTTAAGGTGTATCATCATAAGAATCGGAAGTACGCAGCTCAGCCCAATGTATCATCGTAAGAATCGGAAGTACGCAGCTCAGACCCACAAGGAACAGTACTGGCCCCACACCTGTTCATTATCATGCTAAGAGACATAGACAGTGGAGTAAACAGCAACAGTATAGTAACATTCTTTGCGAATGATACAAAGATCAGCAGAAAAATCAGCACTGCAGGACATGTACTAAGAACGTTCAAAAGGAGGGACAAGACAGTAATGAGTCCCCTGCTGAGAACAGTGATCATACCAACACTTGAATACTGCTCAGTTTTGACGTCTCCATAAAAAAAGGAAGAAATTAATAAACTCGAAGAAACGCAGAGACATTTCACAGCCAAGATTGATGGCTGCAAAGAACTCAACTACTGGGAAAGACTACGTAAACTAAATATGTACGCCTTGGAATGAAAAAGAGAGAGGTACAACATAGTCTATATGTGGAAAATGATTGAAAAACTGGTACCAAACCTCAAACTAAACCCAATTACCATCCGAACAACGCTGGAAAATAGGAAAGGCAGAATGTGTAGTGTTCCCAAATTAAAGGCCCGACAAGGAAAATAGCTTGGTTGTCAGGGGGGCCAAGACTTTTTAACCAGCTTCCAAAGGATCTCAGAAACGTTACAGGGGTCAGAGTTGAAGTCTTCAAGAGAAGACTAGATGCCTGGCTCAGAACGGTACCAGATGAGCCGGGTGTACCTGGCTATGTGCGGTGGAGAGCGCAAGAGAGCAACTCGCTCCTCCACCAAGCCAGGCCTAGAGGCGGGGCCACCAGTTTGACCTTCGTGTGAAGAGAGACCAACGCACGGAACCTGAACGAGGTTAACGAGGTGTATATATATATATATGTATATATATATTACGCTTAGGTATAAGGCATTAAAACCAATTACGTTAAATTCATTCCAATCATGTGTTTAAACCTTAAATTATTGGAGAGCGATCAATAATGTCCAAAACGCCATTAATTTCCATGCAATATTGGTCTTTAAGCCTCTGAAATTATCTTGTCCCGCAAGAACGATTTCTGTTATTATCGAAGAATATCTTCCTAATGGTCGATATATGGAAATTAAGATACGGTTTTATTGACTGTAAATATACAATTATACTAGACCCTTTGTTGTACATTATAGTTATACTAGGATCTTTGTTGTACGTTATAGTTATACTAGGCCCTTTGTTGTACGTTATAGTTATACTAGGATCTTTGTTGTAGTTATAGTTATACTAGGCCCTTTGTTGTACGTTATACTTATATTAGATCCTTTTGTTGTACGTTATTTACCGTTATTTTAAATTCAGTACGTTTAGTTAGTTTATGAAGCACTCCGGTATTTGTACAGAGTTTGTACATATGTTTGTGTACGCGGTTGGTACGTCAGAATATGCATACACAGGGTGGGCCATAAGTTGCTTTACCGAAGTGTTTCGTTACAATACGAAGGTAAAGCGACTTCCGGTCCACCCTGTATACATATATATATAACATAGAGGCTCTCTCTCTCTCTCTCTCTCTCTCTCTCTCTCTCTCTCTCTCTCTCTCTCTCTCTCTCTCTCTCTCTCTCTCTCTCTCTCTCTCTCTCGAAGTAAAAAAAAATTGAAATTAGACAACGGTAACATCGGAATTTTCAATCTAAATATGCTCTCATGTGTAAATGTTTCCCTTTTACACTGAATGAGTTCAAAATAGGATAGAAAAATAACGGAAAACAATTTAATACAAATGAATTGGAAAGTTCTCATACATCGTTTCACTATACTATTTTTGGATAATGTACCGGATCTATGAGAACATGGATGATGTGGATTTAATCTCTCTCTCTCTCTCTCTCTCTCTCTCTCTCTCTCCTCTCTCTCTCTCTCTCTCTCTCTCTCTCAGAGTGGACCGGAAGGTCTTTGAGGCTTCTTCTTGTCCTTGAAACTCTTTCTCTCTTTCAGAAAGCATCGCAATAAACTAAGGATAATCATCAACATGTTTTATTTTCTTCTAAATAAATATAATACAGAGTAATCCAGAAAAAGTGTTCCCAAGAAATATTAGTGTAACAAATTATTTCTGGGAACACCCTAAAGTTTATTTCGAAAAACGTGTATCTTCGGTGCCAAGCAGAGATATTCTGACATTATCAAGGCGAGGAACGAATTTACAAAGTATCGATTACATAATCTTGTTTTATACAAATTTAATTTATAACAACTTATTTCTCCTCAAAAAACACATTTCCTAAAAACTTTTTGTCTTTTCATCCAACATAATTCTGATTGGAGTAACAGTTTCCATTAAATTCAGATGTGTCCTCAGACTTATGACCAATAATATATATATATATATATATATAACCTTACAACCTTACAAAGGTTCCGCGCGATGATTTCTCATTTCGAGAAGGTCAAGCTTGTCGCCCCTCCTCTCGAGTTGGCCTGGTGAAGTAGTGAGTTGGATTCTTGCGCTCTCCACCTCACATAGCCAGGTACGCCCGGCTCATCGGGGATTGTTCTGAGCCAGGCGTCTAGTCTTCTTTTGAAGATTTCCACTGCAACTCCCTTCGTGTTTCTTAGGTCTTTGGGCAACTGATTAAACAGTTTTGGTCCTCTCACTACAAAACTATTTTCTTTCAGGGTTAAGGATGTTCCCTGTCTCGCCTTCAATTTGGGAATACGACACAGTCTACCGCTTCTACTTTCCATCGTTGTTTGGGGAGTTATGGGATTCAGATTAAGATTAGGGACTAGTTTCTCCATTATTTTCCAAGTGTAAATAATGGTGTATCTCTCTCTTCTCCTTTCCAGTGAATATAGGTCTAGTTCTCGTAACCTTTCCCAGTAATTTAGTTCTTTGCACCCATTGATCTTGGCTGTGAAGCTTCTTTGGATCCCCTCCAGCTGTCTAATGTCTTCTTTTTTATATGGGGAAGTTAGGACCGAGCAGTATTCTAATTTGGGTATGATCAGGGTTTTCAGTAGAGGAATCATTACATTCCTATCCCTTCGTTTAAAGGTTCTCAATATCTGACCCGTTATTCTCTTTGCTCTGTTTACTGCAATATTTTGTGTTTCAAATTTCGCATCATCTGTCATTACAACCCCTAAATCTTTTGCTCTGGAATTTCTCTGAATTTCCTGTCCATTTGGGGTATAATATTCCATGCACTTTAGGTCTTCTTTTTCCGTACCGTAATAGCTGAAATTTCTCGGTGTTAAACTTCATATTGTTGTCTTCAGTCCACTTGTAGATTTTGTTTATGTCGGTTTGTAAAGATCCTATGTCTTCTGGGTTTCTTATTTTTCTACTGATCTTTGTGTCATCCGCAAAGGATGTTACTGTGCTGTCTCTGGTAACGTCCTCATCTATGTCAGTTAGCATGATTATGAAGAGTAGTGGAGCTAATACTGTTCCTTGTGGTACTGAGCTGAAGACCTCTGATTCTGATGAAGATACTCCTTGTACTGTAACGACTTGCCTCCGCTCACTAAGGAAATTATATATCCATTTCCCACTTTTCCTGTTATTCCCATATATTTCAGTTTATGTATTATGATTCCGTGGTCACACTTGTCGAACGCTTTAGCAAAGTCTGTGTATAGTGCATCATAGTTTTCATTACTTTCAAGTGAATCAATAATGTTGTTGTAGTGTTCCATTAGTTGTGATAGGTATGATCTGCCTGATCGAAACCCGTGTTGGTTATCATTGAATTTTTTCTGAGTTTCCAAAAAGTCATAGATTTTCTGTCTAACTATTCTTTCAAATATTTTAGTGAGATGAGATGTAAGCGACACTGGCTATAGTTTTGGCCTGGGATCGATCTCCTCCTTTATATATTGGGACTATGTTCGCGCTCTTCAGGATGCCCGGTATTCTCCCGTGTCTAATGATCGTCTCCATATCCAGTATAGGGGCTCAGCGATTTCATTCTTGCAGTTTTTGATCAGT
The DNA here is from genome assembly GCA_023014485.1 of Bathynomus jamesi. Lineage (NCBI taxonomy): Eukaryota > Metazoa > Arthropoda > Malacostraca > Isopoda > Cirolanidae > Bathynomus > Bathynomus jamesi. The sequence continues at coordinate 496,928 of JAJOZX010001254.1, forward strand.
GTGGCATTCCATTTATCGGTCCTGCCGCTGAGTGTGTTTTAGTTTCCCTATGGCTTGTGTAATATCATCCGTCGTGAAGTCGAAATCCGTTATACTTTCCCCTTGTGGTTCTTCTTCAAAGAACGCGTTTCTATCGCAAATCAATTTGTCAGTTTTGGGGATACTGAAGATGATTCATACTGAGCTTTTAATATTTCAGATACTTCTGTTAGATCATCAGATAAATCACTGTTCTCATTTTTTAAAGGTCCGATAGTCGCTTGGTTTTTCGACTTTCTTTTTGCGAAATTATAGAAGTACTTTGAGTTAACCTTTATCGCTTCTATAGCGTCATCTTCTTCTTTTTCTGTATGCTTCTCGATTTGTTCCTGTATGACGACATCGATACTTTGTAGTTTATCATTTAATATTTTTCTGATGTTGTTATCTTTACAATTACTTAATTTTGCAGTCACTCTTTTTCTCTTTCGGAACAATGCCCTCTTTTGTCTTTCGAACCTGCTTCTCTTTCCTCTTTGTTGTATCTTTGGGACATGTTTTTCCATAATTTCTAACGTCTTCTCTTCTAACGTCATTAGCATCTCTTCCGTTGTCTTAGCCTCGAAAATGGTTTTCCAATCTATTACTTCCATGCTGGATGTCACATCTTCCCAGTTTATAGCTTTGGAGTGAAAATTAAAAATTTCGAATTTGCTTCGTTCTGTTGTGCGTGTCCTTTCCTTTCCTGTTGCCTTTATATTAGTTGTTATTTCAATGATATTGTGGTCTGATATCATAGTTGGGGAGATTTCTACATTATCAATTAGATTACTGTTGTTTGTGAATACCAAATCTAGGCAGTTGTTTTTTCTTGTGTTTTCTGTTATTTCTTGCGTTAACATAAATTCATCAGCTAAAGCTAGTAGCATTTTTACCTGCTCCTGGTCTTCTCGTGTGCCCCCCCTTGTCCTGGTGGATACATATATTTTTTCCTATCCTTTTATATTTCATGAATCGGAAATTAAAATCACCACAGAGAAAAATATTTGGGGTTGGAGAGTGTAGATCTTTTACTAAGTTTCTTACCTCTGTAATGGAATCTGAAAATTTTGAGGTTGGCGTGTTTGAGGGTCTGTACATTACAATTAGTACCATATTTAATTTAATTATATATATATATATATATATATATATATATAGGGCGTCCCAAAAAATGTATACACACTTTAAACAGCTGATAGCTCAATTGATGTTTCTTTCTTTCCAAGTTAAACCCATTAGAATTAATAATGGCAGTCAGACTAAGCTTTGAACAAAGGAAATTCATTCTAAAATGCTACTGGAAGTGTGAAAACGCAGTTGAAGTGCAAAGACAGTTTAGGAGGGAGTTTCAAACAGATCCACCAACGCGACTTACCATCACTCGAATTAGAGATAAGTTTGAAGCCGATGGAACTGTTCAGAATGTCCACAAGAAGCGTTCCGGAAGATCACGGACATCGACAAGCCCCACAAAGCAAGAAAGAGTACTGGAAACGTATCACCAAAGTCCAAGAAAATCTGTGCGGCAAGCGAGTCGTGAGGTAGGAATTTCAGAATCGTCTGTCCAACGCATTTTGAAGCGCTGTCAATGGAAAAGTTACATTCCAAGATTAGTCCATGCTATTAATGAAGATGATGATCCGGACCGAAGAGTGGAGTATTGCGAGTGGTACTTGGCACGATGTGGATGTGGATTGGACGAAGGGGTTTCGTAGAATACCCTCCGCGTTCACCAGACCTCACACCACTAGACTTTTTTTTATGGGGATACTTAAAAGACAAAGTCTACGCTATAAAACCTGCAACAGTCGCTGAATTGAGAGCAGCCATTGAACGAGAATGCACACAATACCAAACGAAAGTTTCGTGATGTTTGCGATTCCATTGCTTCGCGTTATCAGCAGTGCCTGGACCAGAACGTCCGTCAGTTTGAAAACAGGCGTTGACAAAACAATTAATAATATCTGTAGATTCTATTACATTTTGAAAATGAAATGTATTTTAATAAACACTGCCTTTATAAGTATTTAAAGTGTGTATACATTTTTTTTGGGACGCCCTGTATATATATATATATATATATATATATATATATAATATATATATAATATATATATGAAAATTATTGCTTGTCATTTTTTTTTTTTTCTTTTGGATAAAATTTATGATGCGTTTATTTTATTGAAAAGAAAACGTGCAATGACGAAGGTAACTATTGTACATATGAATATAAAAAATGCATTATCGTATAGAATTATTGAAGAGACAAGCTTATTTGTGTGGGTGTGTGTGTGTGTGTATATGATGAATAAAACCACGAAGGGAAAAGAAACACAAAGTGGTGCTCAAGCGCTTTCGTCTAATGACATCCTCAGGAACAGTCATTAGACGAAAGCGCTTGAGCACCACTTTGTGTTTCTTTTTCCCTTCGTGGTTTTATTCATCATAAATATTTTTCACGTGTCACTTTCGTGAAATAATTTTCATATATATTAGATATATATATATATATAATATATATATTATATATATATATATATGGGGGAGGGGGTGCGTGTGTGTATTTGTGAAACAAAATTACGCTCTTCAAAGACTCGAACCCGGGACCTCCTGAGTTGGAATCCCGAGCGATAGTGTCACACTACGACGGAATAAAAGAAATTATTAACGCTTTCGCATCCAGAGGTGTTTTACGATGTTAACCCACACGTGTTCATGCGTGTTATTTCATCTCTCGGACCTCTGCTATATAAGAGTGATTTGAATTAAATCTTGCCATTACCTCGAGTGCGGAGGGGTTAACGTCGCAAATCAAATCTGAGCGCGAAAGCGCTAAGCGTTTCCTCGATCGTTTAACCCTTTCCTGCCCAAAAGGATATATTTACAACCTTTCAAATACACGCATATTCATAACTTAACCCTACAAAGTATTTGGGCAGTAAAGGGTTAAATATACGAGAGGTTGTGCGAACTTTCATCCCCTAGAAATAAGTATGATGGTCGCTTTCGCAGCTCCTGTTTTTGAGGTCACGGATTCGAATCCTGACGCGAAAATTTTGTTTCATCAAAAACCAAGCGTGTTCGTACGTGTTATTCCAAATATATATATATATATATATATATATATTATATATATATATATATACACGAAACAACATAAGGTATATATACACACACACACACACGAGTATAAGGAGGGGACATTTGAAAGGTATATATATATATATATATATATACTGCGTCGATGATTGTATTTAAACTGGAATAAATTGGAGGAATTGTTAGAGAAATGGTCTCCGAACCGGGAAAAGTAAGTTTGTTTTCAAAGTACTTCGATGATATACCTCATGTTACAATTTCTAAAAGTTTCTCAAAAACAGAATTCTGTACAAGCGCAGAGCGTATAAGGTTATAATCTGCCTTTAAAATGAAGTAGAAAGAGTCATTAAGAGTGGAAAACAAGGGCCAAAATAGTTCATTTGAGTATTACTTTCCCAAAAGTTCATAATTAATATGAAAAAGGAATATATATATAATATATATATATATATATATATATCAGTTGCAACATTGCAAACATCGCAAATATCGAAGAGTTGCAACCTTGTTGTTTTTTTTAATTCTGAGCTTTGGAGAAACGGCAACAACTATGAAGAAATACAATTTAAAAACAAAAAAAATTACAATTAGTTTACATAATTACTTGGAGCGGTGATTGGCGTCTTTCAATCTTTGAACTTTCTCTGTCTGAGAAGAAAATAGGAGGAAGCTGTGGACAAATGTTATGGTATTGCCAATATATATCAACTCTTATCTCCTGTTTTTATTCAACTCTTCCATGGAATTATACAAACACGGAAACGGCAGCAATGGTTTTAATAAATAATTAGTTTTAAATGTTGAACAATCACGTCTATAAGGGACTTCAGAACGTGATAGCGACACACACACACACCTTTTATATATATATATATATATATACAGACCGTGCATGGAACAAGGAACTCTTCTGGGAAAATTAAATCCACTATAGTCCAAATAAGTAATGGTGAATGACAAACACTATAGTTTTTTCTTTTTCATGATGTTATACTATATACATATATAAGGTGTCCATAAGTTATCTTCACAAATTCAATTCAATTTCAATTGAATTTGTAAAGATAATTTATAGATACCGTGTATATACAATGTCCCACAGGTCCTACTCTATTTCTTGTAAGGAATTGCCAAACAATAAATTGGGACTTTTGGGACTCTCTCTCTCTCTCTCTCTCTCTCTCTCTCTCTCTCTCTCTCTCTCTCTCTCTCTCTCTCTCTCTCTCTCTCTCTCTCTCTCTCTCTCTCTCTCTGCGAAGCTTCGAGATTCGATTTGATTTCGAATCGGGAGAGAAGATTCGATTTGATTCATTAGCTTGGGCTCCGATTCGATATTTTCGAATCTCCATTAAGTCCGGTAAACAACATCAGTGCTGTTGTTTTGAAGAACACTTTCGTAAATAAACACTTTTCTTTTTACTTAGATTACAATTCAATCTATATACTGAGACCAATCTGTTGCGCAATAACACTTTTATCATACTTTAATACCATTGTTCCTTCTCATGATCAAATACTTAATACACTTTTTTTTTTAGAAGGATTTACTTTGTCCTTTGTTCTCAACAAGATTTAATTAATTTTAGGCTTATTACTCTGAATAAACACTCTAAATAAAGAAACCATTTTCTCTTTAATTTCAAACTTAATTCAGTATACATAGACTACTCTATAATCTACATGTGTACAGTCGATTCGATTCGATTGGGATGATTTGATTCGAGATTCGATTCGAAAAAAAAATTGATTCGCAGGGCCCTAATATATATATATATATATATATATATATATATATATATATATATATATATATATATATATATATATAACAAAGTGGATAATTGCAGGATTGTAATATTAGATACTAATTTTATTTTCTCCTAGTATACTGCATTCGGGTGCCACATTTTAATTTCGTTTTAATTTCGTTTGGAAATGAAACTGATATTTTATGACCAAATATTTTCTCCATTCACTTGAAGCTTTTTTTAGGCGGAATTTTTTTTAACCTTTATATATATATATGAAAATTATTTCATGAAAGTAACACGTGAAAAATATTTATGATGAATAAAACCACGAAGGAAAGGAAACACAAAATGGTGCTCAAGCGCTTTCGTCTAATGACATCCTCAGGAACACTGAAGTACATAAAAGGTTAAGCCTATATGACGCGTTCGGTGGAGAAGGGGCGAACGCCACAAAATTCGAAAAATGAGTTTTTTGTCGTATAATTATCCTTTAAAACCTTTGCTTTACCTATGCAAAAAATTAGATGTTAGTCTGCACTCTTTCACGGTAAAATTTAGGTTTTAATGTATCTCAGAGAAATTCACTCCGCATCATTGCTTCACATTGAACACATCTATCTACTTTCTGGTCACTCGACAATGCCCTGTGATGCTCAATTTGGCCAAATTGAACAAAATATAAAAAATAATTACAGCAATATTATTTACACCAAAAAGATTATGTTACGGCCATAACTACAGCCGTTTCGCAGAGCTTCCTAGTTGTAGAAATGAAACAGGCTGATTTTCTCGATTTTGACGTCCTAAAAACGTGCATTGTCATTAGGAAATCAACACTAAATTTACAGATGCAGAAAGTTAATATTTGACTTTCAACACAAAGAAGGCTACGTAATATCTACTGCATACCGCACAACCCCAGATAATAGCCATCCCGTCAGACTGCAGAAAGGGAAAAAATCCTACAGTGTCAGTTTATTCAATCTAGCCCAGCAGACACTGCAACCAAAGTATTCCCAATTGCTGCCAATAACTAAGGAAAAAATAAAAGATCTCAAAGAATTATCAGACCTAATGCCTGCAACTGCAGTGAACTATTATACAAGATTGTTAAAGGAACTGGAAGAAACCGAAACAGTTGAAGCAGGTAATACAACATTCGACGAAGAGGACCAAATAATGGATTACACCAGTTAACATCAGAAGCTATCAATAAATAATATTGTAAAATTTCTTGGCGTTTTATTATATCGACATATTACACAACAATATTTTACTCAAATATGTGTTCAAATTCATACAACATTTCAATAAACCGGAAAAATACAAAGGTTTAAAGTTTACAAACTTTAACTGCATTTTGTGGCATAATTCGAAAATGTTGCGTTCGCCCCTTCTCCACCGAACGCGTCATATATAGGTTACAGAAAGAAAAAAAAAGAAAAAATAAATAACATACATACACACACACATATACACATATATATATATATATATATATATATACATACATATCTATATATACAAAATACATACATACATACATACATATATATACAATAAACAGAGAAGTAAAAATAAAAAATTAAAAATTAAAACCTTAAAGGATTACCAGTGAGGCGTACAGATTTGTAAGGAAAAATATCGATTTTTAGCACAAGATCAAATGGATTATAAAAATACAAATTTATACTGGAACTCTGCCCGGGTTTTAACACACTGCTGCCTATGGTCAGGTTTCGATATATATAAAAAAAATAAAATGCAAATTAAAAGTTAATCGATTTTTAGCACAAGATCAAATGGATTATAAAAATACAAATTTATACTGGAACTCTGCCCGGGTTTTAACACACTGCTGCCTATGGTCAGGTTTCGATATATATAAAAAAAATAAAATGCAAATTAAAAGTTAATATGTAAAGTAGAAGACAAGTTTACCAAAGATTTAATGTTTTACCCTTCTTATCTAAATCTGTTTTAAAGGAATTCAAAATACCAGGATCGAGTTGAAAAAGACCTTTGCTTATGTTGAAGTTATTTGAAAGTTGGATAATGGCAGACTCAAGAATATTTCTATTAACAATGTTGCTTGAATGGAATAAAACTGAAGCATTATTCCAATCAATACAGTGGGCTAACTCTGACAAATGGACAAAAAGGGCACTGGACAACTGTCCTGTTCTAACGGAATATTGATGCTGTTTTATACGTGTGTGCAAATCCTTTCCCGTCTGACCTATGTAAAAGGAATCACATTGTTTACAACCAATTTTATAGATAATGCCTGAATTATTGGTAGGGCTATTTTTTACTATGATTTTTCACAATATTGTTATATGAAAATACTACATTAATATCCAAAAGTTTAAGTACATTAGCAATGCCTAAAAAGCCCGGGAAAAATGGAAGTACTAAAATATTTTTTGACAAAGTACGAGTGTTAATATTGACACGATAGAAAGTTCGTTTTGCCTTGTTGAGACAAGATTCCATAAACGCAGATGGATAACACAAATCACTTCCAATACCGTTGATTTTTTCCAATTCGGCATCGATGTATTCCGGACTGGCGATCCTAAGGGCGCGGAGAAACATTGATGAAAATATGCCCTTCTTAGTGGGGGTATCATGTCCCGAGTAAAAGTGTACGTAGGACAAATTGTTTGTCGTTTTCCGATAGATACAAAACTTAAAACCTGGGCTTTCCCTATGTACACGCACATCCAAAAATGGGATTGAATTGTCTTGCTCAACTTCTAAAGTAAACTTAATGGAGGGGACTTGATCATTTAACTGAAGGAGGAAGCTATCCAGGTCACGATTCATGGGCCAGATACACAAAATATCGCCCTTAGGATCGCCAGTCCGGAATACATCGATGCCGAATTGGAAAAAATCAACGGTATTGGAAGTGATTTGTGTTATCCATCTGCGTTTATGGAATCTTGTCTCAACAAGGCAAAACGAACTTTCTATCGTGTCAATATTAACACTCGTACTTTGTCAAAAAATATTTTAGTACTTCCATTTTTCCCGGGCTTTTTAGGCATTGCTAATGTACTTAAACTTTTGGATATTAATGTAGTATTTTCATATAACAATATTGTGAAAAATATCATAGTAAAAAATAGCCCTACCAATAATTCAGGCATTATCTATAAAATTGGTTGTAAACAATGTGATTCCTTTTACATAGGTCAGACGGGAAAGGATTTGCACACACGTATAAAACAGCATCAATATTCCGTTAGAACAGGACAGTTGTCCAGTGCCCTTTTTGTCCATTTGTCAGAGTTAGCCCACTGTATTGATTGGAATAATGCTTCAGTTTTATTCCATTCAAGCAACATTGTTAATAGATATTCTTGAGTCTGCCATTATCCAACTTTCAAATAACTTCAACATAAGCAAAGGTCTTTTTCAACTCGATCCTGTTATTTTGAATTCCTTTAAAACAGATTTAGATAAGAAGGGTAAAACATTAAATCTTTGGTAAACTTGTCTTCTACTTTATTAACTTTTAATTTGCATTTTATTTTTTTTATATATATCGAAACCTGACCATAGGCAGCAGTGTGTTAAAACCCGGGCAGAGTTCCAGTATAAATTTGTATTTTTATAATCCATTTGATCTTGTGCTAAAAATCGATTAACTTTTAATTTGCATTTTATTTTTTTTATATATCGAAACCTGACCATAGGCAGCAGTGTGTTAAAACCCGGGCAGAGTTCCAGTATAAATTTGTATTTTTATAATCCATTTGATCTTGTGCTAAAAATCGATATTTTTCCTTACAAATCTGTACGCCTCACTGGTAATCCTTTAAGGTTTTAATTTTTTATTTTTATTTTTACTTCTCTGTTTATTGTGTATATATTGTATGTATGTATGTATGTATGTATTTGTATATAGATATGTATGTATATATATATATGTATATGTGTGTGTGTATGTATGTTATTTATTTTTCTTTTTTTTTCTTCTGTAACCTATATATAGGCTTAACCTTTTTATGTACTTCAGTGTTCCTGAGGATGTCATTAGACGAAAGCGCTTGAGCACCATTTTGTGTTTCCTTTCCTTCGTGGTTTATTATCATATATATATATAATATATATATATATATATATATAAAATAACAAAGTGGATAATTGCAGGATTGTAATATTAGATACTAATTTTTTTCTCCTAGTATACTGCATTCGGGTGCCACATTTTAATTTCGTTTTAATTTCGTTTGGAAATGAAACTGATATTTTATGACCAAATATTTTCTCCATTCACTTGAAGCTTTTTTTAGGCGGAATTTTTTTTAACCTTTATATATATATATGAAAATTATTTCATGAAAGTAACACGTGAAAAATATTTATGATGAATAAAACCACGAAGGAAAGGAAACACAAAATGGTGCTCAAGCGCTTTCGTCTAATGACATCCTCAGGAACACTGAAGTACATAAAAAGGTTAAGCCTATATGACGCGTTCGGTGGAGAAGGGGCGAACGCCACAAAATTCGAAAAATGAGTTTTTTGTCGTATAATTATCCTTTAAAACCTTTGCTTTACCTATGCAAAAAATTAGATGTTAGTCTGCACTCTTCACGTAAAATTTAGGTTTTAATGTATCTCAGAGAAATTCACCCGCATCATTGCTTCACATTGAACACATCTATCTACTTTATGGTCACTCGCAATGCCCTGTGATGCTCAATTTGGCCAAATTGAACAAAATATAAAAAATAATTACAGCAATATTATTTACACCAAAAGATTATGTTACGGCCATAACTACAGCCGTTTCGCAGAGCTTACTAGTTGTAGAAATGAAACAGGCTGATTTTCTCGATTTTGACGTCCTAAAAACGTGCATTGTCATTAGGAAATCAACACTAAATTTACAGATGCAAGAAAGTTAATATTTGACTTTCAACACAAAGAAGGCTACGTAATATCTACTGCATACCGCACAACCCAGATAATAGCCATCCCGTCAGACTGCAGAAAGGGAAAAAATCCTACAGTGTCAGTTTATTCAATCTAGCCCAGCAGACACTGCAACCAAGTATTCCCAATTGCTGCCAATAACTAAGGAAAAAATAAAAGATCTCAAAGAATTATCAGACCTAATGCCTGCAACTGCAGTGAACTATTATACAAGATTGTTAAAGGAACTGGAAGAAACCGAAACAGTTGAAGCAGGTAATACAACATTCGACGAAGAGGACCAAATAATGGATTACACAGTTAACATCAGAAGCTATCAATAAATAATATTGTAAAATTTCTTGGCGTTTTATTAATCGACATATACACAACAATATTTACTCAAATATGTGTTCAAAATTCATACAACACATTTCAATAAACCGGAAAAATACAAAGGTTTAAAGTTTACAAACTTTAACTGCATTTTGTGGCATAATTCGAAAATGTTGCGTTCGCCCCTTCTCCACCGAACGCGTCATATATAGGTTACAGAAAGAAAAAAAAAGAAAAAATAAATAACATACATACACACACACATATACACATATATATATATATATATATTATATATACATACATATCTATATATACAAATACATACATACATACATCATACATATATATACAATAAACAGAGAAGTAAAAATAAAAAATTAAAAATTAAAACCTTAAAGGATTACCAGTGAGGCGTACAGATTTGTAAGGAAAAATATCGATTTTAGCACAAGATCAAATGGATTATAAAAAATACACAAATTTATACTGGAACTCTGCCCGGGTTTTAACACACTGCTGCCTATGGTCAGGTTTCGATATATATAAAAAAAATAAAATGCAAATTAAAAGTTAATCGATTTTTAGCACAAGATCAAATGGATTATAAAAATACAAATTTATACTGGAACTCTGCCGGGTTTTAACACACTGCTGCCTATGGTCAGGTTTCGATATATAAAAAAATAAAATGCAAATTAAAAGTTAATATGTAAAGTAGAAGACAAGTTTACCAAAGATTTAATGTTTTACCCTTCTTATCTAAATCTGTTTTAAAGGAATTCAAAATACCAGGATCGAGTTGAAAAAGACCTTTGCTTATGTTGAAGTTATTTGAAAGTTGGATAATGGCAGACTCAAGAATATTTCTATTAACAATGTTGCTTGAATGGAATAAAACTGAAGCATTATTCCAATCAATACAGTGGGCTAACTCTGACAAATGGACAAAAAGGCACTGGACAACTGTCCTGTTCTAACGGAATATTGATGCTGTTTTATACGTGTGTGCAAATCCTTTCCCGTCTGACCTATGTAAAAGGAATCACATTGTTTACAACCAATTTTATAGATAATGCCTGAATTATTGGTAGGGCTATTTTTTACTATGATATTTTTCACAATATTGTTATATGAAAATACTACATTAATATCCAAAAGTTTTAAGTAACATTAGCAATGCCTAAAAAGCCCGGGAAAAATGGAAGTACTAAAATATTTTTGACAAAGTACGAGTGTTAATATTGACACGATAGAAAGTTCGTTTTGCTTGTTGAGACAAGATTCCATAAACGCAGATGGATAACACAAATCACTTCCAATACCGTTGATTTTTTCCAATTCGGCATCGATGTATTCCGGACTGGCGATCCTAAGGGCGCGGAGAAACATTGATGAAAATATGCCCTTCTTAGTGGGGGTATCATGTCCCGAGTAAAAGTGTACGTAGGACAAATTGTTTGTCGTTTTCCGATAGATAAAAACTTAAAACCTGGGCTTTCCCTATGTACACGCACATCCAAAAATGGATGAATTGTCTGCTCAACTTCTAAAGTAAAACTTAATGGAGGGGACTTGATCATTTAACTGAAGGAGGAGCTATCCAGGTCACGATTCATGGGCCAGATACACAAAAATATCGCCCTTAGGATCGCCGTCCGGAATACATCGATGCGAATTGGAAAAAATCAACGGTATTGAAGTGATTTGTGTATCCATCTGCGTTTATGGAAATCTTGTCTCAACAAGGCAAAACGAACTTTCTATCGTGTCAATATTAACACTCGTACTTTGTCAAAAAATATTTTAGTACTTCCATTTTCCCGGGCTTTTTAGGCATTGCTAATGTACTTAAACTTTTGGATATTAATGTAGTATTTTCATATAACAATATTGTGAAAATATCATAGTAAAAAATAGCCCTACCAATAATTCAGGCATTATCTATAAAATTGGTTGTAAACAATGTGATTCCTTTTACATAGGTCAGACGGGAAAGGATTTGCACACACGTATAAAACAGCATCAATATCCGTTAGAAACAGGACAGTTGTCCAGTGCCCTTTTTGTCCATTTGTCAGAGTTAGCCCACTGATTGATTGGAATAATGCTTCAGTTTTATTCCATTCAAGCAACATTGTTAATAGATATTCTTGAGTCTGCCATTATCCAACTTTCAAATAACTTCAACATAAGCAAAGGTCTTTTTCAACTCGATCCTGTTATTTTGAATTCCTTTAAAACAGATTTAGATAAGAAGGGTAAAACATTAATCTTTGGTAAACTTGTCTTCTACTTTATTAACTTTAATTTGCATTTTATTTTTTTTATATATATCGAAACCTGACCATAGGCAGCAGTGTGTTAAAAACCGGGCAGAGTTCCAGTAATAAATTTGTATTTTTATAATCCATTTGATCTTGTGCTAAAAATGATTAACTTTTAATTTGCATTTTATTTTTTTTATATATATCGAAACCTGACCATAGGCAGCAGTGTGTTAAAACCCGGGCAGAGTTCCAGTATAAATTTGTATTTTTATAATCCATTTGATCTTGTGCTAAAATCGATATTTTCCTTACAAATCTGTACGCCTCACTGGTAATCCTTTAAGGTTTTAATTTTTATTTTTTATTTTTACTTCTCTGTTTATTGTGTATATATATGTATGTATGTATGTATGTATGTATTTGTATATATAGATATGTATGTATATATATATATATGTATATGTGTGTGTGTATGTATGTTATTTATTTTTTCTTTTTTTTTCTTTCTGTAACCTATATATAGGCTTAACCTTTTTATGTACTTCAGTGTTCCTGAGGATGTCATTAGACGAAAGCGCTTGAGCACCATTTTGTGTTTCCTTTCCTTCGTGGTTTTATTCATATATATATATATATATATATATATATATATATAATATAGTGTTTTTTATGCAAAGAAAGGTTCTGGAACTGTGCTATAAATTTCCTACAACCTTTGCCATTTGTTACCCCACCATGCCACCCTGTGATCATCCCAATCCCCAAAACAGCGTCTTTTCTAATCCCAAAAATTTTGTCATGTAGCCAAAATAAATAAATAAATAAAAATTAAAATAAAACCATGAAATTTTCTTCTACATGTTGAAAATAAAGGTACCGGAACGCCGTTCCGCCAGAAAAACAAAAAACATTATATATATATATATATATATATATATATATACACACACGAGTATATGGTGTCCCACAAATCATACAACCCAAAGTATTAAACTCATAAATACTTTATCAAATAATAATTGTGTACCCTAATAATTCAAAATGTACCCTAGTTTAGACTAAGTTGGGCTCTGGGTTACGTTTGATGGGGTTGTTTAACCTCCTTCGCGACATCTGAGGTCATATGACGAAGGGGACTTGCAGCTTTACGTGGGATCGAAACCACGAGTTGTCACGTAATCTGGCTGTTGAGGACGGTCTCCCACCCAACAACACCCAATGTCGCTTAAATTCGTTGATCGATGGGAAGCGGTATTACGAAACTGGCCATGACATACCTTGGTCCTGGGCTGTACCCGTGTATATGTTGACTAAAAATAGCCCTGAACTTAAAATTAGGCTATGCTAAGCTTCGGCAAGTAGCTGAGTTTGAATTTTAATGAAGCCATTCGCGAAACATCGCTTGTGTAGTGTTGAAGTTATTTTGGCATGATATTTTTCAAAGTGTCAAGCAGAGTTTGCACGTCCAGACGGTTGACAAAAGTAAATAAAAACAACGATGATTGTCCTCGAGAACAAATGGCAAAGTTCATCAATGGAATGCCAGAACGTGCGTCAGGTTTACGTAATGGAAATGGGAAAGGACCACGATTCTAAATATATTGATTCAATAAATCTGTTATTATTTATTCACTTTTATTATCAAATTAAAAACTATGGAAAGACCGAAGGTGTCTATTTATTATACTTTTGTGAACCCTCTGTAGTTTTGTAAATTTGGAATGAAAAAGAGCACCATACAGGGAACTTCAATTTTATCTTTATCGTGTCTAAGTCTTCCCTGAGTTGAAAATCTACACAAGGAGAAAAGACAATAGTACAATACTGCCACTAGTTTAAGCCCTTTGTTCGCTCTTAACGAGGTATCTTAAACACAACTCTTTTCTCAGATGAAGCTTGGTTCCCTCGGGGCGTATGCAAACAGTCAGAATATGAGAATTTGTGTTACAAAGCATCCACATTGTCTTCATCAGCACCCCACCCCTTCATAGTCAAAAGATAGGAGTGTCATGTGCAGTCTCCCGCGACGAAGGACAGTTGGATCATTCTCCTGTAGTGAAACTGTAGCTGATAAACGATACAGAAAGATCCCTGAACCATTCATTCCACTGTTACATGCTGAAGAATGTGATGCATAGTTCCACCAAGATGAAGTACCAGTTCATACAACCAAAGAATCAGTGGAACTTTGGCCGACCCGATATCCAGATTTGACTCCATATGATTATTTCCTATTAAAATACATCACAGAACGAGCGTATCTTACTCCAAGTGATCTGGATGTCTTGAAGCGCCGGCTTTTCTGTAAAGTGTTTTTACGAAGATGCCAAAGCGTATGAACGCGTATGTCAGCGGTTCTCAAACTTTTTCTTTTTCTGTACCCCTTGAATTCTTTCACGGGATTTTCGGGATTTTCGAGAGAGAGAGAGAGAGAGAGAGAGAGAGAGAGAGAGAGAGAGAGAGAGAGAGAGAGAGGATTTTACTTCCTTTACAACCGTGTGACTTGTGGCCGTTTGTTAATCGAAAATAAAATTAAAAGGGTTATATTTTCAAGACCCATTCGCGTATCCCATAAGATTCCCTCGCGTACCCCAGTTTGAGAACCACTGGTGTATGTGAATAGCGTATAGTGATGGATCCAGGTTTCATCTCCAGTGATAATGCGCTCCAAAAAGTTTTCACCTTCATTATGATACCGCGCCAAAAGATGAAACCTGGATCCATCACTATGAATCAGAAAGCAAACGACAGAGCATGCAATGGAGGCATCCAACATCTCCCGTTGCAAGAAGTTCAATGCGCAGCCGTCAGCAGGTAAAGTTATGCTAACACTGTTTTGGGATAAACGAGGCCCTATCCTTGAACATTATCTAGAGCGGGGATCTACAGTAACAAATGCATCGTATTCTGACATGCTTCGGAATGAGTTAAAGCAAGCAATTCGCACAAAACGGAGAGGAAGATTGTCGGAATTTGTTATTCTGTTACACGACAATGCGCGCCCTCATACCGCTGCACAGACTAGAAAATGCCTTCAAGAACTTAAATTTGAAGTTCTCGACCATCCAGCCTACAGTCCAGACCTGGCACCTTTGGATTTTTACCTGTTTGGACCACTAAAAGACGCTTTGAGAGGTCAGCCATTCCAAGGCGATGATGAGCTGAAGGAGGCGGTGCATGACTGGCTACGCACACAGCCAAAAACATTCTTTTGTGATGGCATTGGGAAGCTTGTAGATCGCTGGACTAAGTGTATTGAGAAACAGGGAAACTATGTTGAGAAGTGATGTGTTTATAATCTATCAGATGTGAAAATAAAATTGTGAAAATAAAAAGTGCGGATACTTATTGAATTACCCTCGTGTGTGTGTGTGTGTGTGTGTGTGTGTAAAAGTTAACCTTTAGAATAAAAGTAACATTATTTGAATTAAATTTTAACATGTGCCAGAGTGATAATAATAATAATGTTTAAGATTATGTTCAACCTCCATCCCGGGTAAAAGCAAGGCTAGGCCATGTAACGGAGGGGACATACAGCTTTACGTAGGATCTAAACAACGGGTCATTCCACCACGTGATCCATTCATTCTATTCCAGGAAATCTGATATACACTCGTACATCTGGCAGTCTCACAACCTCTAAATTCGTTTAGATGCCAGAAACATCCTAATACAAGATATCACTTATGAACTGTTATTATTCATTTTGATCGATGAACAACCATTCTTTCAAACGCTCGTTTTTCCTGTTGTTGTCCTCGCGATTTCTTTTGTTGGGGTTGTTCTTCGCTATGTCGTTGCTATGTCGCCTTTTATTTCCACGTTTCCAGTCTTTTTCATCTTTTTACTTCGTCATATTTCATAGCGAATTTGTGCGTTTCCTATTTTCAGTCTTTTTTTTTTTCTTTACAATGAAAATGAATTCATATTTTATCACGAGGCCTTTTCTCCTTCCGCTCACAATTCCCTTCTCAGCAAGCATGGAGGCGAAAATCCTCTTCGAACATTGAATGATATTTTTCATCACAGTCAGCTTATTCTATTATATTTTATTTCCATATTTAGGTTCACCCTTCACGTTGCAACACTCATTTTCGCATTCACTATCACAGACATTTTCTTTCTCTCTCTCTCTCTGCTTCTTCATATTCAGCTACACGGCGGAATAGATACATAGATAGACAGAGAGATAGAGAGAGATATTCCCTTCATACTCCGCGTCTGACAAATTTTCTGCATGGAGCAGTAACGAATCGTGACGGGAATTCGCGATACCTCTTCTTCTTTTTCTTCTCTCGGTAACAAATGGGGTGAATGCAAATCTTCCGAGTTGGATGAATGCTTATAATCTCATAAAGAAATCGGCTCTTCAATTTGTTTTGAGCTCGCTGTAGTTCCACGAAAGCGAAATGCGAAGAAAAATAAGCGCTCTCGCGCTAAAGATGATGGTAATGATGATTTCAGAGAAAAGGTTGAGGGTTACATTCACGTGAGGACATCCAACTTACATTTTTTTTACATTTTCTTTAATGAATGTACGCCTTGTTAAAAGAACTTTGTCTTTTTTTTAAATCTCAAATGCGAAAATGTAATAAAAAAATATGTAATTAGATTAATTCCAAGTGAAAATAAGATTAATCTTCGATTGACTGTATTTACCGAGTTTATTTCAATATTATTAATGGTGGCTTCGATTTTAAAATTGATTATAGAGAAGAACTATTGTTATTTGTAATTGTATGCATTTATTGTTCATTATTATTGTATATTATTGTACAGGGTTCCAATAAACCTTAGCCCCCCCCCCCCGCCCATGGCCTAAACCATTAGAGGTACAGTAAAACTAAACATACCTTACAGTACAAGAGAATTTAATCTTACATTTAATAAGAAACAATTAAAACTTGGTGTTCCCGCCATTGGCTTCCAAGACAGCCTGAATTCGCTTTGGGTAGCTTGCCAAAAGTGACGTGAATAGATCTTGATCGTTACGCAAATTTGCTAAAACAGTTTCAATGTGTTTCGTCATTGTATCCTTCGAAAATCGATTTGCTGCAGGTTCTTGAAACAAGAGACATTCAACCTTGTCCTTTATAACTGATCCAATGTGTTCTTCATTTCCAAAGAAATCGAGCTCATGGTTCCGCAACAACTGTTGAGTGGCTAATGCCTTAAAGCAGGGGGCCTTATCGTGCAGAAGTGTGACCTGATCGACATCCATAACATTGTTTGGGTTTCTTAGAAAAGGAATGACATGCTGGGATAGAATAATATCACGAAATACTGTCCATCCCAACTCTGACCATTTGGCTTCAGCACCCACATGAGCTTCTTTGCAGTGAACAAAACAAACACACCAACACAGTCTGGACTTTTTAATAATTCGCGATAATGTTCATTGTCATCGATTTCATCTAGTGTTGTGGCCCACACTCGATCATTTTGGTAGTTAGGCCGACGTGTTACGTAAACAAAAAAATTCATCGGAGACAGCTAAATGCATGAAATCATCCACATCCCAATCTTCAAGATAATGGGCAAACCACATTCTGTCATCGATGTTAAGTTGTTTTTCTTGGCTTTGGAAGTTCATGCCAAGGCTTTAAACCTTGCCTATGACGGTACAGTCGAATGATCTCACTAACGATCTTTCCTCTCAACACTTCGATCTCTCTAGAAAGTTTAGCACAGCTGTTTTTCCGCTTACGCGTACCGCTTTCAATGATGTCCTTTGTTTCCTGAGAGAGTGGCAAATTTGGGCGCCCAGATTTGGTTGTATCCATTTCACATTCATCCAAAGTTTTATTCCAATTTCTTTGACGAAGTCCTCACTTCTTCGCAACTTTTTGGCAACCCATGAACGTGTTATAAAGGTGGCTCCAGCATCACGAGCTTCCCGAAATGTTATTGCTCGTATGCGATCTATCACACGTTGCCTCTCCGAATCACCAATTAATTGAGAAGCCATTATATTATCACTTTATCAGCTAGAGTAATTTTAATACCTGCAATAAATAAAGAATTTTATATATTTTTATAATCACTAAAAACTATTTCGATATAAGTAAACATGTAAGCTGCAAATGGGGGGGCTAAGGTTTTTTGGAACCCCTTACATTATCTGAACATAGAGCTGACAGTTACCTGTATATTATATTAAATTTTAAAGAATAAACCTTTAAAACCTGATAATATATATATATATATATATATATATATATATATATATATATATATATATATATATATCGAGCGGGTTTGCCGACCGAACGTAGGGATCCGACTCTGGCCTGAATCCAGTTGGAGGGTCCTCTTGTTTATATACGGAATTGTATCCGTAAGAAGTCTCGACAACGTCACTCGGCGTTATGGAACCAAGAATAACACTTTTCGAGTTATAGTCTATCGTTGTTGACACTCTCAGCTTTTCAATAAATTTTGCTTTTTACCCTTCTTACGTCGGGTAATTCCGTCGTCTCGAAATGCTACTTTTGAGTGAAATGTCTTGACCCTTCCGCGAGGTAATGCGTATAATTTATTTAGAATTATGCTAGTCAACTATTTACGGTGAATGGAAACGTTAAAATTCACTTTTATGACTTCATTAATTCTGTCAGATTTCCAAGTGATAAAGAACAAATTTAATTAAAAAAAAATTCAAATTAAATTTAAGTTATTGATAATTCGGTAATTTTTTCTTTACAAGAAGTGAAATGTAAATATTTCTTAAGCTATGACTTAAAGTACAACCTTAAAACTATGGCTAACTATAACTGTAACTCAATCGAATGACTAAAATAGAGCGAGTTAAAAACGGAACAAAATTACAGATTTACTGTTCTTAATTTTACTACTGCAACAGAGGTTTAATAACTTCTAAAAGGATGTAGCGTCACTAAGCAATCGATCACAGAGAGAGAGAGAGAGAGAGAGATGAGAGAGAGAGAGAGAGAGAGAGAGAGAGATTTTACAGGAAAGAAACAGTATATTTTGATTTGGTAAACATTTATTTGAATGTCGTGTAATAGCTATACGAAATGCAATCTGAAGTACTTGTTCTTTCAGTACCGCTTTGCCTTTCGCTCTTTCAGTATATGCGTCCACGCAGCAAATGCAAATTAACGACCTCCCGAAACTCATTTATGAATGATAAATTTTGTTAAATGCTAAATACTCTTCAACGATCATGACAAATCGACTCTGCAAATGAGTTTCGACGACAGTGTAAAGCATCCGCTTTTAAGTCTCGGCTTTGAAGTAGGACGTCAGTCCGCATTTGAATGCCGGACAGAGAAATATAGTTTGACAAGCCCTCCACAGCATCCAGTAATTGCCTTTACACTTAATGAATTGTTAATTTTCTTAATTGTTCGGTAATGTTTATTTTTTCTATTCCTTCGTGATGAATTATTAGTTTTACGGTATTTTAATTATAAAATTCAACGTAAATGGTAAAATGTAAGTGTTTTTTTTTACAGAAATGGTAAAATTTAAGCGTTTTTTACGGAATTTTAAGCTGTGCTGAACTAATAGTTCAATAATAATGTTTAATGGGGTTAATTTTCTTTGTAGTAATGATCAGTGAAGAGGGGCAGAAATTGATACAGCGCTCAGGCCAACTAATGCGGTTCACTGCTCTAGCTCTTGGATTATTATTACCAGTATCATCGGGATTCGAACCCCTGACGTCAGTGTTTTTATTTTGCTTATAGGGAGGGTTACCCACTCAACTACGAACTTCCTTCGTAACGGCAAAGGTCATGTGACAGAGGGGACCTACAGTTGCGCGTGGAATTCGACCCATCTAAGGGTCTCTACATCATGTAAACGCAAAAGACGGCCCCAACATACAACTCCTAAACAGACCCATCGTCGCTTAACCTGACTGATCAAACGGAAAGCGGTGTTACGAATCAGCCGAGGTATATAGCCCAATTAAGAGTCAAAACTAACTGTAAAAATCTATCAAATATTCCAGAGGGCTTTCACTTAAAAATGAACTTAAAATTTCCCCCAATTTCGAACTATGACGTCTATATTATACAGAATACTATATATATATATATATATATATATATATATATATAATATACACACACACACACACACACAGATGAGACTTCGCTTCACTCTAAAAAGGTATGTATTTAGGAGGTATATTCGCTTT